>JARBWK010000004.1:61414633-61974633 GCA_030556195.1 Anolis apletophallus | reverse complement strand
GGGCCGTATACAGCCCCTGGGCCGCCAGTTGGACAGCCCTGAACTAAGCCAATGTGGTATAGTGGTTTGAGTGTTGGACTATGGTGCTGGAAAAGGGTTCAAATCCCTGGACAGTCATGGAAGCTCATTCGCGCCCTTGAGAAAGTCAGACCCTCTCAGCCTCAAAGAAAAGCAAAGGCAAATTCCCTGTGAATAAATCTTTCCAAGAAAACTTCATGATATGGTCACCTCTGGGTCGCCATAAATTGAAAACAAAAGCACAAGACAATATATTGAGACACTTTGCATAATTTCACTTATTTAACATGTTATATAATTTATGGTACAATGTTATTATGGATGCGTAAGCCCCATTGAACACTTTCGGATTAACTACCCAGGTGCTTCTTACCATGGAAAGGAAGCACATTAAAATGCTGTCCCATTGCCAATATTGGCTTCAAGGGAATCCACAAAAGAAAATGGTACATTGCTTACTTATAGACAACCCAAGATATTTATATCCCTGAACCAGGAAATCCCAATACCACCCACTGATACAATGATACTGCCAGTTAATGGTAGCCTAAAATCTATTGAGTGAACAATCTCACCACCCAACCAAAAGTCAGGGTTGTGTCTCCTATTACAATTGTCATTATAATTGTTCTTGAAACAGCTGTGTAGAGATAGCTCTTTCTCTTAGTCTCTTTTGCAGGAAGTGATCCTTTTTTAATGAATTACTTTCTTTGTTGTGATAAAAAAAGGCATTAATGAGAAAGATATTTGTTTTTTTCTTTTTGGTTAATCATTTGGTTTGAAAGAGGATGAAAACTATTCAGCCTATAAGACCATTTTGCAGTGCCCCGTGCTGCACATACAAATACAACATATTTAGGTATGCAATGTGCTTAACCACATAGTCAAACTAATGTAGAGACTTGCTTATACAGTTGGCCCTGTAGATCCACAGGTTTTGCAGCCATGGATTCAACAAACCATGAGTTGAAAATATTCAGGGAGGGAAAATCCAAAAAGAAATCCTTGATCCTCCACATATTTTGGTATCCACAGGTAATCCTTGAACCAAATTCCAGTATGATATACTTTTGCATATCGTTTGTAATGCAAATTTTGCTATTAACAAGAACTTTACTATACACCACAGCAACAATAACTTGAATTGTTGATTGGAATTTGCTGTGCTGGCTATTATGGACATCCCTTGAGGATATTTTGAGGTTTGCCACTTGTACAGAATGGGCAGTGTACTATGCCACTTTTGAAAACTCTGCACTATCTGCCAGTCCCAGTCTAGCTTCAAGGTCTCAATACTCATGTATAACTCCCTGAATGACTGGGGTCCCAAATATCACAACTAATTCTTAACATCTTAGGTCAAGTATCTGAAGTACTGCTGGCACTCCTGAGATTATAGTAAATATGTCAAATGTTTTAAAACATTTTATTAGTTCTCACTCCAAGATGTACAAATTGGATTATCTATGTTTACATAGTTTTGTTAGGAGCAGAGAAGTAAACCACATGGTTTAGGAGTTTGAGTATTGGGCTTTGGCTACATGTCACAAAGGTTTGGGTCCCTACTTGCTTGTTGAAACCCACTGGGTTACCTTTGACACGTTACACTTTCTCAATTTCAGTGGAAGGCAGTAACACTCTGAACAAATTCTGCCAGTATGGTTTTGCCTTATTCATGTGATTATGGGCATTTTGGGGGCTGAATCAGGTTTTAAGTGCACCTTTTAAACATGTGCTTTTCAGCTGTTAACCCGACTCAGTACACACTTTTGCAAAACATTCAGCCACACACACCATTTTATCCCAGTTTCTTCCTGGTTTTGTGCACGTGAAGAAAGGCCCATCGTCTAATACTTAGGACACATGCAATTGAAATAATGTTTTATAACACACCAGTTATTACTTTTAGAACTCCATGCAAAGTTCTCCTGATTGTAACTTCCAGGTCTTTCGGGAACAGGTGTCTGAATTGCTGCTACTGCCCATCAATTGTTTTCAGTATATTTGCCATGAGGTCACTCAGCAATCATGGGTAAAGATGGATAAAGTGGTATAGTGAGGTCTTTGCCTTTGTTCCCCATATTGTAAAAGGATACAGAAAAGATAAATAGATGGTATGCTTTCAGACCAATATAGAGAAACATAATAGAATATATCATGTTTAGCGGGGGGGGGGGGGTTGTGTTATGTGGCAGCTTTCCTGTTTCCCAAGTCTTCTGTAAAAGAAGATAACAAGGACAGGTCAAAGAGGGAGGGCCTAGCTTTTTGTGCCCTTTACACGTGCTTCATTGTGTTTCATTGGTCTATCAGGGAATCGGACTCCCACCCACACACATCCTATTATGGCATGAAAATTTGGTATTGAGAGAGATGTGAGGTACAGTTCTGCTATATTTACTTATCATGTCAGGAGTTAACCAAGGGTACAATGGTGATGTATTTGTGAAAACACAAAGTTAAAAAACTTGGCATTCTATTAAATGTCATTTGACCAGTATCTGGCCACTTGGAGAGCCTCTGGTGTTACTATAATAAGGTCCTCCATTGTGCATGTGGTAGGGCTCAGGCAGCATTGTAGTAGGTGGTCTGTGATTTGCTCTTCTCCACACTCACATGTCATGGATTCCACTTTGAAGCCCCATTTCTTAAGGTTGGTGCTGCATCTCGTGGTGCCAGAATGCAGTCTGTTTAGTCTGGTGTCAATACCGGTGCCAAAGAAAGAAACTTCTCCTGCAAATCCTCATTCAGGTCTTCTTTCAGAACCTTCCCTGTAACTCCTGGAGTTCCTTCTCTGGACCAATACCCGAGTTTTTAATCTAATATGCCATTGTCAGAGCAAATAGAAAGCAACCATTGAATCCCCATTTAGAATCTATTTCAGATGTCTTGGAAGAAGAGATGGTATCGAGACAAGAAGTGATTTTAATAGGTAATCCATTTTCCCAGCAGAATTGTTTCCAAGGCAGTTTCATGAAAGCAGTTTACTACCTTCAAGCTGTCACAAGAAAAAAATGAATATATGGAAACAGTTTTCCTTCTGTAAAGCAAAGGAAGGTATGTTTCTTCATAGACCATCTGATCTCAAGCTTTTTTATTTCTTTAAAGTAGCTCTTCGACAGGTTACCCAGAGCTGAATGAAATAACTTAGTTACAGGGACGATAACTACAAATTTGTTTAATAGATTTCATTCATTTCCTAGTGCTCAATAAGATGCTTTGCCCTTGGTGTCAGTTATCCCTGGTAAGAGTCAAGTTTGCAGTAAACCCTAGGGAATGTCTACAGTAGTAAAATAATCCAGGCACAGTTCAGAATATTCTTATTTGCATTCACCCCATCAGCACCACATCTACTCCAAATAAACCAGACTCCAATTGTATTAATAGCCACACATGTCCCCCTGCCCAAGTCTAATGGTTACAAAAGTATAGTTCTTTCATGTCTGAATTGGAGTATTTTAGTTTTCGGCAATAATTTTTTCTAGAGTAGACAAGGACAGAGATTTTTCCACCAGGAAATCATATAGCGAGCCAGATTCTATTACTTACCAATATTATAAGTTGCCATGTCAGGAATGCTGAGCTACTAATCATTTCTAGTGATCTTAGTTGATAACAAAGGTAAACCATTCAACAATTCTAAAAGTTGCTCAGAAAGAGTTTTGTTTCAGAAGATGTTATAAACAGCAGTCTCAAGTCTTTTTTGGATTAGGAAGCCACCTCCAGGATGACAGAATGATGAATATATGAGATCAATTTGAACATAAATATACCTTGACTCAATCATAAATCTCATTGTAATTGTTGTCAATAAATCAAGACAAGAAAAGCAGCCACGAAGGAACTAGGGGTCCCTCCGCACAGTCCCTATATCCTAGGATCTGATCCCAGGCTTTCTGCTTTAAGCTGGATTGTATGAGTCCACACTGCAAGATATTCTAGAATAAGCAGAAAACCTTAGATCAGATCCTAGGATATAGGGTCTGTCTGGAAGTGTCTTAGATAAGATCCTTAAGTGTACTGACCAATAAGCTTGAATTCAATTGTCTAATTAAATATCCAAGTTAGGAAGCATAGAGAAAATCAGTTCAATTTAAATGTGGCACTATAGGAGAATTCTACAGATAAATGGATTGCCAAAATAACCAATAATTTCATATTCCAGCCAACCAAAACTGAATTCTCTGAAAACCAAAATAATCTTAAATAATCTCAAAGCCATTCTCCTGGGGGTTGGGTTCCACACATTTTTCACATTTTGGAAACCTACCCCTGAACACATTTCATCTTATCAATATCTCTCTTGAGCTGTTGCGCCTAAAATTAGACACAATATTTCATTGGTCCTGAAGAAAACAGAATAGAGTGGGACTACAACTTTCCTGTTGATGTACCATATAATTGCTTTGTTGTTGTTTTTGCTGATGCCTCACTCGAGTGACTCTTGTTTGCCTTTGTGAGCAACTAAGATCACTAGATCCTTTTCATTTGCACTGCCATTAGGACATGTGTTACTCATCCTGTAGTTCTATGTTTAGTTTTTCTTTCCTAAACATGCTAACTTATATTTGTTCCTGTTATTATTTTGTTGTTGATCCCATGTTGTTATTTTTGGCCCTACCCCTCCAAGTGTGAAGTTCATTTTGCATCCCAATCCAACCCTTCTGTGATATTAGCTATTGGTCCTAAAATGGTATCTACAAATTTGATAAGCATGTCTTCTGACCCAACATCCAAGTAATTTATAAAGATACTGAAAAACACAGAGTCCTAGACAGAACTTGCTGCACCACACTAGTCCCTCCTTTCCATGTGAAAAGGACCACTAGTGGGCATTCACGTTTCAGTTGGTCAACCAGTTACGAATTCAATAGCATTATTAAACTCACATTTTATTAGTTTGTTCGCAAGGAAATTTTGGGGAAACTTGTTGGAAGCCTTTCTGAAATTAAGATATAAGAAATTAAGAAGGTATTGAGAACTACCTTCTCTCTGCTCTCCGTCACCATCTTCAGTTTCTTTATTCCTCCTCTTACTCCAAAAATAGCAAAACAAAACAAAAACCCAAACCCTTGTTAAGCAACCTATCAGCAATTATTCCTTAGCCATCAACATAGCTAGTTTAATTTAATTTCTCTGGATGCTAGTCCTGTGGATACTAGTTACATCATATTGCCCTCTTCTAAAAGAAAGTTAAAAATAAAACAATGGAAATTTGAAAATGAGTAATTTGAGAGGAACTTGCAAGAATTACAGTTTGCATAAAAGGAGCGCTAGGGAAGAAATATTGTTGAGTATTGTGCTGCAGCTGTTTCAATACAATGAAGCCACAGTGGCTCTGTATACGTTTTCTATAATAGCTCATTAACAGAAGTGTTTATTTCAGGAAAATTCAAACTTTGATATGAAACTTTCTGATAAAGTTATTTGCTGTGCTCAGGTTTAGTTAAGGAAAGATTTTAAGCATGGGGTATCGTATTATCAAGTTTTTAAAATCTGAAAGGTATGCAATGTTTTAAAATTACTTTTATTAGGAAGTCCATTTGTAAACATTCTAACTTGTGTGCTTTGGTGAATCTTGAGGTAGCACTCTTAATACTATGGGATCTTAATTGTTCAAATGCATTTTGGATACGCTCACTCAGCTAATCCAGTTCTCTCTCTCTCTCTCTCTCTCTCTCTCTCTCTCTCTCTCTATATATATATATATATATATATTTGTTAGCCTGTACTGATCTTCCATTAGCTATACTAAAGTTAGTGGCAGTTGCTTATGAAAGTGATGCATATTTTAAATTCATAATATCACTACAAGGGGGAAATATGCTGCTTCAACATATGGTTTGTCATAGTGTACTGAGCCAAGATTTCGGGAAGCTTTAGTTTAGATGTATCAATTTCATTTCATCATGAGGTTGTTTTGTGTGTGTGTGTGGGGGGGGGGGGGGGTTGGCCTTTTTGGCCAGGTTTTCAATTTTCTTTGGTACTATAACGGTAAATACAGAGTGTTTCAAAAAGATGAATCAGATTTGAAATAACTATACCTCTGCAACAACGAACTGCCCATGAATCAAATTCTTAGCACTTGAAAGGGTAGGGCAAAGAGAGTTTCAAATTATTACCGCTAATGCCTTCCCCAGCACACAAACAGCCCCTAGCCTCAGTCATTTGCAAGATCGCAACCCTTCAACATTAGATGTTTTGAATTTAACAAAGACTGAATTCATAATTGCGATACAACCTGCATTTCAACAGCATTTTGACATTGCTCCATCAGTGTCAAAGAGCAGTTGTCATTGGTCCCGACAAATTGAGGAAACGGGTAGTTTATATAAGGGAAAGAGCACAGATTTGAAATTGGGTCCATCATTTTGAAATACCCAGTATATTGCCTACATACATGTATTTTTTCAATTAGTGAAGTAGATGTGTTCTTGGCATTTCTTCTTTATTAGAAAATTTGGTCCTAAAAGTAGAAATAACATGGAAAAAATCTGATAGGTTCTTTTACCTCACATTCAAAAAATCAGTTTAATATGTTTCAGCAAACCTTTTATTCAGAACGAACTATAAGAACATCCAAAATTAAACAACCAAGTCATATAAGTAAACAAAGCATTTTGAACCATCTGGAGCGTGCTTGAAAGCTCTTCTACAGCTCATTCAGGATAACTAATTCACATAACTGTAGTTGTGTGCCTTTGAGTCATTTCCAACTTATGGTGAACCTAAAGTGAAGCTATCATGGAGTTTTCTTGACATAATTTCTTCAGCAAGGGTTTTCCCTTACCTTCCACTGGGACTAAGGAAGTGTGAGTTGCCCAAGATCACCCGGTAGGCTTCCATGGCTGAGTGGGGATTCAAACTCTGGTCTCCTAGTGTCCTAGTCCAATATTCAAACTACGACACCATGTTAGCATCCACTGCAATCTACCTATTTTTCTTAAAATTTTCATTTTGGTGGCCAGATTTATAGGTCTGTTCTTTTTAGTATAGGGATAGCTTGTAAAGTAGGCTTATTTTCTCCTTTCTCTCTGTTTTACTGTTTATATATCACTGATTTTGGAGACCGCTACTGTTTTCCTTGACTAGAGTAGTCATGCATGCACAGGTACAGTAAGAAGAGCTTGGGTAGAATTTCATTATTTTCTACTTCAGATTTTTTTGTATTAAAAATAGTAAATTCATTACTAGGCAAATATCTCATGGGCCAAGTTTATATAATTTAATAATGGGTTAATTGAAAATTATCTTCATGTTTTCTTAAAAGTTATACAAGTAATAAAAATTATTATATTTTTAATTGCATGCAGACAAATGCCCTCAAAATTCTGTAAAATGCAATTAATAGTGTTTCAACCTTTTATTATTTAAAAACTAACCAGCTATATGAATACTCATACCTTTTACCCTGAAGTCAATTTAAAAGTAGTATAGTACCTGCCGGCTATGAAGAGATGGGCTAGTCGATCTCATTAGATCTTTGGGCTTGGTATTTATTGATGAGCAGTTAGTTTTAAATCATGTTGAGCATGTAATTGAATAGGTATGGTCTAGTAGTTCAACCAGTAGTAATAGTAGCAGTCAAGATTACCAATTAACTAGTATCTGACTTTTCTTTATAAATAATTATTTGTTATATCTGAAGTTGTTAATGGATCTTAAAGATTGAGCTTTCAGTTGTTCCTGATTTTGAGTAACTTTGCAAACAATTACCGAGCGGCCTACTGTATTTCATTTTTTAAATATTGGCTAAACTGAAAATCATGTTTTATTGTAAGTTGTACAGGCAATAAGTGGCCAATACATTTGTTATGTATGTATATTTAGTATACCTTGATAATTTAATTGTATAGCCTTTGATCTTGATATAGCACTAAATTGTTCTGATAAATCAAACCAATAAGAATCTTATCTCTGTCCTTACTGACCCAAAAATCCCATGAACAATGCATATATATATACACACAGTGTTCCCCCTCTACTTTGCGGTTCACTTATTACAAACTCGCTGTTTTGCGGATTAAAAAATAAAATATATGTATTTTCACTGTTTTGCGGGGTTTTGCCGCTGCCCCTCTCCAAGGCGCTTTCCCTCCTCAGTCTTCCCTCCCTACAGCCATGAAGGGCCTTTCCTTCCTTTCCTTCAATTTATTTTAAGTTTATAAAGACTTAAAATAGTGTATAACTACTAAAATAATGTATAAATATTAAAATAAATAGAGCATCCTTACATCGCGGTTTTTCACTTATTGCGGGAGGTTCTGGAACCTAACCCCAGCAATAAGTGTGGGAACACTGTATATATATATATGTTGGTATTTGAAGTGTTAGGATTTGCCTCTTTCTGAGATGGAAATTGCCATGTGCCAAACTGGCATGATAAATGAAGTACATCTCTTACAGTCTTCAAACTGCAGAATGAAACCAATGACACTTCCGCAAAAAAAATAAAAAAAATAAATTACCCGAAATTTGCAGCACATTCATATTCAGTTTCATCACAGCAGATGCTCATTAGTATGTTGTTATTAATTGATATTCACTTTAGGTTTTGTTTAAAATGAAGATAATAATTAGGTTTTAATGACTGCGTCTTTCAGGGGGAGGGGCAGGGAAGGGTAGAGGAAAATCTCTCAAAACCCTGAAAATATTCCCTGGAAAACTAACTCAATTTTTCATACTGTATAAAAATGTCTCTTCAAAAGATACGATTCTCTGTCAAGAACTTACATTATTTTTAAAGAACTTGTCCTAAATTGTCTGCTTGATGGATGTGCAGAATCAGATGATAATGTGAGCCACCATTCTTTCTAATCAAATTACTAAAAGACTTCTTATAAAGTAAGTCTCTCTAGCAGTTGATTAATGAAGTGGTGCCACTGTTTTGTATTAGAACTAATTGAAGTAATACAAATAAGTTATCTCTCTAGCCTGGAGAAATTACCTTCTTTACAAAGCAGTGTAATAGAGTTGCCAAACTATCCTTCCCCTTCTCTGACTTAAGGTTTCGAGAAAGAAATATATCTCAGGGAAATATGCAGAATGTATGCTATGGGGTGTATACAGTATATTACATTGATTCATTTCTTTATGTATTTGCCTATGGGTTTTTTGTAGGAAATGTGTTAGCTAAAACATTGTTTTTATGCAGAAAACTGATTTTACAGTGTTTTGTGGAATAATGATATTTTGCATAGCAAATTAGTGAGAACAAAAAGTCTTTTCATTTGCTGAAGAATGACAAACTCTTGTTGACTTTTTAAATTTTTGATGGAGTTATTCACCTCTCACCTGATATCTGCAGATAATATATGCAACTAATTCATAGGAAACACATAATGAGTTGATGGGAATATTTGCATGTTATTTAGGGAGTAAGTTACAGGTATCAATAAGTGGCTGTGTTTACTCCATTGTGGAGGTAAATCACAATAGTGACCATGAGCCTGGGAAGTAGTGTTGGAAGGGCACAATGGTGTAAAAGATATGGAAGTCACTTGGGAGCTAGCAATTAGGCTATGGAAAATGAATGTCATGTTTATTGAAGCCCTCAGAAATGGCTTTCTACCTGTCCCTGAGAAGTAAATGGAGTTTCTTTGTTTTTTATTATCTCATACTTTGTACCACTGAAGAGCACTGTAATTAGTCAAATCCATATATAATTATTATATTTATACATGCTGTTAAATCTGTATGTTGTTATTAGTCCATACATGCATATTAATAAAACATATATCAAATATGTGAAGTTATTAATTACTAATGCATTATTTGTGTTTAGTGAAGAAATGAGTAAGTTTTTCTTCGTGGACTCTGTGAATGCACACATGTAGAGTGTCTGCGCCTGCGCAGGCCTCAACAGAAACTACCCAAGTTTAAAACTGCAAGTTTTGGTGGTAACCCCACCCAGTCCCCTCGCAGGGCATAAAAGGTGGCCGCGCGCACACTCTGCAGTTCCTGGGGGGTTTTGCCGCAAAGCTTGTCAACAACGCGGTTTAAACATTGCTCTCACTGCTCTAAGAAAATTCCTGACTCTGACAAGCACTCCAAGTGCCTTTTTTGCCTCGGCGAAGCCCACAACACATCTTCCTGCCGTCATTGCCAGTCATTAACAGTGCAAACTAGGAAGTATAGGGCTGCTTGTCTAAGATACCTTCTTTACCAACAAACTTTGGCTCCCTTGACTTCGGCAGGACCTTCGTTTTCTGGGCCCTTGATCTCAACGACAACAAAACCGCCAACAAAGCCTCGTTCGACAACTTCAAAAATGTCGAAGTCCTCGAGGCAGCCAAAACAGCTGTGTACTCTCACGACCGAGACTATGCAGCCTCAACAGTCTTTGACTACAAGCTCGGTAGCGTCTGCTCACTCCGCTCGTGCCACGAGGCCAACAGTGGCGCTGCCACCATATTCTATGGCGGTCAAAATCGCCTTTAAGAGGACACATGAGGAGTCTCGCCGAGTAACAACAGCTACTACTTCTCCTCCGGTCCCGCCAACTCCTGGAAAATCTCTGTCAGGACCAGCTTCATCTCAACCACCAGCGAAGAAGAAAGTCCTTCCCCGGTCCTCTTCGTCAACACTTTTGAAGAAAACCACGACAGCTTCCTCTGCCACCTTGTCTGACCGTTTTTCTCCGATTCCGCTGGCCCAGCCGTTGCGGCCTGCACAACCTTCTCCAGTGGAGGAACCTGCCGAGCCTGTACTCCAAGAGCTCCTGGAATCTCCAGTACAGTCAGTAGATACTGTAGTCCAACCTGCCCATCAGCCTCCCCCTGCTCCGACTTTTGTCAGACAAGAGTTCTTTCCATCCATTTCAATGACGGAGAAGGGAAGACAAACCTCCCGGCTAGCTCGAGCAGTCCTGGTCTCGGTGTTGAAACGGTCGCTGCCACCATCTTCGCTTTGTCCTCCACCAATGCCGTCCTCCTCTTCGCCTGCTCAGTCTGAGGATGATGACCAGGACAAAAGACGCTCCAGACCCTCCAGAGTCGATGTACTCTGGTTCGGTCCTTTTGCTGGGGCTCGACCGCTTGCCAACCCATGGAACATGTCTTCCACTCCACTGTTCGGAGATCGCCTGGCTCATTTCACCAATGCGTGGCAACTCATCACCTCAGATGTGTGGGTGCTCAAGGTTGTCGAAGATGGCTATGCCTTAGAATTCGAAGAGCTCCCGCTGACGGGTCTTTTCGTCGATACCGAGCCCTCCCTACCAATTCTAAAAGAGGTTGACACCTTGCTCTCGAAAGGGGCAATCCGTCCCTCCCCGTCATGGGCAGGCGTTCTTCTCCAGATACTTCACCGTACCGAAGCCCGATGGTTCCCTTCGACCGATCCTCGATCTTCAAGGTCTAAATTCATATATCTGTCACAATGCAGGGTCTCGGCCCAGCCCCTTAATCACACACACAGAGACGTTAATCAGCTAACTATTTATTGAATAATAGAAAACAGGTGAAAAGGTAAATTGTCCATAAAAGTATCAAAAAGTTCAATCAAATGGTTAAGAGTTCTGAAGTCAATCCAAAAGCAAAGAGCTTGGCAAAAGTTTCCGCAAAAGCGAAGCGGATCAAAACAGACTTGGTCCGTGGCAATTCAAACAAGACAAAGTTCAGGAATCAAAGGCCCAAGAAACTTCTTGGTAAACACGGGCCCCAGCCCTGGCTCCGTGGATCTTCACTCGCTTCACTCCCTTCAGATCAGAAGTGGCCGAGCAACTGAGGATCCGTTCCCATGAATCCTATACTTAATTCCCTTGGTGAGACCGGCGACGCTCTAGGCTCCTGCGCCAATCTCGAGGCTCACTCCTCCGTCACTCTAGGCTTCTGCGCCATTCCCTTCTATCCGACTCAATGCTCCGTCTCCTATCAAAAGACCGTCCCTGCCTCCCAGCACCTGGCTCGCTATCTTCGTGAGAGCCTAACTCCCCTTTGGCTTCCATGAGCTCATCCCCCACTGCTTCCCATACTCGCTCCTGTGATCCAAAACCACCTGGTTTCTCATACTGATTATCTGAATCAGGAGAATCAGTGTCAGCCTGACCTTCCCAGCCCTCATATCCATCCGGCCAGCCATCATCCCATTCCAAACTGTCTGTAGGAGATGAAGGCCCAGCTGCCTCATTGGCCCCATCATCAGAATCTATCTCCATTGATTCCAAAGCAAGTGGGACCCCCGGGGCGGCCCCCTGCCCCCCCGACACGAATGAGAACTGGGGTGCTACACTATCCCCCCCCCTCCACGAACGTTCTTCCTGCCCAAAACCCTTCCAGTCAATCAGGTACTCCAACTTCCGGCGTCGAATGCGTGCATCCAAAATGTCCTGAACTTCAAACTCCTCCTCCCCATCCCGCACCACCGGAGGGGGCGGTGGCTGCGTCATGTCAGGCCACACCCCCTTCGCTGGCTTCAGAAAGGAACGATGGAAGACTGGGTGAAGTTTCATGTCTGCCGGAAGTTGTAGTTTGAAGGCTACCAGTCCCACACTCTCAAGCACCTTGTAGGGTCCCAAAAACCTCGCATCGAGCTTACGGCAAGGCCTTTGTGTGGGCAAATTCTTTGCAGACAGCCAAACTTTGTCTCCAACCTGGATCTCAGGAACTTCTTGGCGATGCCGATCAGCCATTCGCTTGTAATCCGCCTTCGCCTGGTCCAATTGGGTGTGGAGCAAGTCTTACATCGCAGTAAGCTCCTGCAGCCAGTCCTCAGCCGCAGGCACATCTCCGGACTTGTCTACCGGAGGGTAGAATCTTGGGTGATAGCCATAATTTGGAAAGAAAGGAGTCTCTTTGGTGGATTCTTGCGTCACATTGTTGTATGCAAACACTGTCAAAGACAACAATGACGCCCAGTTGTTTTGCTAATAGTTAATGTAGCAGCGTAGGTACTGTTCCAACGTCGCATTAACTCTTTCGGTCTGCCCGTCTGTCTGGGGGTGATGCGCCGTGGACATCCGAGCTTCAATGCCCAAAAGTTTCTGAACTGCCCGCCAGAACTGGGAAGTGAACTGACTGCCCCGATCCGTCACCAAACTCTGGGGAATTCCATGCAAGCGGAACACATGTTGCACAAACATATCTGCAGTTTCTTTGGCAGTAGGCACCCCTACACATGGTATGAAATGACTCATCTTGGTCAAACAGTCCACCACAACCAGAACGGTGGTGAATCCCTTGGACTTAGGCAGGTCGGTGATGAAATCGGCAGAGATCATTTTCCACGGTGCGGAGGGGGTGGGAAGCGGTTGGAGCAAACCAGCGGGTTTGCCTCCTTGCTTCTTGGCCCTCTGGCAAACCGGGCAGGTGTTGTCATAAGTCTCAATGTCCCTACGCACCTTGGGCCACCAGAAGTCCCGCAGCACCAACTGGAGGGTCTTGAATTGTCCAAAATGCCCCGCCGCTCTGCTGTCGTGACACAATCTGAGGATCTCCTCTCTTTCAGGACCAGGGGAAACATAGATACGATCTCGCCTGTATAAGAGATCGTTCTTTACTTGGAGGGGAAACTGTACTCCCTTCGCTTTCTGCTCACGTACCCACGGGTCCCCCTTCTGCTGGGCTTGAATCCGCTCATTGAGAGTCTTTTGATTCCCCGGGTCGGGGTTAACTGCCGGAGGTTGCGCCTGAGCTCTGCCAGCAGCGGCAAAGTTCTCCGCCTTGAGCAACTGCGACTCGGCGTGTTCCTCCCCTCCCCGGACGAATTCGGGCTTTCGGGACAAGGCATCAGCTTGTTTGGTCTGCGCGGGGGTGACATAGTGAATGCGGAAGTTGAATCTCTCAAAGAACAGAGACCATCTCTGCTATCTGTGGTTCAACTTCCGCTGGTTCTTCAAGTGCTCCAAGTTCCGGTGATCCGCGTGGACTTCTACCGGGAATTTGGCCCCCTCTAGCAGATGTCGCCAAACTTCAAAAGCCACTTTGATGGCTAGCAGCTCCTTCTCCCAGATCGTATAGTTCCTTTCCGGCGCTGTCAGTTGCCGGGAGTAGTAAGCACAGAGTAATAAGTCCGACCCCTTTGGCTGTAGCAGGATCGCTCCCACTGCCACGTCCGATGCATCTGCCTGTACAATGAAAGGGGTCCGGGGGTCCGGATGCTGCAAAAGCGGCTGCGTCATGAACAGCTGTTTTAGCTTCCGGAATCCCGCATCTGCCTCCGGTGTCCACCGGAACGCGGCCTTTCCTCGCAAGCACTGCGTGATGGGGTCTGCCCACTTGGCAAAATCAGGGATAAACTTCCTGTAGTAATTGGCAAAACCCAGGAAACGCTGAATGTCCTTTTTGTTGGCAGGCGCCTTCCAATCTGCTACTGCCTGTACTTTGGTGTCATCCATGGCGATACTTGTTGGGGAAACGCGGTAGCCCAGGAAGTCCACCTCTTGCAAGTCGAAGGCGCATTTCTCCAACTTAGCATAGAGACCATGATCTCTCAACCGCTGCAACACTTCCCTCACATGGCGGTCGTGGGTCGCCTGGTCTGGCGAGAAGATTAACAAATCGTCCAAATAAACTGCCAGATATCGATCTAGCAGATCCCGAAAGATATCGTTCATGAAATGTTGGAAGCAGGCGGGAGTATTACATAAACCGAATCCCATAACTCTGTATTTGAAGCTCCCCCATTTGGTCTGGAAAGCTGTCTTCCATTCGTCTCCCTGGCGTATACGCACCAGATTGTAGGCCCCTCTTAAGTCCAACTTGGTGAAGACTTTAGCTCCCCTCATTCGTTCCAACAACTCAGGGATCAAGGGCAGGTGGTAACGGTTCCAGATCGTGATCTTATTGAGCTCCCGATAGTCATTACACAGTCGCAACTCTCCCGACTTCTTTTTGACGAACAGGATCGGCGCGCCGGCCGGGGACTGGGGAGGCCGAATGAATCCCTTCCTCAGATTCTCGTCTAAAAACTCCCAGAGGACCTTCTGCTCGGGCTCCGAGAGAGGGTAAAGTCTTCCGCGTGGAATAGGTGCTCCAGGCTCCAGTTCAATGGCGCAATCGTAGGGCCGGTGGGGAGGCAAACGTTCCGCCTCCTTCTCGCTGAAAACGTCCCAAAAAGCAGCATACTTTTTGGGCAAGGTAGCCGCCTGTTCCACCTCTTGGGCTTGGCACACCCTGGCCGTCATGCAATGTCCCTGGCAATGTTCGGAAGTGAACTGTAACTGTCTCCGAGCCCAGGAAATCTGCAGGTTGTGTAGAGTCAGCCACACGATTCCCAGGATTACCGGAAAGTCTGACAATTTAGTCACTAGAAAAGAAATGTCCTCTTTATGTGAACTTGTCCACATCTTGGTGGGAGCAGTATAGTGTCTCACTGCCCCGGCTTTCAACGGCCGCCCATCAGTGGTTTGTACGCCCTTGGGCTCCTTTAGATCATGGAACTGTAATCCAGCAGACTTGGCATAGTCTGCGTCAATAAAGTTGTTTGTGGCCCCTGAGTCAACCATTGCATGCACCATCATCGGCCCTTTCTCCTGGGACCACAAGGCAACCATGATTAAAAACAACTGTCCAGTCTGGGGTTCTGGGGGAAGATTAGCGACTGCGACCGAGCTAGCGAACCTCACAGCAGCTTTTGATACAGTTGATTACAATCTTTTAGCCCACCGCCTTGCCATTGTTGGAGTCAGGGGAACAGCCTTGGAATGGCTGTTGTCCTTTCTCTACAACCGGGGACAGTGAGTGGAAAGGGGAGGTATGGTTTCCGAGAGGGCTCCACTTACTTGTGGGGTCCCTCAAGACGCCATTCTCTCCACTTTATTATTTAACATCTATATGCGACCACTTGCTGATCTGGTCCGAATCTTTGGGCTTCAATGCTATCGGTACACTGATGACACCCAGCTCGTTCTGAAAATGGAAGACCGACCGGACTTCGTACCCTCTTGTTTTTAACAGTGCCTTGAAGCCGTTACTGATTGGCTGCGCGGCAGTAGATTTAGGGTGAATCTAGCAAAGACGGAGATACTGTGGCCGGGCCACCCGGTGGGTGGGGTGATCTGACTACCTAGCTTGGATGGCGAGGCATTATGCCCAACATCCTCAGTTAAGAGCCTTGGGGTCATCTTAGACCCGTTGCTTTCGATGGAAGCCTAGGTCTCCACCGTCAGCAAAACCGCCTTTTTCCATCTGCGGCAAGCTAGGCGTCTGGCCCCCTACCTATCCAGAGTCGACCTGGCCACGGTGCTCCAAGCCACGGTCATCTTGAGACTGGACTACTGTAACACCCTTTACATTGGCCTGCCCTTGTCAGTGATCTGGAAACTTAAGCTCGTCCAGAATGTCGTTGCTCGGCTTCTCTCTGGGGCTCCAGTGAGATGTCACATAACACCCATTCTCCAGCAGCTCCACTGGCTTCCGGTCGAGCACCGGATCACCTTCAAGGTGATGGTGTTAACTTTCAAGGCCTTGCATGGTCTGGGGCCGCTGTATCTGAGGGACCGTCTCTTCCCCTATCAACCCCAGAGGTCACTTCATTCCGAACAACTGAACCTCCTTGAAGTGCCGACCTTCAAAGAAATTCGTCTCACATCGACCCGGCGCAGAACCTTTTCTGTAGTAGCACCGTCAATCTGGAATACCCTTCCAAGTGATGTGCGGGCCATGCAGGACCTACTCTCTTTCCGCAAGGCCTGCAAGACCCACCTTTTCCGGCTATCCTTTGATTGCTAAGCTGGAAAATCTTTTTTTAATTTAGTTTAATATGTTGTTTTTACCTCTGTTGTGCTTTTACATGATTGTGAGCCGTTCCGAGCCCCCGGGGAGTGGCGGCCTCCAAGTCCAAATAATAAATAAATAAATAGTTGCAAGATAGAAGAGATGAGAGTATTTGTTGGATCCCAAGTCAACTGCTTGAGGCACTCAGAATTTTTTAAAAGTAACAAAAAGTAACTATTTTATTTACTTTTAGGCATGTGTAAATAAGAGCTATTTTAAAATTATAACTGTAACTAGATACTGAGGAGAAGCTGTGAGATGTAATGATAACCTGTTAAGTGTTCACATAACTTTTCAAACTCTCAAATACTTGTATTACATTGATGGCTAGTATTTATCTATTTTACAAGTCCTTTCTACTTTGTTTGTTTTAAGCTTATTTTTAAAAGGCAAAATACAAAACGGATAGTGTCAAGTAAACCAGAGCTTTCCAAACCTTGTTTTGCAGCACATTAGTGCAACGGTGTCAAACCTGTAAACCCTCCAGGTGTTTTGAACTTCAGCTCCCAGAATTCCTGGCCATTGGACATGTTGGCTAGGGCTTCTGGGAGTTGTAGTCCCAAACATCTGGACGGTCACAAGTTTGACACCTCTGCATTAGTGTGTCTGCTGCAGTGAATATGTGTGTCAAATGAACATAATGAGGAAATTACAGAAATCTTTGAAATGTATGTTATTATCTTACAAATAATATTTTTAAAATATTATGAAAGAATTTCATGAGATATGTTGTATCTCCATACATTTCATTTGTACAATTTAAAATTTGTCTCTTATAAGAGTTGTCTTAACCTCCGGTTTACTATTAAAACTGAGTTACTGTGTCACAAAATGATGAATGTCTAAAAAAGTGTGTCACTACCATGACATGTTTGGAAAACTCTGAAATAAATGCTCATCCAGTAATTCAGAGAAAAGCCTGTTGGAACAAAAATGATTTCACCTTCTCCAGAACGCTACCAAGGATAACAATTGATGGACCTCTATGTAAAGAGAATATACAGGCACCTCCTGCAAAAACAAAACAAAATCTTGATCAGAAGTTCTTGTTGGTGTTTGATGAGGACAACGTACATACAAATTACTTTTCTATTCCCCTGTATAACCCTACCTACCTCAGATTGCAGTTCTTTATTGAAGGTTTCAAGAGAGGTTAGATTGGCAATAGATCACATCCTCAAATAAAGAATCATCACATTGTCATCCTCACTAAATGATTTGCACTATTTATGGTCACTCTCCAAAAGACATTTGCTAGCCAAACAGATGGGGATCTATTTTTGACATTCCTTTCTCTCCACAGCCTATTGTGGTACCTTCATATCTGTTGTTAAGGTGATCCAGGTGCACTGGAGACTGCATAACAAATCATTTGCTTCCCTGTTTAGTTTAGTAGTACTTTATCTCCTTTTGCAAATGGCCCCAAATTGGAAACAGTCCTTGAGCTTACATAGAATTTTGCTTCCTCTTTTCTTGTTTAACTTTTTTCTTTGACTTCTATCTGATACTTGAAAGAAATTAAGCAATAATCATTTGTACCTCTGTTTGTTCTGGATTTTCTTTAGCAGTGAAAAGAGATTCATAGATTACGTTTAAATGTAGCTTGCGTCTGATGAAGTACATGTCTGTGAATGCTTATGTTACCAACTCAGTTCTCAAAGGCACTGCAGGATCCCTTTGCATACATTATATTAACTAATTTATCAAGACTGAGTAATTGTTACATCTGCTATTGATATTGGTAACATCAGTGTTAGTTTTTATGTGTTGAACAGCAGAACATGGGATTCACAAAAGTAGCAACATCTTATTTTTTAAATTTCTTAGTGGATTCACAAAAGAGCATTCAAAAAACAATGAAGGAAGCTTGTAACAATATTGTATATATTCTTGCATTAGTCTAGACATCTTAGTTTGGATCCTTAAAACCAGGATCAGCTTATCATTGGGTCAATGTGATGATGATGATATTATATTATATGATGATGATAAAGAAAAAAATGAAATACAACATTGTTAAAACACTTAATCAAAACACATAACTATTTAAAAACACTCCATAGAATACATATATTAAAAAGTATTTCCACAAAATACATATTAAAATACACAAGACAAAAGTTAGACATAGAGTAGAAGTTTAAAATTCATCATTAAAACTATTTGGGTAAGCCTGTCGGAAGATAGAAGTCTTCACTTGTGTCTTAAATTCTGACATCTGATCTCTTATTATTATTACAATTATGTAATTATATTTATTTATACCCTGCTTTGCCTACCCAAAGGGAACTCAAATCTAGCTGTCAGAGCTATGCATATACTGGATATATCCTCTTATCCTTTTCTTTTTTTTTAAAGAAATCATTCACTTCTTTCAGTAGAGCAGCAAAAGGTGAGAGTGTAGTCCTTCCTGGAAGAACTTAAAATAGTAGTGTCCAACTTTTGGTTCTCCACGTGAATTATGGGAACTTAAGAAGTCCAAAACACCTGAGGACCAAAGGTTGGACACCATTGACCCAAAAGATTCTCCTAAGCTCTCAGCTGTTTGCCATTTTACTCAGAGATGGTTCCTTTTTTGGTGAGAGTATTGTTCCTTGACTTTTATTCTTTTTTAAAAAAAGAATAAGCATCTTCTCTGAGCAGAGTGGCAATAGGCCTTTTTAAATTACTTGGTGGGATAATGGTGGCATCAGCAACTAGGGGCTTTTCACCATCTGCAGAGAGACGCCTGGCTTATCCATGGAGCATATTGAATTCCATAATTTTGTCCCCAAAACTTGTCCATTTTGTACACAAGTATATATAATACCTAGCTGAAAGCGCTGTTGAAAGAGGGAAACGGGATGAAATGAAAAAGCCAGATAGGAAACTAAGTTCACTGCCTCTGTTTTGTGAAGGACAGATTAAACTGATTAAAGATCCCCCTGAAATCCAGAAGGTTAAATGTTTAATTTTTTGGTGTTTTAAATAAAATAATAATAATAATAATACAACAAGTTCCCAGTACTAAGGCTTAGATCGCTCCTCCCAATATTTAGAGCAGTTCTTCCTTGGTTTCATATATATGTCTTAATCTTGCCTAATTGTATTTGACATTGAAAATCTCTAAAGCTTTTTTGTTTTCCACTAGTTACTAATTGCAAAATATGCCAGGTAACATAAGGGCAGGAGGTGTTGGTATAATTAAAAAATATATGTGTGTGCATAACTTTTTTTAAAAAAATCTTATCCATTTAGGTAGTGACTTTCAATTAGCCTCTTTGCTAATATCAGGTCACTAAACTCCATAGCTGATGCTTTATTCCTTCATTTGGGTTGTCAGTCGTTTGCTTCAGTTGGCTGGCAAAGGTGGTTGTATATCCATTACGAGCAACACAGCACTTTGCATTTCTGAATTGACAAGCAGCTATATTGACCTAGCGCTTATTATGGGTCAACAGCTGCGTTAACCAACGGAAGGACTGAGGGGCAATTAAAATGAATTGGCAAAAATATATCTTCCTAATTTACTCCAATTTGTTATTTATGCTAACATTGTATGGCTTCTATGGTGACACTAAACAGAATGGACCCAATAATGGCAATTAACATAAAAATATAATGGCTAATCAAATTGACAGCAACTGTTTCTCATCATCTCGACACACAATACATTATCAAAACAAACTATTATGAAGGAGGTAATTTCAGTGTTCTATTCAACCTGCTGCATGTGTGCAGTCAGGGAGATGTGTACCAGCAATTACTGCTGAATCCAAAAAACTAAACAAATAACTTAATCGCTGTCGTCCTCCTTTTTTTCCCTTCTTCAGGAAGCAGTAATCAGGATTTACTAAAAATAAGTGGTGTATAATAGTATAATGATGATGCATATCATAGAATAGCTAATAAGGAATAAAACAAGCTTCTGTGTTATATAAAATTAATTCATGTAAAGGAAGAAAGAGTAAAGAATAGTATTAGATCCACAAAAAATAACTTGGAATGTAATTTTTTTTAAAAAAATGACCAAGTCTAATTGTTATAGGGACTTTCAAAATGGTCTGGTTTTATTAATAGTACATTCACAATTTACATAGAATTTTGACATTAGTTGAGATTGAAGTATGGCAGGTAGTGTTCTTTTCTTTTACTAATGAGTAAAATCCCTTAACATAATATGGTATTTCTCTCCATTGGTGCCCCCTTGTCGTACAGGAGAGGCTTGTGTACCCTAATGAAGTTGTGAGCTATGCTGGCGGTGGCATAATAGTCACTGGTAGGGCCTCCCATGCCAGACAGGTCACAACCGAAGGGTCTGACAAAGAGCGTCAATAGGCTGGATGGGCTCTCTAGCCTTTTGGCAACCATCCTATGAGAAGGAAAACTCTAAATTCAAACCCGGACAGATGGTGCTCATCTAACCCTGTAAGGTCAACCATCTAAGAGAAGGAAACTCAAACCAAACCTACGACCTGAGGACCTCACTGCCACTGTCCAAGTTTGCTAGGCCCCAGCAGATGAACCTTTGGTTTAAAGGGTGAGGCCAGTTCTGTTCATGCTGCGTTCCACCAGAAAAACCTATTGCACAGGCTTGAAGGACACATCCAACTTCCGAGCATTAACACGTTTGTAGAAAGCATGGGATGAGTCCTTCCTGAATCTTCGTTCACGAAGAAAAAGCCAATATATGATGTTAAAGGTCCATCATCTTTCGTTCCCCTTGACCTAAGCCATGATATATAACATCTCAAGCATTCCTGGCCTATGCCTGCCAAATTTTGACTTGGAACTATATAAAGAAAAGTATTCAGAGATTTTTTTTCTGGCCTTCCTTTCAATTGTCAAAACTATTAATAAATTTGTCACTTTGATTAATACAGTGCTACCTTTTATGCAGTTCCAACAGTGACATTTTCTGCTATATGTAATAATTACTTTTTATTCTGCCTAAAAACATTTGGAAATAGTTCATAGACATCAACTAAAACAAAATAACGTATAAATTTTTAACATAGAAACAAAACTCACAGCAGAATCAGAATTCGCATTAAGTTGTTGGGAAATGCCCAAGGGAAAAAAAGTTCAACCATCAACCATCACCCAGTAGCTATTTTCAGATACTTTCAGATTTTGAGTTGACAAAATAGGAGGAATTCTACTTGAGCAGATTAAAGGCTTCTCTAACAAATCCTGTTTCATAGAATACATCTCTTTCCTCTCGGTGGTCAACCAAGTGCCTGTTGAAAGATGATAAGCAGGTCGTGGGACCAGTAGCCCTCTTCTGCTATAAACTGCCACGCAAGTTAATTAACATTATGTGAAATTTCTGTATACTTCAAGTTCAGTATTCACAGGCAGTATATGTATACTGTGGAATTAATCTTGACTATTCTGTCAATCTTAATAAAGTTGTCAATGATCTTTGATGACAAGAAGGGTCAAACACTCCAAAAGATCGCTTGGGTGTCAAGAGCATTTTAGTTACTTTGGTAGTTCTTGAACTATTCTTATCCTAGATAAAGAACTAGGTAATTAATTCTGACTGGTCAGTTATTTAATTTTATTGCAGAAAAAGCACACGACCTCCGTTACACCAGCGCCACTGGTTGCCAGTCTGCTTCCAAGCACAATTAAAGGTGCTGGCTTTAGCATAAAAAGCCCTAAACAGTTCTGACCCAGCTTACTTCTCTGAATGTATCTCCCTCTATGAACCACTTCGGAGGTTAAGATCATCCGAGTAGACTCTGCTCTCGGTCCTACTCCCCTTGCAGATGCAGTGGGGGGTGAAAGACAAGTCCTTCTCAGTGGTGGAACCTTGACTATGGAACTCCCTCCCCAACGAAATTAGATCAGCACCCTTCCTCCTGGCCTTCAGAAAAAAATAAAAACTTGACTGTGGCACCAAGCCTTTGGACAGTTAGCAATACAAGGAATGATCAGGGATTCTATGCAGTTGATATTTGGAATGACCTTGGACCATGATTTCTGGATTATGTGATTTTAACGTTTATATTAATACGTTTTTAACTCCCCGTTTTAATGTTTGAATGTTGTTACATTTTTATAATCTAATCAATACTTATATGAAATTGTTTTTTTATGTTAGGTTTCCTATGTATGTGAGGCATTCCATTTTGCTATAAATATGTTGGAAACTGCTTTGAGTCCCATCCCCCCTGCCCCCCGGGTTAGAAAAGTGGTGTACAAGTGAAGTAAATTAATAAATAACGTATTTATTTTGGCATAACGTTCTATGAATGCAGTCTACTTCAGTTGCATTTTAATAGTTTAGATTTATCGTGTATATACAGTATAGCGGACAGCAGATTTTCAGTAATGAGTGGTACTTGTATGTTCTTTATATACTGTAGTTTCATATTATGTCCAGAAGGTAAAGGTGCTGCACAAACATTTTCCCCATCATTCTCTTCACCATGGGAAATGCAATGTGAAGGCCAATCTCATTTTTCCTCAGTCTTTATCCAAGAGTTTTAAATGTTATATTCTGCTTCTGTATAGCTTGCCTTCATTTGAACCATTGTAGGCTGCATCAAAGCAATATATGAAACTAAATTAGAGAATGCTATGTTTGATCTGTAAAGACACAAAGTAGTACTGAATGTGTGTAATAACTAAATGTGGTCAGATGATTCAGCTTTATCTCCATAGTATTACTAAACATTTAAGAATGGATGAATGAATAATTATAATCTATCCTGTTTTATGAAGCAGCTGGCACTGGTTAGCATTGGAGACGAGTTTAGATTTTAAGAATGAAAGTTAACTAGAATGTCTTGTGAGAGAAAACAACTGCATTCAATTAATGGTAGTACATTCATAGATTTTTTTTTGTTAATGAAGTAAAAGGACTTACCCATATTGATGAGATACGATACAGTAACTATTTACTTTTGGTGACGTTCATGTGTGTTCTCGTTTTTGTCCTGTTTTAAGACCTAGATGATTTTTGAAAATGTTGCTATATACCATTCAGCTTATGTGATCCCTGAGACTATTTAAATTGGTACTCCCAACTAAAGTAGTAGACTTATTGAATCAATTAGAACTTGGTAAGTCATCACTTAGTGTAAGTTCCATTAATTCATTGAATGTGTTCTAAGTAGAACAAACAACAGTGGACATTGTCAAACTGAACAAATAAGAGTAAAATAGCGTAACAATGTTGTAACTAAGCATGGTTTTCTTTCAGTAGTGTTACATATGTGTTCTTTTTTCTCTTCAGTATTCTGACAAGGCCCTATTTACCCAGCTGTGCTTCTACCGGTACATTTTTGATGTGGACTATGCAAAGCAAAAGCTTACTAATCAGGAGAAAGGTATGTTAAAGTACAGTTTTACTCTCCAATTACTCTGTGCGTTGTGGACATTTTCACCACAAAAGGCTGCTTTCTTCTGTTTTGCTATTCCAATTTGCATCATTATGCTAACATCCTCCACAAAAAGCTGACTGCAAAGAATTCTGCATAAAAGAAGGAGGCTGCATGTTATAATAATCAACTGTGTATTATCTCGTAGAGGAGAGAAATCCTAGGTGTGGAGACCATATTAAGCTCATTTGAAAGGTTCAGGTTGAGTGGTAATTTTTCCTTTTGCTTTGCTGATATATTCTTTTTGACTAACCTGGTCCAAATAGTTATATGATTAACATTATAATACATGTGCTTTGATAGACAATTTTGAGTTATCTACAACTGTGTTCACCTAACAATAACTTTCACGCATACTTTTAAATAAATAATGTATTTTATTTATTTATTTACTAACAGCCACATACTTTGATCAATTTAAAACAAAGCAAATATGAAAACTAATGATTGAACAGTACTGTGTATGTTAGGTTAAAATACAATAAATACAATTAAAATGAATTTTAAAATTCACAATCACTCTGCCCCGTCCCCAAAAAATAATCCCATCCAGCAATGTGTCCCTTACCGTTTTCTAAATGCCTGCTTGTAGGAAAAAAGTACTTGCCTGCTTGCAGAAGGCCTGTGAATGCTCTGTTAATGTTGATTGTATCAACCATTTGTCACACTCATAGGATATTTTTTAAAACCAAAAAAACCAAATAATCTATATTTGATAGTTTTATAAGATAAATCTATATGCACTTTCCAGTTAGAAAGAATGTTGTCCAAATTTATTGCTGTTTTGAAAAAGATTATAATATTGTGTTATATGTTCCCATTTTTCCAAAAGTATCTAGTTAATATTTTTAAGAGGGCCCATATAGTGTAATGATTTGAGTGTTCAACTAAGACTTTGGGAGACCAGGTTTCAAATCCCTGTGAGCCAGACTCCGCTTTGGAGGAAGGCAATGGTCCCTCTCAAAACAAATCTTGCCAAGCACACTCCATAATAGGTTTGCCAGAAATAACTTTTTAATGCAAAAGAACACTGTTTTTATAATAATAATAATAATAATAATAATAATAATTTGATAGTGATGCCTTTGCATTCTGATGGTTCAGTATGCTCAAACTTTGTTTCATACACAAAATTGTTAGAATTATTGTATAAAATCACCTTGAGTGTTCGACCAGGACTCTGGGAGACCTAGTGATAGTGATACTTTTGCTTTTTGATGGTTCAGTACAAACATGGTTCAGCACAAACATGGTTTCATGCACAAAAATTGTTAGAAGTATTGTATTAAATCAACCTTAAGGTTCTGAATGTAAGCATTTTGGATAATGGATATCTAACCTGTATATATATGGGGCAAAGGGATTTTTTTCCCTTTGACTAGTCATGTATATCTCTGATGCGTGATATGTCTAAGAGCATGCATGTTTTTTGGGTGAGTTGGTACAAATTCATTTACTACTGCTAAATTATTCTACATATTTTAACCCATTCATTATAGTAGGGCAAAGGCTGTCATGCCTGTAACCATCCCAATAACCTTTCTTCTTGACAAGTGTGATATAGCAGTATTCTTAAGAGTTTTTAGTTCCTGAAAGTAAAGTATGACTTTTGTGCATTACTAGTGTTTTTGTGAAAGTAATGGAAGACCCATATAACTGGAAAATCAGGGGCTGATGCAGTCTGACATCGGACCTGAGGACAGAGAAATTTGCAAATAACAGAGAGGTCTGAAATGGTCTTTGCCACTTTTTGCTGCTCTGTAGTACTTCCTGTCTTCCATCAGTCTTCCATCTTTATTGATGGAAGTGTTTAGAAAATATTTTTTGGAAAATATTTTTTTGAAATTCATTAAAGAAGAATTTGCCTCCAGTCAGTTTCTGAAACGACAGCACAACTAATGTGAAGGGACAGCAGGAGATCTAGGTGAGAGTAGAAAGCTGTATTTTAGACAATAGACATAAACCATCTGGAGAGTAATAAAAACATCGTTTCCAAACTGAATATCCACCACATTTTTTAAATGCAAATCCCACCAGCCCCAGCTAGCCTGGCCAACGATGTGTCACTATGATGATTGAAATTTAAACCATTTGGAAGACATCAGGCTTCAGAAGTCTGGTATAAATAGTATCTTGAAGAGCAGACCAGGGCAATGATTTCAACAAGTGTTATACCTTTTGTCCAAATTTCAATTCTCCCATACCGTTATGCTTTAAATCTGTTAACCCAGCAGAAGAAGATACATAACACTTTAGCAGTTACATTTTTCTGATGATGAGACCCTGAAGTTTCTTTTGGTGTCAGAATAGTATCTGAAAGCAAAAAATGGAAGGTTAGGCTGTACTAAAACATCTGCTGATTGAGACAAGGTCAGATATTAAAAGCACTGTCGGTACCTTTAGAGGGTATTTTAGTACTTACTGAAATCTTTATGCTATTCAATTGTAAACTCTGGATTTATCAAACAAACTAAATGCATGCTCAGTAAATACTTTTACACAGTTATAGCAGCATTTTACACTCCCACATCCATAAAAATACTAAACATGTTCAGTTTACTTTCTGGATGAATAAACTGTAAAATTGCATTTAGAAAAAGGGAAACGGTTAAGCTGTATGACCTACATGCAAAACACAAGATCTAACTTTGAATATTTGTTTGTATCCTGTAATTTAAACATCGTTTTCCCCTTCTGTGTTCATAACTTCGTGTTCCAAATATCAGTACAAAGTGATTTTTTTATGGATGACTTGCTAGAAAGCTTTACATCGAGACAATTCATAATGGCAGTATTTCTCTGAGTTAGTAATGGGTTCCTCTTCAATACATCTTTTGTCAGCAGCTTATGATTAGTCAGAAGGGTATAGGCAGAATATAGCTATATTTCAGAAGAAATCTAGAATGTAATCTAGAATGGATGGCACGGTGGTTTAAGTTTTGGAATATGACATTGTTCAATTCCCTGCTTAGCTACAGAAATCCACTTTATGACCCTGGCCATATCATGCTGTCTCAGAGGAAGAGGAAGGCAAACCCCTTCTGAACAAATTCTGCCAAGTAAACATTATGACAGATTTGACCTGGTGTTACTACATGTCAAAAATTACTAGACAACACACAACAATAACAATGCAGCATTGAAAACATTTCCATACTCAAAGTTGGACTACTCTCAGAAAATATTTTTTGTATCTTTTGGATACAAAAGAACTTTCATGTTGGAATAATACATTGAAATGTCAAATAGTTAGGTGGTGTTGTGACCTAAATCCAATTGCTAGAACGGAACCATTGAATTAATTATGGAATCATAAATCAACATGCCCATGAATCCCATTACTTCAGTGGGTCTGTTCTAAGACCCTTGAATACAGGTTGGCATGTAAATATTTTAATAAATAAAAGAAATAACACTCTAGTTGGCAGCAGCAATTAGACTTAGAACCAATCTCATCAAGTGAGTAAATGAAGTGGTTATGAAAACAATCTCTGTACTATCCGCTACTAAAAGTGCTTGTTATGATTATTATTTAAATCCAGTCAATTTGGAGAGGATTACTCAGTATAGAACCTGTTCACAAGATATACTAGCTCACTGATAACTGGCTATTAAGAAACTTTAGGAGTCAAGTAATTTGGAACTAAATAACTAAGAAATGCGCTAGATGATTTATTTCATTTCTTATGCTTTCGGAACAGAAGAAAATCCATGCAAATCAAACAATGGAACAAATGTCCATTAAGGAAACATGTTTTACTGTTTTTCAGAAATAAGTCACATGTTTCGTGATAATGTTTACACTTGCAATGTTTAAGGAATATTGAATATACAGCAAAGTTAACATCAAGTACATCAGAATTTTATACTTGTAGACTCAGTAGTAGATCTCATTGAATTAAATGGGGCTTATTTCTAGCTAAATGAATATATGATTTCTTATTACTAAATAAGTTGCTATCGGATTGCAGCTTTAATCTAAAGATTTTATTACTTTGTTTCATTTATGTCTGTTGGCTTTTTAGTGGCCATACTAAAATCTGGAGTAAAATACATATATTTGATTTTTTTTTCTTAATTGGTGTAATTACATCTTAAGAGACTACTTCACTGTCTTAATATCAATATGATTTCTCTTTATTTTGCCATCAGATAGTTGATACTGTAGAGTAATCGCTGGGTTTTTTGGAGGGAAATACCGGTTTAAAGCAATAGGAGAGATTTTTGTACATGTATTGTGGTTATACAGTTGATAGTTTTTATTTCCATAATGTTTTTTACTACATAATTATACATCTTAATTATGTAATTACCATCATAATTATTATGTAATTACATGTAGTTCCACTAATTACAAAATCAGGAAGTATAATTATCTAGTAAAAAAATTTCTAAAATCTCATTTTATAAACTGGAGATCATGTAAAAGACCAATGGGTGAACAGCTAGTGTGTTTTCATTTCTTACATCTGACATCCTGTTCTAATTCCTGGCCTCCTCCTTTTTATGCTAGCAAACAACTAAGGATGCTTCTAGCATGTGTCTTAAATAAACAATAAAAGTAGAAAAAGTTCTCTTTCTTTGCCGTGCCCTTTGGCTAGAGCATGTGACTATTTTGGCAATGTTTTTATAACAAGATTGAGACATTAATTGTTCATTTTTAATGACTGAATTTTACTTAAGATGTTAACATTTCGAAGTTAGAAATAAATCAGTCATTGTTAGGTAGTTTGCGATCAGATCTGTTGTAATTCATTTTTCATATGAGAGTTCCCCGTCCCAACCCAGTCATGGATTTTCTGGTTGATCGTTTCATTTTTCATGACACAATGCCATGCTGATAAATAAACTAGTCATTTCAGATGAAAGCAGAATTCTAGCAACTATCATTTTTCTGAGCAAAATTGGTTTGGGAGTCTGTATAATGTATTCTACATCTCTTGGTATACAGATGTATTGCATGACAAATGGAGAGGTGCAAGGAGGGGAAAAGAAACTCTAAAGTGGAATAATTCTTATGAGAAAGTCCTGGGACATGCTAAGAAGAATCCATCCGAGAACAAGAATAATTCTGTATGGTTGCAATGTTGATGGCTCTCAAGTAAAGAAAGAAAATTAATGTTAGTATTAATTACCATAAAGTCAACTTAGACTTATGGTGACTCTACATAGGACCTCCAGGTCGCCCTAACACCCTATCAGGGCTAGAAATTCAGGGCTTGAAATTCATGTATGATATGAGTTTCCCCTTTTCCTGTTGCCTGCTTACTTGACAAAGCATTATTGTCTTTGTTAATGAGTCATGTTTTCTCACAATGTGTCCAAAGTATGACAGTCTCATTTAGTCACCTTTGCTTCTAGTTCAGACTTGATTTGCTGTTGGGTGCATTTGTCTTTTTGACAGTCCATAGTATTTGCAGAATTTTCCTTGGATACCCTATCTCAAATTAGTTGCAAAGTAAATTACTTTCAATTTTGATATGAAGTACAGCATTGGAGAACTTGGATAAAATATTTCCTGTATAGTAGAGCAAGATCTCAAACAGGATTAAGTGGTGCCAACATATCCACAGAAATCAAACATTTCAGTCTTAACTGTATTAGCAAATAATTTTGAAAAACAATATTTCTTTTATTCAGAATTCTCTTAACTGGAAATCAGTGGTCATGACTAAAATAACTATGCAAGATATATATTGTAATTGTGTCATGCCACTGTTGTAAATCGCCCCGAGCCCACGGGGAGTGGCGGTCTATAAGCATGAAGTAATAAATAAATAATATATCCTGGATGTGGATGTGCCCCCTCGCAAATTACAGGTTCCCATATGATATGATATGATATGCTGTCATATGATATAAAGACAGTATATTCAGAATTGAAGACATCATCTGTATAATGCTGACTGTGAGAAGTTCCCAAAACCCCTAACAACATGGTCTTGTAATAGTCAATGACAGTTCATGCCCTTGCCCTTGAACAAGCATGAGTAATGCTTATGCTATTGGGAGCCAAAAGCCGCTTGACTGTTTCAGCTTCCAAAATCAGGTGTTCAGTTGTGATTATTGTATTGTAAAACCAAGTTAATGCCAACCTGATTCGAATTGAAGCAGGTTTCCAGTGGCATTATGTCAGGCAGGTTCATCCAGGGGAGAGGACTGCGATATCGGACCTATGACAGTAGGAGGATCAAATAATTATGGGTGGCATGAGTCATGGTGTCAGAGACCCGTGTAGTGTGCCATCAGTTCTCATGTGCCTCCCTATTACAACTTGATTATACTAGGCCTCATTTACACTGACCATTTAATGCAGTTCAAAGCTAGCTTCAAACAGCGACTAGAGAGCAAACTCCCATGAAAGCGTACAAAAGAAAGCTATTAATGTGCATCAGGACTCTGGTTTGTCTTTTAATCATCCGGTCCTCAAACTGGTTCCAGGATTTCCTATGTCATCACCTGCAGAGCAAACCACTTTCTTCAATACCAGTTTGAAACTGCATTAAACTGACCAGTTAGATGGGACCCAAGATTCTGCAATTCTAACTTTAAGTCCAGAATGATATCCTGAATACATGCATCAGGTTTATTTTAACTTCTAAGTTATTAATTTCTGAACAAACTATTCAAAGTATAAACTTTATTTCAAGTGATTCCCTAGCTCCCTTAAGCAAAGATTTCTTTTCATATATTTAATGTAAGCATTTTACAGGAAAATGAACGAACACACACACACAAATTCATTCATTTGTTCATTGTTTAAATGGCAAGAATTTCATTTAATAATAATAATAATACTTTTAGTTGCTCGTCTTTCCTCATGGCTCAAGGCAGATTACAACATTGCTACAACAACACACATTGATCTCAAACCATTCTTTAAAATACATATATTAAAGCATATTTCCACAAAATACATATTAAAATACACAAAAGAAAGATTAAACGTAAGATGCAAATTTAAAATTTGTCTAGGTAGATCTACTGGAAGAGATAGGTCTTCACTTGTGTCTTACATTATGATAGCTGATCTAGCTGATGGAGCTCTTCCAGCAGGTCATTCCACAGTCTTGGTGTGGCCGATGAAAACATCCTCTGAGTGATGGTTGCCAGCCAGGTTCTGATAGGCTGAAGCAGATTGTCAGGGATTATGGGTTAGGTTTTCCTAGTATAAAACACAAACCTAATTTTGCAGAGTAAAACAAAATGCAGCAGCTTCAGCTTAGCCCAGAAGTAATGTGGTCATTGAGAAAAACTCCATACCATAAAGTCAACTTACTTTATTGTAAGTAAAATAAAATATCCATACAGGAGAAAATCCACAAAGGAAGCCTCAAAAGGGGCCACAAAAGGAAGCCACAAAGGGAAGGATACAAAATGGAAAGAAGTATTTAAGGACATAACAATTAGACCCCCACCTTTCCCCAGGAATCTAATTGTTGAGCACCTCTGCTGTAACTTGTTACAACCAAAATTAACATTACTGAGAACACTTAAAGGTACAAATATAATTTTGTAACATAAAACTTTCAACACAGATGCCCCCCAGAGGACCTCAGTGTTTGGGGTGGATTGTACAAGAGAAGGCGATCCTGTAAGTAACCTGGATCCAAACCATGTAGGGCTTTAAAGGTCAAACCAACACTTGGAACTTTGCCCATAAACTAATTGGCAACCAGTGGAGTGACTTTAGGATAGGTATAATATGTTCACTCCTGGATGTACTGAAAAGAAGTCCTTTTTAAAATCTAATTTTAAACCATATTTTACCCTAAAGTTCATATTTTCAGATTATACCAATCAGAGCATATTTAGATGTTTTTCTGTCTTAAATTATTTAATTCCAAATCTAATAATGCAATTATTTTGACATCAAAATATTGGATACTGTAATATTTCCACTTAAAAGAGACATTTTCATTTTACAAAAGATGCTTGCAGCAAGACAAAAGAGGAAGTGAGTGATAGATTGAATTATTTTATTTACTAGATAAAAACAAATAATCCTATTAGTGTCAAATATTATGAACTTGGAATTAAAATGCATCTATCTATGTGGCTGTGCCTGTTTATAGAGCTCTGAGTGGGCTCTGAGGATGGGATTAAATTAGTAACAGAAGTAATGACAACACTGACAAGTACAGTAGATATTTGAAATCTTTGATTTGAATATCTGTAAAACTGTTTCTCCATAATATTAGTTGCTACAACTTAATTGTTAGGTATATATTTACTCTTAATTTTAAAACTCTGAATTTAATACACACACACACACACACACATTTGGAATTAAGAATGTTTGGTTTAATGATTTTTTTAATGGAAACCAGAGACTAAGATCTAAACTCAATTTTTAGTCCCTACTTGAGCTATCCCATTGAATCAGTGGGATTTAGGTATTGGTTCAATGTTCAGCAGTTGATCCACTGGCAGCAACAATTAGATTTAGTCTTAACTATTGTGTTTAGTAGCATTTATTTTGGAGCATTGTGTGAAGTAACTACCCTGTTTGCTCAAATCTAATCCTCACCTCTTTTTTTTGGCTAAATTACCTCATCAGAATTAGGGTGCACATTAGATTTGCGTAGTATGGTAATCTTAGCGTTGAACCAAAGCAAAAACTTCAGGAGCGCCTATTTGAGAAACGTCATATTTAATACAATCCTGGGATTTGTAGTTTGGTGAGGCATCAGCATTTTTTGGCAGAGAAGGCTCAAGGCCTTGTAAAACTCCATAGCATTGAACCAAGGCAATTAAAGTGATTAATTCTACAGCAGGGGTGCTCATTAGGTAGATCGTGATCTACTGGTAGATCTCGAAGGGCGTCCTGGTAGATCGCAAGCAGATCGCAGGCACAGTGTGTATGGCTCCCATGCCATTTGTGAGGAATGCTCAGGGGCTTATTATACTCACATTTAGTTGAATTCAGTCTTAAAATATATTATATGGCTCTCACTGAAATAAATTTCCTAATATTTTGCTTTTATGGCTCTCTGAGTAGTGGGTAGGTGGATATTTGGGACTTGGTTGTTTTATAAGTAGCTCGCATGCTGGAAAAGTGTGAGCACCCCTGTTCTACAGCATAGCTGCATCACGGGGTTTTCTTTTTCATCGCTGGAAGTTTTGTTGTTCTAACACTTTTGTTTTTAAATAAGGAATTCTAAGCATTAAGTAACTTTTGTGGCCAAATTGCAAAGAGTGCACTTTTTGCCACTGCACATTATATCTGACAGCAAAATACTTTTTTTGGTTCAGGGTTTTGAAATTTTAGGTGCTCATTAGTATATTGCGTAATAGACTCGTGTGGATACAATAACTCCTTTTATTCTTTCTGTTGTCAGATAATTATTGGGGAGACCTTTGCTTTATTCAAATCACTAGATTATATTTGCCAATAAGGGAATTTTGATTTCTGAAATCAATATGAATGGTAACTGCCATGCTGAATTAATATGGATACAATGTTGAGGCTCCACGTAGTTGGGTTTTTCCTCACACTGGCTATCATGTCTAGAGGCTCCGTAATTCCAAATTCATTAATTCTGTTCAGTCTCCATTTTCCTCCAGTTTAAATTGTCCTGCCTTGCCAATCTTTTTAACTCTCCCTGCTTTTTTAATATTAAAAATATTAATAACAAACTTTTAAAGAGATACCCTAAATACTCATGTAAAAATAAGAAAAAAATCAATCCAAAAAATCTGGGTCAAGTTGTCCACAGGCCAAATGTGAATATTTCGTCTATACTTTTATTTTAAAAGGAACCATTTCATTATTTGAGTAAAATAGAAAAAGGGAAGACCTTACTCTGCCTCATGAGAACTTAAAAGAGCACTCTGCTGTATTGCCACTTCTGGGATTATTTAATGTCTGGGTAAATGGTGGTGGCAGCCAGGGCCGCTACACTTCCTGAGGTGGCATTGGTGCTTTCATCTCCCCACAGTGATTTTATTCTAAAATCACATCAAAATCCATAACTTAGATCCTAAAACCTACCCTCAACTTTTACCTGAAGTCAATCTATGCATGACTATATACAGTATATATGGTAGTAGAAAATGGCTACTGAATTATCAGAGAAAAAGAAAATTCAGGAGGAAGAAAGCAACAGGGAGAACCCCTAATACCCTTGAGTAGAAAGAAAAGAATAACTGAGGAAAAAGTAATTGCTCTCCCACCAGTGAAATCACGAGACACGCCACATTGTGGGTTAACTATGGGCAACTTTATTATATGTTGCCAATCAATCTCTGTATGATCTGCCATCAAATTTCAGGATTTAAACATGAACTTGAATTTGAGTTTACACTTGACTTTAATATGTCATAAGGTGAGGCAGTAGCCCCCAGTGACCATGTCATCCTCTGACAAGGGCGCAACACCATGGTTCCTGGATGCAACCCACATGTTGCTCCCACAGTGCCCCCTCAGGTAAACAGATGGAGCATTTAATCATACTTTCCCTCATCCTGTGGTGCATGCCGATATGTGCCTGCTGTACACTTGAAGCCTATTTAGGACCCCTTCACCCAATTTGCCATAGATTGAACAGTGTAGGGTGGGGGGGGGGGGGATGTTCCTACCTGGCCCCTATTGGCGATCCTTGAGAAGTACACTGCAGTGGAGGTGGGTCAACATCTCGAATGCAAGTGAGGTGAGCGGGGCACGTGGTCCAGTTGGCCCTGTCCACAAGAAGTACTGACCAGGACTATTTGTCTCTCCATTCACTGGAAGGGAGCATGGTGCTTCCCTGCCCCCATTCTGGGGGCAGGAAAGGAATTTTAAGAAGTCTCCTCACAACTCCAGATATGCTGGCCAGAAATAAAGAAGTTGGTTGTAGGAAAGTCAACCACTGAACCAAATTTTTCAGGGTCAGGTAAGTGCAAGAGAACCGAGGAAATAAAAAGTGAGCTGAAGAAAGTTTTTTAAAAAATTAGGAGGAAACTTTGAAACATGAATTTACCTTTTAAAACAACAGAAGTGGCTTCTTTCTGGAGAAATGTTGTATTCATATATAAATTTAATACATAATTTGATTTATAAACATTGATATGATGCATAAATTCACATTATAGAGCATTTCTTCAATTACACTATTATGACTTCAGCAGCATATCCTTGACAACAATGTTTTGATTGGATTTTGACATTGGAAATAATCCTATGTCATAAATTATACTGGTATGATTAGTAAATATAAGTGATATTACTAGTTAATGAGTTTTGCATTGATATTTTCTCTTTATAAATGGTAGTTCTTTTGACAATTTAACTTCTTCCTTCTGTTTATGTTTGTAATAGGTTTCACTATAAAGGTAATTTTTATCTATGAATTTTTATCAAAGCACTCAGATTTTAATATAGTTTATATTAGATTATTAGATGCCTTTCTACCAATTGTGGGAATTATTATTATTATTATAGTATGCTAATAATATGTAAGATTTCATATTAGAAGGTACTAATCAATTTTGAATATGCCAATATTGCCAGTTGTCAATAAAGCTGCTTACATCTCCTTTCACTGGTTTTTTGAGCAACAGATCAAATTAGATTCATCACTCGTGGCTTGTACTGATTTCAGATTGAAATGGAATATATTAAGGCAGCCAACCACACTGATTACATTGCAAGCCTCATTTAATTTCATACATTCACACATTACAGTGAAAAGCAGATTTTAATGCATGATTGTGACTACCTTGAGCGACTTCAAAGGTCATCTGTAATAGGTGCATAATTTGTTACTATTGGATACCTAATTAACAAAGAATTTTCTATAGCTGTCTCATACCTATATAATCTATAATTTTCCTTTTATGTATCTTGTAAAGACCAAAACTGTAGCGATATATTGTTCTGTGAAATCCTGTTGGTCAACTGATCATAGCATAAATCTTGGAGAAAGAAGGTTTTTTAATAAAAAAATCTGTGTAAACATTGAATATAATATGCAGTTGTGCATACCTTCCAGAGTTCCTTATTATTTCTTTGGGACATTCTAGTTCCAGGACCTTATCCATCTGTATGTAAATAACAAGCAATATTAGGAAAAGTGTGGGGTGCCTTTTTTATAGCTTCCTCCTCACAGTTCTTTATAATTTAGAAGAAAACCTCAACTCCCCTCTTTGACCTTCAAGGAGCACTGCGGCAGTTTGCCATATTTTAGCCCCAAGTTCTTTTGAGATAACTTCTCCAGCACATAAAATAGCCCAAGGGGTGAAGCATGAAGATAGTGTCTTCTATAGACTGTAGAGCAGTGGTTTCAACCTGTGAGTCTCCAGGTGTTTTGACCTACAACTCCCAGAAATCCCAGCCAGTTTACCAGCTGATAGGATTTCTGGGAGTTGAAGGCCAAAACATCCGAGGACCCATAGGTTGAGAACCACTGCTGTAGAGGTTCATTTTGAATTTTTTTTAAAAAAAAACTTTAAAGGGGGAGCACAGGAGACAGTGCAGTTCTCCAGATTCCTTTAGGAATCAGCCATTCATTCTTGGGTAGTTACAGTGACCACATCACTTGCTTTGGGTCAGTTTAAAAAGTTGATGTTAAGACTATAACTGCTGGCATAGTAGGCTTTAAGGCAGGGGTGGGCAATTACCAGCCCTCCAGGTGTTTTGGACTTCAACTCCCAGAAATCCCAGCCAGTTTACCAGCTGTTAGGATTTCTGGGAGTTGAAGTCCAAAACACCTGGAGGGCTGATAATTGCCCACCCCTGCTTTAGGGTCTGATCATAAGAAAGAACCAAAGTAAGTAGTAGCTATGATATTATCTGATAAGCAATTAATCAACTCTGACTTGGACATCATATCAAATGAGATATAAACATAGGCTATTCCCACAGCTCTGCATATCTTCTATTGCTTCAAGAAGTTTCATATGTGTACAGCCTATACTTACATGTGTCTCAGCATTTGGTCTGTATTCTCTGACCAATTCCAGGAAGTCATAAGTGTTTTGTTAAGGTTCTGTATTCACCTCCTGGAAGTAAACAGCTTCAGAGATATGCTGTTAGCTGACTAGTGTAAAGCTGGGGAAATCAAGGGGACAGACATTTATTTATGTGTATGAGTATTTGTAATGAACTTACAAAGTGAAATGCCATATCTGGGGTGCCATATTACGTAAATTACTCTCATTTAGAGCCTTCATGTATAGAAGCAGAGATTTCTCTACGAGGCCACTTATTTCACATGTGAGCTTCACTGTTGTCCTCAACATGCCTGGAATTGTAATGATGTGATTGGGCATCAGTTCAATACTTGTGGAAAACCTGCCACTTGATGCCAAATGTACACTTGTGTTCAACTTCTCTTCCCTCCTCCTCCTCCTCCTGTGTTGTGTCAGATCAGCCATTGTTGGCAGTTGGAAAAATCTACTTTTTAGATCAGTGGTTCCCAACCTTTTTTTCACCAGGAACTACTTAACTAGGGACCACTTTGACTAGGGACCCCTCTCCAATATTAGTACCAAAAGGTTTACGAATCTGTTTTTGTTCAACTCTATATTTGGGTTGGTTATTTGGGGTGCTGATTCAGAAAATTGCATTGGATAGACCACATCAGCTCTAGATACAGAATATATGCAATCCTGTAATTGCCATCTGCTTGCCCACAGAAAACCATACTTAATAATCTAGAGCTGTGGGCCTTTTTTTAGGTCTCGTGGCCACCACTGTTTTAGATATTGAATTCAATGGAACTCTTTTAAAAAAAAAATAGATCACTATAGGATTACACTACATCTAACTGAAAGTTATTCACATGCTAATGGATATATCCCACTCAATCACTTGCAAATCAAGCTTGTTAATTGCACCCTTCACACTTGGTGAACAGACATTGATTATTTCTCCCACTCTGGACATTCCATAGATATACAGTATATACTCCATTTGCGTTACCACCATCAAATCCTGTGAAGATGCCAGTCACAGATGCAGGCGAAACATCAGAAGAAAATGTTGCTAAAACACTGTTAAGCCCGGAAACCGCACAACACTCCATCGAAAGAAAAAAGTTATGGTATAATACTTTGTAGACTCAATCTACTTCTTCAGCTGTGTGAAGAGCACATCTGTAATGACCTGCTGTCTCAAAATGGCAGTGCATTAGCTCTGCACAACACAGAGAGTTAATTCAAGTCAACACCGTCTTGAAATGCATTGACACAAGTTGCTCAAGATCAGTGGTTCTCAAACTTTTTTGGCCTACCACCCCCTTTCAAGAAAAAAATTTACTGACCGCCCCCCTAGAATTTTTTTAATTTTTTTTAAATAGCAATTAAACAGAAAGATATATGTATTAATATTTCTACCTTTTTCATAAAATATAATAAAGAAAGTTGTAAATTAGAAACATTGAAGTTTTAAATTATGAAACTATTTATTGAACTTAGAATAGAAAGGTAATACAAAAAAAGTTAAAACATTCAAAATCATCTTAATGAGAAGGATGAACCTGGTATGCTGCTACCAATCTAGTAATCCTTGGCTCTATTTTCATCAGTAATCTCAAATCATCGCGATTGACTATTTTGCAATCGGTTTCTTTTTTTGTTAATAAATTGGTTACCGCACTGGATCCATGTTCCACTAAATATGTTGAAGGACATTATTATTATTGTTATAAGACTCAACCAATTGGAAGGGAACCCCAAAGGTATTATTATTATTATTATCTCTTGCTTGGCGAGAGGAGGAGGAGGGAGCAGGAGGAGGGAAGAAGAAACAGGCACACACACAGAGATGGATGGTAGCCTGTCACCTGGCTCACACCACTGCCCCTACCACCCCCTTGCAGGGGTTCAGCGCCCCCCAAATTCTCCTGAGCCGCCCACTTTGGGAACCACTGCTCTAGATTCTCCTTGAGAATCTGGGGCAAAGGGCAACTTTGGGCCCATGTAAGCCGCTTGGCTGGTTACAAGACAGAACCAGCTACAGCTGTTTACACCGCCATCCTGTGTTACCTGGGCTCGGCTAGCCCAGGGACATAGGATGGCACTCACTATTCTGCTTCTGTTCTTGTTGCAGTGGCCAGAATGCGCAACACGGGTAGTGTCAATTGCTCTTGCCTAGAGTAGCGCTTCTTGGAGTGAAAAGACAGTCGGGGAAGAAAGTGATTCATCAACTGAGGTGCAAGAGTAACATGGAAGGGCGGGGGGAGCCCCCGCCCTTCCATGTTACTCTTGCACCTCAGTTGATGTCACTCCAGGCAATTATTAATGGACACTAGTCATGATGCACCTGCTGGCTGCTGTGATGATAAGAACAAGACTGTGGGAGGGCAAGGATGGTTGTCCAGAGCTCTGAGCCAGGTTCAGTGCCTCTAGACACTCAAAATGTCCTCCTGCCTTTGCAGCTGCTGGAGGGAGGAAGCTGATCAAAACCATCTAGGGGCTGATCTGCCATCCATCATTCCAGATTGGAACCAGAATAAAGGGTCCATGCAGAATCATCCCAAGTCTACAAAAGCTTGTGCTGCAAATTCTTTCTCTAGTCCCAAAGATACTAAAGACCCCTGTGCATACAGATATGCCAAACTAAAGCAGCTATGTCTTTGAATAGGATTGCATTGTAAGAGAAAGGGCAAGCTCAACAATCTTAAATAAAGTGTGTATTAAGCCACTTCTTAACAAAAAGACATTCCATTAAGATACTTCACAAACTGCAGATTCATTACTTTTCACTTTGGCAACATATCTCTCTGTGGCACCAATAAAATGTTGTCCAGACAACTTAAAAAAATATTTTATTTTCTGAAGAAAGAAGGACTCCCACTAAACTAAATACAATAGGCAAGTCCTATTTTCTGTCTTTTACCTGGCACTTTTATACTGTACTGATAGTCCTGGGAAAATATCTGTTTTAGAAGCAAGGAGACTCATAAGTACACTCTGGCTGGCTTGCAAGGTTGGGCAATGCCAGTGCCCCTGTATCCTCTTACCTCTACTTTGCATTCCTCATCACACAACCCTGCCGTGAAGATTAATGGGGTTATTAAATGAATAAAGGAAACTAGCAACTAAGGATTTTATGTTGCACACCTAAGGTGTGTTTGTCTGAGTGCCCTTACTAAATGTATGTTTATAGACTGCTAAGACAACCTGGGGTATATAAATACTGCTATAATATAGCTAGCTAATTGTAAAAACACTGTGTAGTTTAATTTGTTTCTGTGTGCACAATATCATGAAATATATCCTCCCACTATGAACTATAATCCATAGGAGAAGAGAGTATGATCTAATATTTCAAAAGTTTTTTTTAATGATTTTCTTCTCGGGCAATTATTACAATTGTCAAAGGGAATTTTATTTGTTTCTAGTGATATGAAACATTACACCCTTCCAGTTTTCTCACTTCTCCTGTGTTATTTATTTCCCCAAAGATACACATTATATGGCTATAACCCACTCCTCACTTGAAAAAGTGAAAACCAAGGCTAGCTTAGCCAGAAACACAGACTGCTGATTAGAGCATCTAGACACACTGGAAATCTTTAAGCTGCTTTCTAGTTTCATTGAAGCACACGGTTGCTTGGTTCATTAGCTCACTGCGGGTAGTCATTTTGCTTTTGAATTTACATTTTTATTTAATCAGTGTCACAAGGACTTTGTCTTGTTCTTGGTGTTGCTGTTCAAGTAAAATCTCGGCAAAAATGTGTTGTGTATATGTGGAATGTTGAGCCAGGCAGCAAATCTGAAGAGAGCAGTTGAATATCCTAACGCCCATAAAAAAATATCTGAACTCATTATATTAATTCATTGTACTAAGTATGGACTAAGACATATTTTTTAAAGAAAAAATATTTTTCCAGACTTCATTTACTGTAATTTGGAAAAAAATGAAATTCTCCTGAAGTGGGATGAGTAGGAAAAGAGAATCTAACAATAACTTTATTTTTTGTATCCCGCCACCATATTCCCAAAGGGACTCAAGGCGAATTACACGGGGACCAAGCCAGGTCAACACAGTTAAAAATAGCATAATAAAATACACATAAAACATCATAAAAACATAAAACATCATTAATCAACAACAGTAGTCGAGCGCAGTGAACACGTTCAACACTTAGGGTGAGGCAAGGACTTATGCAATACAACTGCCAGGACAGGCTGATAGTAAGACGCAAGGGCCAGTTACCAGATTAGGGCTAGACAGGCCAAATCCATCAATGCAATACAATTGCAAGGGGAGGGGTAATGATAAAGTAGCAGATAGATGCTTTTGAAATGTGGTGTTGGAGGAAAATTCAGAGAGTGCCTTGGACTGCAAGAAGATCCAACCAGTCCACACTTCAGGAAATAAAGCCTGACTGCTCATTGGAGGGAAGGATATTAGAGGCAAAGATTAAATATTTTGGCCACATCATGAGAAGACGGAAAAGCTCAGAGAAGACAATGATGCTGGGGAAAATGGAAGGAAAAAGGAAGAGGGGCCGACCAAAGGCAAGATGAATGGATGGTATCCTTGAAGTGACTGGCTTGACTGTGAAGGAGCTGGGGGTGGTGACGGCCGACAGGGAGCACTGGCATGAACTGGTCCATGAAGTCACAAAGAGTCGGAAGTGACTGAACAAATAAACAACAAAGCAGAATGCCTGAAACCTATATTTAATATCTTCCTGTTGATCAAATATAGGATGATGTGAAGGAGGACAGTCTTGACCACTTCAGATATAAAAAGAGTTAGATCCTATACAAAAATTTCTTTGGAGGAGACATTAAAGCCAGATTTAATCATACCAGAATTTAAGTTATTTATACATGTTTCTAAAATGGAAGCAGTGCAATCATAGCCTTTCTTCTGGGAAGTGTTTAATGATTTATTAGGTCTATGCATAGATTTTAGAAAATGTACTTCCATAATAATCATATTTTGTAGTTTGTTTCATCTCTGGTTATCACTTACTTGTAATTCTCTTTTATATCATCCATTCCCAGGAAGGGACAGCTTCAAGAAAATTATTTAGCTATCTTTAAAGCTTTTAAGCAAAAAAATTGTTGCTGCGTTTAAAATTTTCCAATTTATTATAAATGTTTATATAGAGTGATAACCTGTGCTCGACAGGGTTACAGAGGTCTGCAGTCTGGGGATCCTCCTGGACTCAGCGCTGGCATTCAAGTTCAAGTGTTGGTGGTGGCCGGGAGGTACTTCGAACAGTTAAAACTTGTGCACCAGCTGTGACTGTACCTCGAAAAGCCTGACTTGGCCATGGTGGTCCATTCCTTAGTTGCATCTCATATGGATTATTGCAATACACTCTACGTGGGGCTGCCTTTGAAGACAGTCTGGAAGCTCCAATTAGAATAAAGATCTGCCGCCAGACTGCTTACAGGGACAGGTTGTAGGGAACATACGACTCCGCCCCCCAAAGCAGCTTCATCTGCGACCAATTTGTTTCTGGGCTCAATTCAAAATGCAGGTTATTACCTACAGGGCCCTGTACTGCTCAAGTCCAGCCTATTTATGTGACCACATATCTCCCTATGAACCTGCTTGGACCTTAAGATCTGCTGGGGAGGCCCTCCTTTTGATTCCACCTCCCTCACAAGGGAGAAACTGCAAATCGCTTCTGGTGTGAGAGAATTGGCCGTCTGGAAGGACGTTGCCCAGGGGACACCCGGATGGTTTGATGTTTTTACCATCCTGGTGGGAAGCTTTTCTCATGTCCCTGGATGGGAAGCTGGAGCTGACAGAGGGAGCTCATCCGTGCTCTCCCTAGATTCGAACCTGCGACTTATCGGTCTTCAGTCCTACCGGCACAAGGGTTTAACCCATTGTACCACTGGGGCTTAGTGGGGACAAAGGAGAGGGCTTTCTTTATAGCGGCCCCCTGACTCTGGAATGTTCTTCCCAAGGAAATAAGACAAACATCTACTTAGTTAATTTTAGGAAGGATTTAAAAACTTGGCTATTTAAGCAAGCATTTGAAAATGGTTAGACTGTATCTATTGGGCAGAACTTGAATGAGCATGAAATTGTCATCATAACTGCTGGATAGTTCAATAATATGAATGACTGGTTTAAGTGTGTGTGTGTGTGTGTTGTTTTAAAGGGCAAATAGCTTTTAATTGTTATTTATTAATACCTGTTATTTAAAATTGTATTAAATTGATAACTGTTGGGGTTTTTTTGATATACTATTTTTGTATCTATTTGTTTTAAGCTGCCCTGAGTCCCTTCGGAGAAAGGGGGTGGGGTATAAATAAAGTTATTATTATTATTATTATTATTATTACTTGTTTACACATTTTGATTTGTTGTATATGCTGCCTTTAGCTCTTATTTATTTACTCTATTTACATCCCGCCTTTCTCTACTCCAAAGGGGACTCAAGGCAGTTTTACATATGGCGACTATTTGATGCATTTAAGTTTTTTAAAAAATAACTTAAAATTTAAGTTAAAATTTAAAAATATAGTGTGGGATATTTACAGAATAATAAGTTGTCAGATCGGCTCTGATAAAAATTTGGGAGAAATATAAATATAGATGGTACCCGAAGCCTCCGCTCTTGATTTCCCCTCTAGAAGCTGGGCAGAGAGGACAACTAGATTGGGTCAAATGGCCCACTACAGGGAAATACTTAAGAAAGAAAGGGGAACCTGTACAATAAAAACACAGGAAGAAATTAATCAAAATTACAAGAATATCTCCTGGTTTCAATACAGACAGTTAAGAGAATATTATAATAAAGATAAAATAACAGGTTTTATAGAAAAGAAATCCCATTGGGATAATTCGATACAAACAAAAATAAGATAATTACAAAAATCTGCAAAAAATTATTAGAATAGAGCATGGAAACTGGACAAATTAAGGACTGTATGATAAAATGAGCAAAAAATATAAGAAGACCAATAGAAATAGAGGAATGGGAGAAGCTCTGGAACCATAAGTTGAGATATACATATTCTTATGATTTGAATGATGTACCAGTGGTATATAACTCCACAAAAATTAGGCAACTATTATAAAAAATATGAATAATAAATGTTGGAAATGCGAAACACAAGAAGGTTGCTTTTTCCACGTGTGGTGGTCTTGCGGCAAGGCCAAAGCTTACTGGAAATAAGTTCAAGAAACAATTCAGAAAACACTAAATTTGAAAATACAACTTAAACCAGAATATTTTTTATTGGGAATGACAGATATGGAGATGGACATAAATAAGGACAAACTGTTCAACTACCTAATAACGGCAGCCAGACTTATTTATGCTAGAACCTGGAGGGTAAAGGAAATACCCTCAATGGTTAATACCTTCAGTGGTCAATAAAAGTATTGGATATTATAAATATAGATAAATTAATCCAATTAGTTATGAAACATCAAGGTAAACCGTAGAAAACAACTGATTGGCTACCATTTAAAGAGTACATGAACAAAGAGAAATGGAATATGATAATTTAGTTCAATTGTTCTCTAAGAAGAATTGTCCGTCATAGAAGATGACCAAAGAAGGGAAGCGAAGACCAAAACATTAACATTAAAGACTATTATGTAACCACGTTAAAAAAGATTGGAAGTTCAAAAACTCCTCTTTCTTTCCTTTTTTCTTTTTTCTTTGTTTTGTTTTTGGTTTGCTTTTCTATAGCATTTTATTATTCAAATGTTAATAAACATTTAATAAAAATAAAAAGTTGTAATCGTTATGATGTAATTCTTACCATAGCCAAAGCATATAAATATATCTCTCAATTTTGGAAGGCATCTTTCTTGTTTCCATTTTAGAATTCAAACCAGTCTGAAGATCTCCTGGGTATAGCATTAATTTTAATTCTTAAAAAAGCAGCTGTCATACCTTGTAGTAGTATTCACTGCATCCCCTCCAACTTGTCCACATTTGCATAAGAGAGTCCCTTTTGTAATTGTGCAAAATATTTTATTGTGACATAAAAGATAAGTAAACAAAAGTATGCAAATGTTGTTTGCAACAATATTCTCATCCAAATCGCTGGATGCTTTCACCCTAATACAGGAAGCTTCCTGTGTTATGCTGGCTGCAATGGAGCCAGCATGGGGCCTCCCCGTGTGGGTGTCACTTTCCCCCATGTGATGGGGAAAGCTTTGCAAGAGGGAACTGTGCGCAGAGCAACAGATGCACCCCACTGTTCCCTCTTGCCTGGCATTTCTGATAAAGTCATTAGAGATATCAATATGCTTGTTTATAAAACTATTGTCCTTCCAACTCTATGGTATGCCTTCAATACATGGGTTGTCTAAAAACGTCACTCAACTTCTGGAATGATTCCATCAGTGTTGCCTTCGGAAAATCCTTCAAATCTCTTGGGAAGACAGGCAGGCAGACAGCGTTTTGGAAGAACAAAGACTAGCAGCATTGAAGGAATAATTCTCTACCATCAACTTCACTGCCCTGGCCCTTGAGCATTGTAGTTGGTGGTCACTGTTACCAACAATGCTGTGAAATTCAAAGAGGCACAAATAGTGGGTGAAAGGAGAAACATGCCAAGAGGATGATTTATCAAGCAAACTCTTGTAGGACCACCTTTCATCTGGAAATATATGTCCTCCCTGTGAAATACCATGTGGATCCAGAATAGGTTTTTGCATTCACTTACGGGTCCACCGCCAAGTCTCTACCGTTGGAAGACAATAATTCTCGGTCATGAGTGATAATAATACACTTTATTTATATTCCACTCTTCTCACTCCGAAGGGGACTCAGAGCGGATTACAGGTATACATACTTAGCAGACAATCCCTGCCGTTTCCACATACACACATGTAGACAAACAGAGGCAAACTCTGGCCACCAGGGGGAGCTGACGCACTTCTCATCTCTCAGTGTTCCCAGTGTCCCTTGTTGTTCCTTCTGCATTCCTCAGCGTTCCTGGAGTTCTTTAATGGCCTCATAATTCAGTCAAAATTATAGCCTATAATGATGATATGCCTTCAATGCATTTGTGACTTACAGTACCTTAAAGCAGACCCGTCTATGATTGGATCTACAATGCCCAATAATTCAGTTTCAGAATGTGGATTAACTTAATTGATCTGCATTATAGGGCAGTGTAGACTGATATAATCCAGTTCAATGCAGTTCATCTACATTCTGAAACTGGATTATAGGGCAGTGTAGATCCATCCTAAATTTGCTGAGAGGAAGTTTTCTATTTCTTTCCTCAGGGTCTGAAAAAGAGGGGAAATTTAAGATTTTTAAAATTTAAGATGTTCTAGCTGTTGATTACATGAAAGGCCTACTGATTCCAGGAAGATGCTCTAGGTACCTTTTCTTATCTATACTAAATTCACATAGGTGTTTAGCTTGTTTCCAAATTAAATGTCATTTTAAAGAAAAAATATATTGTTACTAAGCAAATGGCAAGAATAGGCCATGATTTGTGGGGAACAACAGTCAAGACATGAGTTACTTCCATGAATACCGTAAGGCAGAAGACATCTGCTTTCGGTATTAAAAATGAGATTATTGAATGCTCTTTTAATAACACTTTTGTTTTAAGTAGATTATTAAATAATATTTGGAAGGCTATATATGCTTATAAGAAAGTGAACATCTTTCTGATTCTGCCGTTACTATTTTCCCCTTCTTCCTAATTCCGCCTAAACAAATACACTTGGAATACTCTGCAGTTGTATTTTGTGTATATAAAGAATATCCTCCAAAAGAGATTGGCAGCTTTAATTTGTTTTATATGTGCAATCACAGTCCATGTTATATTCAAAATGCTTGTCCAATCAAGGATTCAATATAGAAAAGAGGCAGTAACAAGTATGCTATACACTGTAATAAAGAAATCTGTTGATTGAAAACAGTTTGTATATTTTAGAAATGATAGGGAATGTAATTGGTTAGAAAGAAAAGGATAGTGCTTCATAGATAATAGGAAATAGAGCATATTTTCCCACTGATAATGCTAACTCAATTTAACAATATTCTGGTGTTGAATTTTCATGTGCAGGGAAATAGGTCTGGTAGATCCTCCAATACTACTCTAAATTCCATAGCTAATGGAATGACCTCTTCATATTGATGGTGGGCAACTTCAATATGTCAAATTTCTGCCATAATGACACACATTTTTGCAACCTTGTAAGATGCTTTGATGATTGCTGCCAAAGATTCCCATGTCCTTGCACACAAAGCCTTCAGATATGGATCGATGTATGGCAGTTATGGGCCTAAGGGAGAGGGAATTTATACAACTGGCCAATTCATACACATTTTCTAAAGTCATGGGTTTTTATAGCTAATTAAAGACTTAGGCTTGTAAAGGGAGTTGTTCTTACATTACACTTAAATAATACTTTGTGGTCTACTACAATTATTGAGTGTAATGTTTTCACACATAACATTTTCTAGAGCACATTTTGGTAGCTGTTAGCTAGAATAAGCCTTTTCCCATCGGGCTTTAAGAGTCTTGGAGGACTTATTAGTAATGTCATAGAAGCTCTTTCTCCCAGTATAATTAACTTCCTCTTCTGCCTGAGTCTTTCAGGTGACGTAACTCCAAGCACAATTTCAGAGTGGGAAAGTGAAAATACAGTTCTTCTATGTTCTATGGGTCCCATATATGTCAGTCCAATTTTTTAAAAATCTGGTCCTCTTTCTGCAGCAAAGAAGGGGATAACTATATGCTGTGCCATATAGTTCTAGAAGAGAAGCCTCCTGCTCAAATAGTACAAAACATCAGCAGTTTGACATTTCTGCTAGATTGCTGATTTCTGGGTACTCTATCCCAGACCTCAGCAGTCTCACATGAGGTCATTACCAGGAAGGGAGTTTCCATTGCATTATTTCCCCTCACGCACCGTGAGCCAAACATAAGGGATCCCAGTTCTCTTATTTCAATTCTAGTTCAGTTACAATTACTTCCTATTGAGTTACAGGCCCCGTTCATTGTGTTGAGCTGGTGCTTCATAACCATATTATTTACTTAATAATAATAATAATAAACAACTTTATATTCTGCCCTTTCTCCCCAAGGGGACGCAGGGCAAATTACAACAAAAGATGGTCCCCTGGTGGCACAATGGGTTCGAATCTGGGGAGAGCACAAATGAGCTCCCTCTGTCAGCTCCAGCTCCCCATTCAGGGAGATGAGAGAAACCTCCCACAAGGATGGTAAAACATCAAAACATCCGGGCGTCTCCTGGGTCCTTGGAGACAGCCAATTCTCTCACACCAGAAGAGACTTGCAGTTTCTCAAGTCACTCCTGTCACACAAAACCCAACAACAACAAAATATGACAAATATTCAATGCTAGATCCATTCATAAATAGAAACAAAAAGCAATCAGTTATTTTACATCTAACATAATAGACATAAAACATAAAATATATATTAAAAACTTAACATTCATTTAAAATAATTATAAAAATGTAATACGGCCAGTAGATCCACCAAGATCAGCAGAGTCAATTAAGCCAAAACCAACTGACTTAGAGTATGGTGACACATTTGGAACAAGACTATTGAGTGAATGTAAACTTCTAGTAATTCTCCTCTTCATATGCCAATGTACAGAAATATGTTTTATTGTTTTTTGAAGGAGAAGGGGAAGGGGATCGTTTTTATTTCTTAGGGAAGTAATTTCAGAGGTGGGAGGGGGGCGATCACGGAGAAGGCCCTCTCATTTATTTATTTATTTATTTATTCGACTTCTATACAGCCACTCCCAGAGGCTCGGTGCGGTTTACAGAATAAGAATACAATTTAAAACAGTTTCAATTTAAAACATACCATTTTGCTGGAACCAGCCGCTCTTGAGATGGGGGTGGGGCCCGAAAGTAGGGCCTCCTTCGCTGACTGCAGTTGGCACATAAGAGGAGATGCAATTTGACAAATAGCCTGGACCTGAGTTGTTTAGGGCTTTAAAGGTAATGACCATCACTTTGTATCTAGCCTGGAAGCAGATCGGCAGTTAGTGGAGCTGACGCAGCATGGGAGTGGTTCTCTCCCTGTGCGGCACTCCTGTAACCTGACAACCGATCTTTGTACTAATTGGAGTTTCCGAACTGTCTTTAAAGGCAGTCCCATGTAGAGAGCGTTGCAGTAATCCAAACGGATTGTGACTAAAGCATTGACTACCATGGCCAAGTCTGGTGTCTCAAGGTATGGGCGCACCTTGCGCACAAGTTTTAACTATGCGAAGGTGCTCCTGGCCACTGCCGTGACCTGGAGAACACTAGCTGACCCACTTTTCTCCCATGGGTGGGATTCAAAGACGCAAACAATGGTTAAAACAACAGAGATTACATAACACAAAAACACAATATCATGACCCCCCCTCCCCCCCAAAAAACAGGTAACAATAACATATTACGTAAAGCATATACAACAAACTTAATAAATACAACATGTACAACTAAAATTCCCTGGGCCTTAGGAAATACTCATAGGAGTGTCTCTTGCCAGTCACACCTTCATGTTGCCCACATCAATAAGGAGGGTGCCGCTCCACACTCTCATATTTTCTGGATATATACATTAAAAGATGGAGTTGTGCTTCCTCTCTGCTGGTGCGCACTCTGTGGATGATATAATCTGCTTTGGAAACTTTCCTGATACCTAAGTTATTATAGCTTGGGACAAGGGAAGATATTTTTCTATTCCTAGGCATTTTCATGTATGTAGTATTTTAATAATCTTTGGACTTTTACTATTCAAGTAGTGACTGCTGTTGCAGTATTGTTTTCTGCCTTATAATTTTATTGTATTTTATTACACTGATTTCACAGTCTACCAGTGATTACTGGCTGGAGATTTGAACCATCAATTATTTAGATTTTGTTTAAGAATTTAGGAATTAGTGATGTATCACTGGATAATATGGTGGCTTCCAAGCAACGTTGCCTTTGTAATCATGCTGTTGTGATCACATCTATGGCACTTTTATTCAGAAGCTTTGTCAGTCTCTTTGGAATTGCCCCCCGGAGCACTTATTACTACTGGATCCACAGTTGCTTTCTTTTCCTAGAGAAGCTGGATTTCTGTTATTCCATAATCTTTTTTCTGTCCTTGTCTTTGATTCTGCTGTCTCCTGGGATTGCCACATTTTTAAACTTTGCATTCTTTTTCTCAATAACAGTTATGGCTGGTGTGTCATGGTCTATTTTTGTCAGTTTAAATCATATGTAAGTCCCACGGGATTTTTACATTGTCATTTCCATAACTGTATTTTAGGCTTATGTTCTCAGTAGTTCTTTGTAGGTGCCAAATTATATTTAATTCATTGTTGCAACCAGTTTATAATAGTTTGCATCTATTCAGCCTGCATGATCTCCCAACAACAACAACAACGATGTTGCTGTTATACAGTACTCTTTTTTTATTAGTCTGTTGCTCTTTGAACCTGAACAATCAAAGTAGCAGGATTAAAATGTATTAAACATTTATTGAAGGATGGGCTGTTTGCACACTCAGCCATATAGAGGGAATAGGATGAGAACATGTCAAAAACTGGGCCAGTTACCAATAGGGTATGTACATTAATGTGTATGTACTACAATTTGAGATGCGGAGCAGAGATCTTTATGTTTCTTCCGCTTTCATGGAGATCCTGTGGCCCTAGTCCCTGCAAAAGCGAAGGGCCAACTGTACTCCTCTTTCATCTCAAACTTCAAATTGTAGAAAAAGAGACAAGAAAACACAAAGGTATTAAATCATATCCTATTTACTGGCGGAAGGCTCTTTGACCCAGTGAAAACTTTTGAAAGTAGTAGAAGGCAGGAAGTGATGTTTCCTCTTTCTTCTGCAGCCCGTCTCCTCTTTCCACAGTCTTCCAAGTGGTCCTCCATCTGGGAGGATTTTGTATAAGAGGATGCAGTAAAGGAGAAAATCAGTAGCAATCAGCATACACATGCAGCCATATACCTTTTTATTCCCAGAAGCTTCTGCTGGATCAAAGACCTCTCTGTTGGGAAAGGAAACACAATTCGTATAAACACTATACCTTAAATTTCCTTTTCCCTACTCTTGTCCTTTGCATCATTCTGTAAAACTAGAAATACTTTCTCAGCCTCTCACAGCACAGCATTTTGATTCTTAAATGATGGACAACAAGTTAACAACATAAAGTGGATGTTGACAGTTGTTGAAAATGAAATAATGCATGATGTAGCCTTGGGTTTTCCTTTGAACTTTGACCACACCATAAAAAATTTAAAGGAAGGAGAGCAGTACTGTCAAGCACAGAATTACAGAGGGGAAAAATTAATCTAAATAGTGGGGAAGAAATCTGTGTTTTATTGCATGATATTTAACAGCAACTGTAAGGAGAGGGATGTTTCTTCCTTTGTATAATGTGCAGTAGTTACAATAAACACAAGATTTCCAAATCTCAGAGGACTCTCTTGACAGTTGCTTGATAACAGCTTTTTTTCACTCCTTAGTTTTGACAGTTTGCGTGTGTTGCCATATCTAGTGTAAACTAAAACATCGCTGTCATTCTGTTTTTCTTTTGTATGAGCCTTTCTTTGATTTTTTTTCATCTTTAAAATAATGAAAAAGATGGGCTTTTCATTTGTAGACTGTAAGGCAAGTTGTGTGGGAGATTAACATATGTTTATAACTTTTGAGAGATTGAAAATGACAGCAGCATGCTTCAGTTTTTGTCGCAAGATCCTAGTGAAAGTGAGTTATTTAAATTATCACTTTAACCTTTTCCTGTATATCATTTCCTTCAAGAATACGAACAAGATGCCAACATACAGAATAAACAAACAGAGTTTGGTCAAATTCCAGTATAGCCATAGCATGTTTTTTTCACCTTTTAATAAAGAACTACAGAAACACCACAAACATCACAGAATAACCAACAGCAACACCACATCCTTTAACCAACTCAGTGGATATATCCACTTGTTTTCATTTTGAAGACAAATTGTTTTGAAAAGCTTTAGCATAGAAATTATAACTTGCGAATCTGACTTGTAGGGAAGATATTTGCAAGCAAGAAATAAGTACTCTTGGAAAAGGGACAAGTTTAATACATCCCTCTTTTGTAGCCATTAAGACTGCTATTTAGTAACTAACTAAAACTTTTACTTTGATGTTTTGAAATCTTATTTAAATATCTGCAAATATTTGTGCATTATTAAATTCAGTCTCAATCTGAGACGGGTTAAAATATGTCTTTTCCATAGTGCCAGGAGATGTCTTTCAAGCAACTAGTTTATGTGCTGTGAATGAGATTTTCCTACTTCTTGGTAGGGGGTGGGATTGGATGGCCCACTGGGTCTCTTCCAACTCTATGATTCTATTATTCTGTAGATAGATATATATCCCTTCATCTGTTTCTTGATACAGCCTCATGCACCTCAATCAACTTCTCCCTTAATTTCAGTTGTGGTCTCTCAATGGAAATGATAGGAGATATTTATGTGCGCATTTCAGTCCATAGTTTTCGATGGAGCTATGTACGTTTGGTCACAATGTTTGGTAACTTTGAATGTTGTACATTGGGAATTTATATTGTCTGTGTTACACCTTTGCCCCTGTTACTTTTTTGAGTGATGATTCCAAAAATAAGCCATTTCAATTAATATTCATTAAAATTGGTAATAAAGAGTCTGATTCTTTGATTTGCATAAATGAAGTAAATAGGCATTATGAGGTAGAAGGAAAATCATAACGAACAATATATCTGATCTGAGACTGTCGTAATTTTGGAGAATTGTCACCAGGCTTCTTCTATCATCAGACCAGATTTTGCTTGAGAGCAGCAAAGCACCCAGTGTTGTCATCTGGCATGTTGCAGACAAATTCCAATTACTTTTCTGCTTCAAGCTATTGTTAAACACTAAGAGCTAGCTGACAGTAAAATTATAAATACAGGTGTTGTCACACTACACTATAATCAGAATTTTAATTTGAATTTTCATTTGTAAAGCCTTTTTTTACATGAAAATAGGAGTAGAATTAGTTTTATTGACAGTAAAAAGACATTTTGAAAGCTTCCTAAATCATTACCTGTATTTAGAAGTGGGGGGGGAAATTGTATATGTCCATGTAAAGAGAACAGTTTTATTATCACATATTTACTCATTATTTTAGGTGGTAAATAAAACTAGGCAGATGTGTTTGACACATGATTGACGTAACTCAGTAGGTTTTCACTTCATTAGAACAATACAGAACTGCAAATATATATTTACTTTTGTTTAGTTCTGCCACTACTAATATAAGCCTGCGATAAAATCTTTAGTCAAATTAAGTAGAGCCTGTTGAGAGTCCACATGTAGCATGAAACTTTCGGTTTGGTAATTTTCTCCTCTTAGCTAAATCCATTCTTCTCCTCCATCCCGCCCCCCTGGAAGTTGGAGTGGTTCCCCCTTCTCAAGACACCCTTTTTTTTCCCTCCAGGCATTTAGTGTCGTGTCTGCCAGATTTCAGTGATGAACAGCGAATTGCTTTTAAAGTGGGCATTATGCCAGTTCAGCAGCACAATGGAAAACCAATCTTCCTCCATTCTACTTTTGATGCTGTTATTGTAGCATTTTAGATAACTGCTGCCACAAAAAAAGATGTGCTCAATTGCTACCAGTTAGTCAAGTTAAATCCAGAGTAGCATTAAAATTACTCTGAAAACTGTTTGTCAGAGGTCATGTGTTGTCTGTAGCTACAGTACATAGGATAGATGTTCTCTTCTGTGGAAGGCTTTTTATTTATATATATCTTTTTCGTTTTGCTTTATTATTACAGTGACTGACCAGCTCTCTAAATAGCCCTTCACTAGCTGTTTACTTATTGTCTCCACCTTGGTGTTGAAAAATGTGTCAAACAAATGTTGAAAAGTTTCTCTAAAGTGCTGGAAATAGCAGGAGAGTAAGTTGTCCAGGGTCCTAGAGTTTGTACAGCGTGAAAGCAGGAAAGAGAGAGAGAGCGTGCATGTAAGAGCATAATTCTCTGGTTTCTGTAACAAGATTACTGTTTTCTTCTCTTTATCTCCACTCTTCAATGACTGGGTTCACTTTAGCTTTTTTAATAGCGCAAATGGAATTCATCCACTTTTTTTTTTGCTCTCTTATCCTTCAGCATCACCTCTGTTTTTCCTTCTACTCAAAAGGTTTGTGAATGAAACATTTGATTTGCTAGTCGCAAAGCAAATAGAATCTGGAGATGGCAGCTGTTTGTATTATGTGACTTTTAACTATTTTGCAAAATAATAAAATGTAAGTTTCTCTTATATTATTTTCTTCATGTATTTGTATACAAGAAACCAGCCTTAGTTGATTTTAATTACTATTATGCTAACAGAGATAGCACAGTAAACTCCTCAACTGATTTTCTTTTTGCATGTCTTTGGTATATATGTATCACGTTAAGGAAGAGGACAACTATTGTTCTTTTTTGAAGGTTGTTTTTGATAGTTTTGAAAATAAACTTTTTCTTCATGATCTCTGTGAACTACTGCGCCTGCTCAGGCTCCAACTGAAAGCTTTCCAAGCTGTGATCTTTCAAATTTTGGTAGTAATCCCGCTTACTCCTCCCCAGGGAATAAAGGGTGCCCTGGCTCCATGTTCCCCAGTTTATTTCCGCGACACAGTTTTTTTCAGAACTTCTTAGAGATACCAGCGACTCACTTCAAGCGTTGCACCAACTTCATCGAACATGCCAAATTTTGACAGCCACACTAAGTGGCAAGGGCCAGCTTGTGCCGCCATTGCCAAGCCTTCATGGCTCAAGCTAGAAAGAACAGGGCAGCTAGGCTAAAGGCACTGTTACACCAGAAATCCTTAGCTCCATCGACTTTTGCAACTGCTTCTACCTCAGCACCATCAGTGGCTACTTCGAGAAGTTCAGCCACTTTGAAGGACTCAAAATCTTCTAGAGCATCAAAGTCTTCTCATCCACCAACCCAAACGGTGCAGCAATTAACGCACCCGCTGTCATCCAGGCCTCCGTCAACCTCAAGTTCAATGGCCTCGGCACAATTCATCATGGTGACACCACTCTCAACCCTCTCTATGTTAACACATTCAAGCGTGGACTTGAGAAGTCCAGACGAGCCCACGTAGAGAAGTTAACAGAGCCTCCCGCATTCCCAATTTCCTCGACCCTGGGAAAATCGCTCGAGGCCCACCTAACTTCGCTGAGTCAGCCCACACCAAAAGGAGGAGACTGCAACGAGCTTCCTCCTCTTTGTCTAAAAGAGACCAAGCCCCTTCCTCAGCAGCCTCATCTCGTCCATCTTCACTGTCCCTCCAACCAGCCCAGTTTATTTACTCATCACTGAATTCGATAATGGAGCCCATGTCTGAAAACGAGATCCAAGACTCTCCATCCCAGTTGACTCAAACCGTCATCCAGGCCCCAACCCAACCTCCCGCACAACCAGCTCTGCAGCCTCAGCAAGAGCTGTTCCCAGAGCTGACAACTACCCCAGAGAGCGCTAAGGAAAATGGCACGATTGACGAGAGCTGCATAGAGCTCAGTATCGAAGCAGGCCTTAAGGAGATGGACACCTCCTAGAGCCCCAGAGGCCCCAGTTGCATCCTCTAGGAGGCCCGTGATACTGACAACATCTTGGCCACTTCCACACCAGTTCAATGATGATGAATCTAACCTGGACATTGCAGTATAAATTCACTCTGAATCTGTCCTCTCTTATGGCCTGGATCTCTTATCAAACCCGAAGGCATACTGCATCGATTCACCTTCCCCAACAGATAACATCTGGGCATTCTCTCACCAAATGATCCACATGGCAGATGTCCTAGGTCTCAAAACCAAGCAGATTCCCAAGGCTGTTACCAACCCAGTTTTTAAGAGAGTGCAGGCTGAAGCCCCATAGGTAACTCTCCTACTCTTTTTTACCATGCTCCCTCCATTTGTTTACTATGCCCCTGACAAACAGGGTACTCCTATCTCATCCCAGTGCCTATCACATTGGATCACCACAGCGATCAAATTCTGCTACAAACTAGCTCTCCCCACCCCCATCTCCATCCAGCCTCCAGTCATGAGGGGCCTTGAGGTCTCTATGGCATTCCTTCGTGGAATTCCACTGGATGCCATCTGTAAAGCTGCCATATGGACAAACCCAATGACATTTGTGTCTCATTACAGACTGGACTCGAGATCTTATTCAGACGCTGCATTTGGCAGGTCAATCCTGGCATTCTGTGTCGCTTGACTTGAGGTATTCACACTTCTTATTCCCTTGACCAGTGAACTTCCTGTCATTTTCCCCACAAAATAATGACTCAGTTAAACATGTTTCACGTTGTTTATTGTTGAAAATGTCAATAGTCTCGGGAGCAGGAAACGGCAAAATAAATAAATATAAGGAAGAGGGGACAGTATGTTTTCTCTGTTCTTACATCGACCCAGCCTTCTATAGGCAATGAGCTCGAAATTCCATTTTTGTGTGTTCCATATCTTGGTCTATCCAAGTTCGTTCATTGCTGTGATTTACTGACACTGTTGATGTATTCTTTTTTTTCCTTTCTAGGCAATAAAGAATGACATTCTTTTATTCACAACATGATATTGGTTTGGCATATGTCCCACCTACCTATGACTTAATCTTGCTAGTCTCCATTTGTGTGTATTCACAGAGACCTCGAAGAAAATGGACAGATTGCTTACCTGTAACCAGGTTTCTTCGAATGATCTGTTCCTCCCCTTTCTAGCTGCCCTAGTGGAGGTCGCTTTTTATGCTCTGGGGTGGAGTGGGCGGGGTTACCATCAAAATTGGAGAGCTTTATGTTGGAGCCTCCATATTGTGTGGATTCACGGAAGACCACTCAAAGAAACATAGTTACAGGTAAGCAACCTGTCCTTAATTTTGATTGCCTTGGGTACTACTTGGTGGATTACAGCTTGTTCGAGTATACAGAAACAAAGTCTGCCAAACATGCTTTAGCTACAGAAGATATTAAACAGCTTGGATTACACCAAAACTAGAAATAATTGTTCCAGAGAAAAAGGGAGGAGCAAATTCTTCTAATTCCTAGGGACATTATTCCTATTACTCATAACAGATACATACAACATCTAAAAACTATACAGGGAAACGAAACTGATACCTTACATACTACCAATGACAACTGCTTGTCTCACAGATCCCAACCTCCAGGCTATCAGACTTTCTACACAAGACATGTAGCTATCTAGACAGAAGACTACCGAAGGAAAGAGAGCATTTCTCACATTCTGTTCTAGCAATCCAAGATGTAACGTTTCCTGTTCATAAAGTTGACAAAACTTACCCAAACTACAAACCCCACTCACAAGCATAAAACCAAAAAAAAATCTATTGAAATTTTAAATTGATATTTGTTACCCTTCTACTGCAACTAATTCTCCATGTGTAGTGGGCAGAATGTTGAACCTAGATGTAAGAGCCATAAAATTATTTGAGTGACCTTTGGCTTCTTTGTATAAAATGGTAGAAGGCAGCTTGAAGTGGCGGATTGACTATACCCCTTGCAGTCAGGTGTGAACCATGACATTGGACATCAATTGGGTTTGATTCTGGGAAAAGGAGCTCCTAGTCCAAACATTCCAGAAGCATAGCTGGTGACCCAGGCATTGATGAAGCCAATCAGTTGTCAGAACTGATTGAAACCAGAAGCACCACAATGGACGTTTGCCATCAAGTCAATAATATCAGACACTTTTAGTGCATCTGGCCTCTTCATTTGAGCCAAAGGTGCTTTATATGTATTAAATGCCTTTTGATGAGACAAAGCATCCTCAGAAGAAACACCAGCAGATTTAGACATCTTACACCTGAAGATTTTTTCCCCTTAGATACTTCAGATGAATACTGTTCAGATTCATGTGGCAACAAGGGCAGAGCCTGGTCTTAATTAATGGTGATACCAAATCTCCTTGATTAGATAAATAAATGTAGGTTTCCTTCAACAACAGAGGTACTTACAATAACCTTCAGTCTTGGGATTCTCTTACTGCAAGAAACACATCTCTTGAAGAAGATGACATAGGCTGGAAGAAAAATCAAGAAAAGACTCTGAAGAACAGTAGCTAATGCAGCAAAGTTCCCTATGATTTAGCTGCAGTAGTGCACAAAAAAGAATCAAGGGGGTTGAACAAGAGCCATACTGAGCATGTGCAGTATGGAAGGTGGCAGGCCTCCACCTGAAGACATCTAGCTCTATTTCATGCCCGTCCCTAAGAGTTTATTTCATTGGAAAATAAACCAAATATACAATTTGCTTCCAAGCACAATTCAAAGTACTGGTTTTAACCTACAAAACCCTATACGGTTCTGGCCCAGTTTACCTGTCTGAACGGATTCTCCCTACGAACCATCAAGGACATTAAGATCCTCCGGAGAGGCCCTGCTCTCTGTCCCGCCAGCTTCGCAAGCGCTCTTTCTAAATTCTGTCTGGGTATTGGCTGATAATGTCTATAGAAATAAGTTGCAACCCCCAGCTACCTTGATGAATATAACTTCAGTCTTCCTCTTGACCGTTCAGCTTGTCAGAAGTGTAGATATATTACTCTTGGACTGCTTAACTAGTCACATACCGTAACTCCACGGACCGTTTGACTCTAAACACCTCTTGCTTCCCTGGCTTACTGACTCTGGAACTCTTAACCTTAATTAGGAACAGGACCTCTGAGAGTTTTCGAACATGGTCTCCACAGTGGCAGAGGATGTCATTTGTGTGTCATAGAATAATATGTATCTCATTCATAGAAGTCAATGAATGAGCTTGAGGATGTCTCTGAACCCAGTGAAAAAGAAATTCTATGACGGTTTCCTTCCTTTTGCTTCTAATTTGTTCACTCCAAGTATAGGAACAAAATATGCTACTGTATATGGTAAGATAATATGCACTTATCATCGCTGGTTATTGTAATTATGTGGTAAAACACATGTAAGCCATAGGAGCACCTTAATATACATCAGGTTGTCAGGGACTTTTTTTGTGAGAAGGAGACTTGATTTGAAAAAGCTGGAACTTTTCCAAAAACTGGGTTTGACCAAACACAAAAACTTTGCCTTGAGACATCTCACAAGATTGCTTATTACATTGCCCACCAACAAAAGACGTTTAATATTTTTAAGGAGCTCATGAGGAATAGATAGCTGTGCCATTTCTCCTCAAAATGTGACAGTCAGTCTTTTTGTGTAGTCAGTTCTTGATTTTTGTCCAAAGCTTGTGCACGGATGCCATCAAAGATAATTTTAAATTTTTTTGCCAAGCCAGACTTCAACTGGAGGAAAAATGTTGTTACTCTGTACACAGGTAGGGCACCCTCTGATACTGTGGTGAAGAAAAAACTCCATGTGTCAGTGTGACTCATTGCTTTCTATATTGGCATCAAGGAATTTGCCAACAGAAAGAAATCTTGTCTAATACTGTGAAAGCTGTCAATTTCATCGGAATCTGGGCTTTTTACGACATTCTGCCAAGAAATGGGAACAAAATATGCTCTTTTCCACTACATAGAAGTTCACTACTTTTGGGGGGATTACGTCTTGAAGTGTTTGTTTGAACTTTGGGGTAGACGTTTCACCTATGTTGAGACAAAAGGAAAGGGCACTCTCAGAACACTTTGACAGATATGATTTTGTTCATGATTTGGCTTACTTAGAGGATATGTTAAATATCCATGTGAGTGAGGTAACTATTTTGATCCAACGACCTGGAGTTATTATGGTTGCTTATGAAAAAGTGTGCACTCTTTTGGCTAGGCTGCCAATCCGGTTAAAATATTTGGGACCAATAACTACATTTTTCAATGCTAGAGAAAGTAGATTACTGCAACGCACTCTACGTGGGGCTGCCTTCGAAGACAGCTTGGAAACTACAGTTGGTCCAACGGGCGGCAGCCAGATTGCTAACTAGGATGACATACAGGGAACATACCACCCCCCTGTTGTGTTAGCTCCACAGGCTGCCAGTCCATCTTCGAGCCCAATTCAGAGTGCTGGTATTGACCTATACAGCTCTATAAGGTTCTGGCCTAGCTTACTTGTCTGAATGCATCTGCCTCTACATTCCATCTCGTAGCCTAAGATCATCTGGGGAGTCCCTGCTCTTGTTCCTGCCAACATTGCTAATGCGTTTGGTGGGGACGAGAGACAGGGCCTTCTCGGCGGTGGCCCCCTATGGAAAGCACTCCCAAACGAGATAAGATTGACTCCATCCCTCTTGGCTTTCAGAAAAAAATAAAAATTGTGGTTCTGGGACCAGGCCTTTGGGCAGCAGGCATAATTTGCACTTTATTGGACATCGAATGGAATGGCGTTTCGGCAGATGACACTGTGCTTTGTCTTATGGTTTTAACTAATATATATATATATATATATATATATATACATAGAGAGAGAGAGAGAGAGAGAGAGAGAGAGAGGTCTTAATGATTATGTAAATGTTTTTAATGTTTATGTATGTGACTTTGATTATATTGTTGTATTTGTGGTGTAGCGGCCTTGTACCACTGCATATGTAAGCCGTCTTGAGTCCCCGTTGTGAGTCCCCATTCTTGTCCATTTCATTGCAGGGCAATATTTAAAGACACCTGGAAGTACTGTAGAACCTTTTGTAGAGTACTTTTGTTGTTAGCCTTAAGAGTGAAACATGGAATTTGGACTTATTTCCTTGCTGACATAGGCTGAAAGCCTGCATTAGGGATTGCAATAACATACATACTCATATATGAAAAAATATATTGATTATGAAATGCAATCCTTATGTGAAATGGCAATTTTGTGCCACTGAATGCACAACTAAAGTAGTACTACTCCAAATTTTAGCAGGGGTCAGCAGATAAGCATTTACTGAGGATATGCATTTGCATGTTCAGCAATACCACAGGCACAACTAAACTTTCAACAGCTGCACTTGAAAGTTGCTGTTTTGGGCTGAGAGGCAATACAGAAATACTAAACAGTGTAAATAAAAAGGGTTTGTACATGCATAAGACACAAACCTGGTTTCAGCCACAGATTTCATGCAGACCCTACCAAAGTTTATCTTGTTTACATGATGGTGAAAGGAATGAAACAGCATGAATTCAACTTGAAAAGATTTGGAAAATTCTGGTGTTCCTTGAACCAAGCCTACCCTTGTCTCGCAAAAATTAATGTTGAGAACTCTGTTTGTTTATTATGTATTATTTATTTATTTATTTCATTTTATACCGCTTTTCTCTACCCCTAGGGGGACTCAAAGCGGGTCACAACAAAGTAAATGGCAAAATTCAATGCCTCACAGGATATAAAAACACAACACATAACTAAAATAGCATGTAATAATATATTAAAATCAGTAAGCTATAAAACATCAAACATAAACAACATAACATATTTTCCATCATACCTGTGTGGGCTGGGCTTTTTATGGTATATTTCCATTAAAACAAAAGGAGCAATATGTTAAGACTATCATATACTTTGCCATGCCATGACCACACCACATTTTAAACAGCCTGTTTATTTTAGAGCATAATTTAAGTTTACTTTTTATTAGATTTGCACAATTTGAATTTATTTCTGGATCATTGTATTAGACTTCTTCTGAAATGTTCAGTCTGGTTCAATGAACCAATTCCTTGGATCTCCCTATCAGCCGCACTCAGGTTTGAATTCCTTCTGAAAGTTGCTTCTGAAGTCCTTCATATACTTTCCTTACCTCTGGTCTTGGATGACTGCAGCTTCTAGGAGATCTGTTTGGTTTGCTGCTCCCGTTGAAGCTTCTATTGCTGTTTGTCTTCTGAGATGACTTGAGTTCTTCAGTATCTCTTCTGTCACCTTCATAGCTTCATAATTCACCAACTAATTGGCATCCACTCTCTGAAAGACTGAACCCCAGACTTCGCAATGCTGTTTATATTCACTCCTACTAGGAAAACATTAGATAGCTTTTTAGTGCCTAGCATACTATCACAGCTCCTTGTTTAAAATTCAGCACCAATAAATTCCTTTGGAATGTTTGATAAATGGACAATAGGCTTGGATTCCTTCTCCTATATAAAGTTCTTCCTGTATAGTTCTTCGCTTAACATTAAAAATTAATAGGCAATTGCTTCTCTTTTAGCCCAAACCAAGAGTAAAAGACATCTCCCTGTCTCTGGTTAACCTTTCACATCACAATCCTTGTTGCTAAGCAGTGACCTATAAGCCTGTTAAACTTTTTTCTGAAAAGTAATTAAAAATACTCTGAGTAGTATATGCTTCAACTGAAAAACAAAGAAGAAGGAGAATATCACGTCAGGTTTTTCTTACTCTCGTTTCCCTTAATATTGGAAATTGGTATCAGCCAAGAAAGCTAAATAATGGAAAATATATGATAGAGAGAAAAAAGAACTATTTCTTTAAACTGGGTCAGGAAGAGGAGGAGGAAGGGGTTTGCCTTCCAATAGCTGAAGAAGAACCTGTGGAGGAGGAACAGTTGAACCTGCTCGAAAACGGTACTGCGATTCAAGAGCAGGTCTCTGAGGGGGCAAATAAGTTAGAGTAAAATTAAGATCTTCATGAGGGAGGGCAGGAGTTGACGCACTCTGCCCGGCAACAGATGAGAGTAGAATCGATCCAGCAGCGCCGGTCAAGGAGATTGGCTCAGCAGAAGGAAGACCGGCTGTTGAGTGGTTATAGAGGAGCATAAAGAAAGGGCGCTGAGAACAGAACATTGCTGGCAGCAATAGTTTATATTTGGATGATGTCAGCCACTGATTTGGATATGTGGAGTTTTGGTGAGATGTGTTTTGACCTCAGACTGAATACTTGAACAATGTCTTTTGCCTGCTGCTATGTTTGGAATACCTTCTGTGTATGACTACGGACTGCTTTTAGATGCATTAGTGAACTCAGACTGGTCTCAGTATTCCCTGTTGCTTTAAAGATTGAAGAGACTCTTTCTGTATCTGACTGCTTATGCTGTCGAGTCATTAACTCACAGTTAAAGCACAACATTTGCTTCCACAAAATGTACTGATGACCACCAGCCTAGAAAGTTTTAAGAGGAGATTAGACAGATTCACAGAGGATAGGGCAATCAGTGGCCACTAGTTATTGATATATGAAGTAATTTGCCACTCATAATATGACAGTTAGAATAGAGGTTTAAACAATTTATAGCTGGGGTCCAGACTGTCTCCCCACATGAGCCTGCTCAAATGTTGAGGTCTTTGGGGAAAGGTTTCCTCTAGGCCCCGGTACACTCACGGCTTTCATAAGTGTCTGCTCCCAAGATCAGGAACTCATTTCCACAAGAGAGTGGGCTGATCCATTCTCTTCTTCTTCCCATTACAAGCAAAGGCCCTTTTATTCAATCAGACTTTTTGTCACTAACTGGCTAGTGTGAAAATATCTTATATAATGACCTCCCTCTTTCTTGTTACATTTTAAATGCTTTTAAATGTTTTAATCCAGTTTCTAAATTAATTTAAATTTTATTTAAATTTCGGTTTTAATGGTGTAATGTATTGAGTCTTAGCTATATTGTTTTTTTTTAATTCATGCTCAAAGCCATCTTCAATCTTGCACTGAGAGATAGGATGCTGAAGAAAAAAAATGTTTAGTCACAAGTTGAATAGGTCAATTGAATGGGATATTTTTGTGACTTAAGCATTTATATAGCTCTGTTTGATTGAATTAATAAACTCTAGCTGAGACTATAAATTGAATGTTGACCTAAGTGCTTCCCTAGAGATCTCTTGGGTCTGATCCATAATGTGGTTTTACGGACACTAGGGACTTATTATTTGGTGTTAATTCTGACAGCTAGTAGAAGAATGAGAGTGGGGGAAAACCCAGAGAATTTCTCATAGCTGGAAGGATCAAGTGTGTCACATAAACCTTGTATGACTCAGGTCATCCAGTGGGTCCTTTTACAGCAAGTCCAAGGTATAAATAATATACAACTGGACAATGTAAGTTAAGTTTCCAGTGTAAAAAAGTAGAATGTGTGAATCATTGAATTTTGATGCTGTGTTTAATCAGAAATCCAACATAAGATCAGAGGAGGATTGGCAGGCCACATTGCCAAGGAGGTCGGCCAGGGGCGATGGTCCACTGGGCTGTCCCTGCTGTCCCCACCACTCTCCCACTATAGTTTTAAGGCCCTCCTCCACCCCTGTTGCTCTCTCTGCTCTCCTCCTCTGAAGACTACCAGGCTTGCCTAGGCCCAAGGACGTGCCTCCGGACTACGGCTCCCAGCAGCCCTGGGCGGTGGTGTGCCTTAGCATTCTGAGAGTCAGGAAACTAGATGTTACTCAGCCATTCCTCTCATGGAATGGGGGAGGGAATTAGAAACCAGATGGGGGGAGGGAAAGCAATAGTTAATAAAAAAAGATATACAGAGCAATATGATCATGAAGAGTTTATTAAGTAAACACACACACACACATATATATATGCTTGAATTAAACATGTCTGTGAATATAAATGGCTTAGGTAGTCCAATTAGAAGATATAAGCTGTGCAAAATGCTAAACGCTCAACAAGTGGATATTCTGTCACTGCAGGACACACATAAAAAGAAAGATAAATTGTTGAATATTAAAAATTGGGAAAATGCTAGTTTGTTCGACTCCTCACCAGCACCATTGCTCCTGCCCATTAACTTGCCTCATAATTGGGTCCCAGTCTGTATCCCCATACAGTGGAAAGGAAGTGGCCATTCAGGGGGGGGAAACTATTCTTCCTGGCTCTTCTCATTGTTTCAAGAGAGCAAGTGACCAGGTAGTAGCAGAAAAGGGAAGGATCGTGAGGCTTCAGGAATTGAAAATGACCCCCCCTGCTGGTCTACCAGCCTGACCCCCAGTACTAAGCCTTTTTGCTAAGGCTGTCACGATGCAGGGTCTCGGCCCAGCCCCTTAATCACACACACAGAGACGGTAATCAGCTAACTATTTATTGAATAATAAAAAACAGGTGAAAAGGGTAATTGTCCATAAAAAGTATTGAAATATCAAAGTAGCAGTAAGGTAAGAGTCTTAGGTAAATCCAAAGGCAAAAGCTTGGCAAGGCTCCGCAAAACAAAGCGGATCAAAAACAGACTAGGTCCGTGGCAAGGCAAACAAGACAAAGTTCATGAAAGTAAACCCAAGAAACTTCTTGGCATGGCACGAGCCCAATCCTGGCTCCGTGGATCTTCGCTCGCTTCACTCCCTTTAGAACAGAAGTGGCCGAGCTACTGAGGATCCTTTCCCACGGATCCTATACTTAATTCCCTTGGCAGGGGCCCCCGACGCTCTAGGTTTCTGCGCCAATCTGTGCTACGGGATCTAGCGCTTCTCTGGCGCTCTAGGCTGCGGTGCCAATCTTTCCTGCTGGACTCAATGCTCCGTCTCCTATCAAAGCTTCGTCCTTGCCTCCCAGCACCTGGGTCACTATCTTCGTGAGAGCCGAACTCCCTTTCAGCTTCCATGGGCTCATCCTCCACTGTTTCCCTGATCCTTTCCTGCGACCCGAAACCACCTGGTTTCTCATACTGATCTGAATCACTCTCAGGGTCAGCCTGACTTTCCCAGCTGTCATAGCCGTCAGGCCATTCATCATCCCAGGCCAAGCTCTCTGTGGGAGAGGAAGGCCCAGCTAACTCATCAGCCCCTTCCTCCATGTCCTCATCAGCTGCAGCTGGCCCTAATGCAAGTGGGACCCCCGGTGCTGCCCCCTGCCCCCCAGGCACGAAAGGGAACTGGGTTGCTACAAAGGCCAGTAAATAAGTATTGCATGAATATATGTGGGAAGAGGGGGAAAGGAAAGAATCAGAGATAATGTTGAGGTTTCAGTCTTGAAGAGAAAACAGAGCAGCATTATCTATTGGAAGAGAAAGAAGAAAATGTCCATTGCAAAAAAGTGCAAATAAAAATTCAAAAACCAATGCTGGGGAATAAATGGAAAGTAGTGCATGTTTACATTGGAGGCATTTGATGGATAGTGAAACTTGGGAAATTGGACCTTAAACTGGTCTATACATGAATGGGGCAGATCCGAATTTAAACAAATGGGTTTACCTCCATCAATGTAAATATTCTACTAAGAAAAGGTGTTACTCAGTTTTCCAAATATATGTTCTGTTTATTTTAAGCAAAGCAAATAAAAAGAGCTTTGATTGTGCATAAAGTAAGAAAATAGAAGCCAGTGTGCTAAAAGGTTAAAGGCCTACCTTAGTCTAAGGCTCCATCTACGTTGCTGTATAACCCAGTTCCTGAATGCAGATTAACTGCTTTAAACTAGATTATATGGCAGTGTAGTCTCATATAATCCTGTTCAAAGCAGTTAATCTGCATTCTGAACCTCAGTTATATGGCAGTGTAGATCTAGCCCAAGTCTGTCTCTACGTAGAGCTATATGGCCTCTCTTTTGCAAATCTTAGGTGGTTTGAAAGTGTGAGATATGTAGCAATGGGCATGACCAAAGATTGTAACATTAGTATAGAACTAACGTACATTAATATATTGAACTCAGAAATCTAATTTGGGTACATTTATGTTGGATTAGGGATTTTTTTATGTTAATTGCTTAAAGTGCTCATGTCAAAATGCTTCAGAAATGCCCAGTAAAAATTCTTAGAACGTATTTTTCCACTTGTGGAAAAAAATAAAATTCCAAATGTTCTTTTAACCACTTCCCACCCATCCCCCAAAAACCCCTTCATTGCAGATAACGGAGTTGCAGATAACGGAGTTGCTATAATTTGCTCTTTCCCATCTTTGTATTCTACAGCAAGTCATTTGGGAAAGAGAGAATGTGGCTATAGCCCTTCACTTCCATTGTGAAGGGTCTCTCCAGCAGTATAGCTGTTGAGATGCTTCCAACAGAACATGCATTTGTGTTAATGGGCTCTTTAGCATTGCAAGAGAACAAAGCAAACTGAGAAGGGGCATTTCCGGATTCAGATGTAGGCTTTTATTTCTGTTTAAGCTAAACAAATCTGCCCTGGATTCCTGACAGTAGGTAGCTTATTTGTCTGGCTGGTTGGACAGCAACTTCTGCAGCTGAATTTAGCAAGTAAAATGAATTGCATCAGGAGATTTCATCTTCAGCATTAGCACAAGGTTGAAGGCCACTTGACCCAATTCATTGTCATTTTTAAAGAGCTCACATAGGTGGAAGTATCTGAGGGTAAAGTATTGCTACTTCAGTTATATTCTGTATGTGGTTGACAGCATTCAAATATAAAATAGACTGTATCTGAGTTATGTTTTTATTCTGTTCTTACATTTTTTTAAAAATGGTCTCCTGCACATCCCACCACAGAGGGTTGTTTGCGGTCTCTGTCAGTTGGCAATATTAAAAAACATTCAAAAGTAACCATTTAAGTCACCACAAAAACCTGAAACAGCAATATACAGATAGAGATAACTGGTAAAGCCATCATTACACAACCGATTTTAACCTGACAAGACAGTATACTCTGCAAAGTGTAAATGTGTATGCAGGATCTTATTGTTTGTGTGTGTGTGTGTGAGAGAGAGAGAGAGAGAGAGAGTTTGAACTGTTTCTGTATCAATTCCTAAGGGCCCTCAAGGCAACAAACAAATAAAAACCAATTAAAGCAATGCAAAAGAAAAAATATATTTTAAAATGCATCAAAATACTGTTTTAAAAAACTATAAATAATAATAGAATCCAATTTAAAGCAGTTAAAACAGCACATTCAAATACTGAATGCCCAGCAGAGTTTATGAGAGTCCTACAGTCTAGGCAGGAAATCAAGCAAAGCCTCCCTCGCCACTTAAACATGCAGCCAGACCATATGGGATCTGAGATTTCAACAACCCAGAGCCCAAACTATCTAGGATTTCAAAAAGAACAGTCAACCAGGCCCAGAGCCAAACTAGGAGTTGTGAAATTGATTCAATACTAGCATATGGTTCATAAATGAGCTTCTGTCAGCCACTGTGTTTAGCATTCGTTGTTTCGCTTAAAAATGTGTATCCAAGCACCAACCAACACCCCTTTGATGAAACGGAGATGAGTTAAGCCTGAGAAAGTAAAACATATGAAGAACATTTTTGCAAAATGAAACCAAAAGAACAATGACAAGCATTTTTTATGCCCTGCATTTCTATAGGTGATGCAACAGACTAATATGCATTGCCTAATTGTCTGAATTTGATTTTGTTATCATGTAAGCTATTTCAATAATATTTTTTCTACAACACTCTTGTGACAGGGACATGATGGCATGTACCTCTTTGGTAACCATCCTCCATGCCAATTCTGTACAGATAAATCTTCTTGGAAAAGGGGGATATAAATAAACATCATCATTATTTTAGCAATTATGGAGTATTTTGCAGCAGAATCAATGAGGAAGAGGTTAGGGAGATCCATCTTCTTCATTTTACCAGCCCTCACCAGAGCTTCCTGTTGGCTGTTGCCACCCCCATCTCCTTTAAGGTCAAGCCAGTCACTTTGTCGGCCCCTCTTCCTTTTTCCTTCCATTTTCCCCAGCATCATCTTCTCCAAGCTTTCCTGTCTTCTCATTATGTGACAAAAGTACTTTGTCTTTGCCTCCAGTGGGCAGTTGGGTTTGATCTTGCAATCCAAGGTACTCTCAGAATTTTCCTCAAACACCACAGGTCAAAAGTGTCTTATCTTCCTTCACTTAGCCTTCTTTGTGGTCCATAGTTTGGAAAAAATGAACAAATTCCTGTGCACATTGCACATAACTTGTTTGTTATGCAAAAAAACCCATGAAAGAACAATACAATGTTTAAAATGAAGAACTAATTTAACATAACCTTACCAGTATTTCAGTGGGAAGTGTGGGTCTGCTTTTGGCTGATGAGCTAGTCAAGTTAATTAAGATTGCTATTGTTGTGTGCCTTTGAATAGTTTTGGACTTCGGGCAACCCTACGGCTGAAGTTTAGGGTGGGGCTGGATAAATTACCTTGGAGGGCCACATCCACATGTGAGCCTTAGTTTGGGGACCTCTGTAGTAGGCCCTTGGTATCCACTGGCATTTGTTTTGCAAACCGAAACTTGAATGTTCAGGTTACAATATTATATACTTAGAGTGGAGTAAAATGGTGTTCCTTATAAAAAAATGGCAAACTTAAGGTTTGCCTTTTGGAATTAAAAAATATATTTTTAAACCATGGATGATTGAATTCATGGGTGCAGAAATCATGGATACAGAAGGCCGAATGTAGTCACCATTTCAAATTAAACTAGAAGCATTGTTGAGCACAATAGTATAAAAAATATAAATGTAGAACCAATGGAACATTAAGAAGTGGCCCATTATATAAATTGCTACATCTAAACAATAATTTTAGTGATTAGAACCAGCTTAGACTTCTCCTTTTGGTAAGTGAAGTTTACCAAAAGTGCCTAAAACACAGAAGAGGAGATGGGAGAAAGTATGGGAGAACTCAAGGACACTCTTCCATAGTGAGGAGTTGGTTCTCCTTCAATGGCTACCCATCCAAAGGAAAATCCATGTCTCTGTATGCAAGTTTTCCCATCACTTAGTGTAGTTCTAGAATAGTAATAGCACAACTTATGCATGTTTACTCCAATGTTTTGTTTAATTCACTCAAAATATCGTTCATGATTATGAAGACATCATACATTATATTTTACAGGCAATAAAATAGACAATGACTTTTTGAGACTGGGGAGATCCATACAATTAACAATACAGGCAAGTAAATTCCATTGTGTGGATTGAGGCTTGCGCCCTGGTAAATATGTTTTTCAATCTTAGGCAAGCTTTCAGCCACCCACTTTTTTGTCTTGTCACATTTTAGAAGGGATACTGTACACTATGGGGTTATTGCCTATTTTTCTGAACATCCAATTAACTGTACACATAATAGAATCCAATGAAATTAGATCAAGTGTTTCACATGTGCCTTTCTCAAGAGGCAGGTAACAAATGTTGCATATAGACTTTGAGTACATTTCCCCTGTTTTGCCTCTTTTGATATTCTTGAGACTTTGAAAGGGTTACTCTATGTAAGAATAATTTACTTTAGTTCTTTCCTCCTTTTTGGTACTAGGCAATATGTTCTCACATTTAGAACATTGGTTTGGGTTTCCATAATTGGAATTATAATTTGCATAGCGCTGTAAACTACCTATGGCAGTGAAATATCTTTAAGGCCCAGGCCTCCCTGTTTGAAAGCAAGTTCTGTGAAGGAAATTGCCTTTGTTGATGATACTTCACTTTACATGCATTCCCTGTTTTGCTACAGAGGCAAAATAAAAGCCACAGCACCTTGCATTATATTTTTAGCAATGTTCCCTTTGCCAAAAAGAGACTCGGGATGCTTTAGACCTGCAGTACCTTTATATACGAAAATAAATATATTTTAAATATATGTGTAGGTTCTTTTAAAAATTGCAATCAAAATCATTGTAATTCATAGAACATGCTGTAATTCAGAGATACATATAAAATACAATCTGTGTATTTGATTGCAGGTAACAGAGTTAAATGTGCCAGCAATTTCAAGCACAGTTTGATATTTCCTATAATGAAATATAATGCAAAAAAATTAAACATCCAATATCAATGGTTTCTAAATGGTTTTGATATTTCTTTTTGTCCTTTTCCATGAAGAGTAATTTATTTCCCTTTTTAAAGTGTGGGCAGAGTGATTACTAGCGCACTGTAATGTAATTGTGTTGCATTGATAAAATAAAAATTGTCCTTTATCTGTGTCCTGATAATGTTCAATTTGCAGGCTGGCTTCTCTGCCACCTCTTCAGGGCTTTGAGTATTCCAGTTCTCCTCCCTTCCTGCTCTGAGAGCGCACAGAACTGTTTGAAATCCACTGGTACAATTGTCAAATCAATTATTCATTCTCTGCAATTATACTCGCACAAAGAACATTTTGCTGGTCTGAATGATGATTAAATTAACAGCTATTCCAGCTGCCTGATAACATCTAATAGAATATTCATAAGCCCAAAATGGAATGAATTATCTCCATTAACTTCATCATGTTCACTTAATTACATGCTTGTTATTGTATTTACACCTTGTTAGATACCGCTGAAGCTGATCCAGTGGCTGGCCAGGAATTGGAAGCGTCTGTCATGGGGCAGTTGGAGCGCATTTTGTAGGAAATGCTATTTATTTTAAATGCTCCACCTGCTGGGAGCCAAGGTTAGTCAGCAGCACTGAGATGAATTGGGAAACGGGGTGTAAAAAGAAATAATGTGCTTCTGACAGGCTCCGTGGCTTTTAAGTTGCTCTCATTCAGCCACTTCACAAAAAATTATTTTATTCCATCTTTCAGTGATGATGACATGATTGCTTTGGGGTAATCATTTACCATTCTGATTTTATTTTTTGAAGTAAATTGTCTGAAGTAATAGGTTCTTGGAATTACAGCATGTCTTACTCTTTTTTTTCTTAGAACTTTATTTAAGCTTGTCTTCCACCATTTAACCCGAGTCCCCCCTTTCGTTTGATCTTCTAACTTTATTTATACAACAGTGCTTAATGATCCTGCACAATGTCGCCGTGCCCCCCTCATATACACCAAAAATAAATAAAATGAATTCTGTCCAGTATGGTTGACAGCAAGGGAGCATGTGCAATTTCTGTCAGAGGTGCAAATACAAAACACCTTTTTAGCCCAACCCCTGATACAGTCATTTCATCCTATTGAAATCAATTTATCACTTTCAAGGTAACTTTGCTCTCATGGAACATGGTAAAGGCACCACTTTCACCTCCTGAATACCTGCCTACAATATCCCCCTTTTGTGCTCTTTATGCTTTTCCAAGTGGCCTTGCTTCTCCGCCAGGCCTCCTTCCTCACATCTGCAATGGCTGTTTCATAGCGCTGTCCGATAGCCGAGGAAAATGGCTCCCTGTGTTGATTTGAAGCTAAATTAGACAATAGTGAATGGACTTATAATGATACTTCTAAATATTAGAGAAAAGACTGTAATAAAACACTCAGACCTTCTTCTTTTTATTCCGCCTAGATGTTGTACTCCTGCATCAGCACAAAAGAAGTCAGGACAATTATTTTTAACTAAAAAAAACGTGATTGTGTTGGTACGATTCTGGCGATGGGGTTCTGTAACCAATGGCAAGAGCGCCAGTAACATTTGCCTGAAGGGTTTTTTTTTCTTGTTGTTCAAATAAAGGGCAATTTTTGTCATAAATATGTTCTCCTGCCCCAAAATTATTCAAGACACAATAGAAGAATGGTTACTTATTTGGATACTTGCAGCATACCAAGTGTTTTCTAAACAGAAGCATGAAAATAGCATTCTGAAACCTGAAAGAATATACAAAACAAATGTTAGCATTTGATGAGGAGCAGAGGGGATTGGAGATGCATTTTATGAAAGTCACAACATGGATTTTTGATGTCCTAAAGGATGTGCTGTAACTTTCCCTAATTTTCAGCGCATGATGCGTAAATGAGTCTAGTTGAAATAAGTGCAACATATTTCTGTGCCGTGGCTTTACTTTCAGACGTAAGCTTTCATTGGCTTCTTTGTGTCGCCTAGTAGAAATTCTGTATAGTAAAACGTGTTTTATGTTAATCTAGTAGACTGACGTTTCTCTCGCTATGTTCTTCCAGCAAGGATGTTATATAGGTAGCTCGTCTCTTTGTATTGTTGCTGCAGCTTTCCTCCCTTTGTATTTACATTTCAGAAATGGCAAAGCTAAGGTTAACCCCATGGATAAGGGTCTTGTGTATGACGAAGTAGGGAACCGACGTAATTAAAAAAAGACTTACTTTAACTGATTCCATAATTGACAGAATATTTATTTTACTTGCTGTAAATTGACACACCTCTAGACAGACAATTATGACTGACTGTACAAGATCTGACAGAACCAATTATGACTGACTGTTGTTTGCTACCTTTGCACAGAAGTAAATGAAACACAGATATTTAGAGCAGAGCCTGCTTCCTCGGTTCTTTTGCTTGCTATAATTCAAATACAATACCTGGTATGTGAAAGTATAAAATGTTGAGCCCTTGTGGGTTATAATTCAGCACATTTTTGAAGTCTGGAGATCAGACTGTTAGCAAGAAAACAGAATGGGAAGGATCCACACAAATGTAATAGGATATGCCAAGCTTGTGTGTGTGTCTGTGTTGTCAAGTTCTGGCAGAAGGAAGACCAGTTGTCCACTTAAGGAAATGGGAAAAGCTGAAACTTTCCATACAATAAATAATATTTGGCTTAGTGTTATTTGTGTATTGCTTTTATAAGGTGGAAAAACATGTAACATATTTAAAACCTTATTGTACTAGCACTGTATTGGTCTGATAGTAATTTCAATCATTTCTATAATATCACTGATTTCTGATGTCAGTTCAAAATGATACACTTTTTATTCAGATTTAATGTTGTGGCTCTCAATTTTGATTTTTACTTCTTTAAAACTAACAATATTTTTTCAATGTGGAAAACCTGGCTGTAATTTTCAATGTTTTTCTTGTGATATTATGAAAGAGAGTTTTTAATTTTTCTGTATATAAATTTAGATATTCTGTAAAAGCTATGGTAGCGGTTGATAGGAAAGTATATTACACAGATATATATACACATCTGAATGTTCCAGAAGCCATTTCAGTCACATTACAACTTTGTTCTCAGAAAGGATTAACTGCTTTATTGATTAAAGTGTCATTTAGGAAGAAAAAGTAGGCTTTTATATGCATCTCTAAGTTGGGTGGTATGGTAACCTGAAAGTATTGACTGACTGTGTGATATACAGCGGTCACAATTGTCTTTTACTAAGAAGAGCACAGAGTGATGCTGGTTGTCATTCTTACTCTGCTGTGTGGCAGCGCAAATAGTCCCCTTTCTAACCAACCTGGCGGGAAAAGTCAATATCCCATCAGCGGAGGAGGTAAACACATCAGGAGCTGTGTCCTCTCTCATCTTCCTGGCTCTGTATTACTACAGTTCTTTAAATCTATTCTCCCCAGTCATCGGATGCACTTCTGTCATTCAAATGCATAGTGCTGCTGTAGTGCAGATAGAGACATATTCTGAATGTGATACTGTGTACATCTTCTTCGTTGTTTTATATTTTAAAACAAAACATCCCCTTATTAATTTCACATAGTCCCTTTCTTCCGTGAACACATTTCCTTGGGCTACCTTCCTTTTATTTTTGAATGTAAGAAGCCATCTCTTTTTGAACAATGTTGGTATCCGTTTGATTGGGTTACCTTGAAAATTGCTGCCGATATCCAAAGCATTGTGCAAGGGTTTCCTGCTTTCCATAAACATAGTAGTATCCATCCAGAGTTCAGAGGAGCAATTCTAGAAGGTTCAGGGAAATTCACTTGATAGAAGAAGAAAAATTGGCAACACAGCTGCTGTGCAGGCAAGAAGCACATTTGCAATAGACAATTTTCCACCGCCGTTACAGATTTCCTCTGTGTATCTTTCTGCTTACTTCTGCTTGCATTGTACTGTTAATGTTTAAATATAGCGAACAAAAAAATAGCAATTCTGTTGGTGGCTTTTGAGTTTTGTTCTTCAGAGCATATCTGATTATGATGGCTGGTTAAGGAAAAGCTAGGCAAGGTCAAGACAAGAAGCTAATATACCAAGGTAGAATAAGGTTCTTCTATTTACTATCAAATTAAAATAACATAAAAAGGGTAGGAAAAGAAACACATGTGGGAAGAGGAATGTGAATACATAGACATCTTTTAAGCAAAAGCAAGCTTGAGTTAGCGGAATTAGCATTTCATTTAAAGGGGAAGGAACTCAGCAGAGTGATTCTTGGCTGGCTATGTGTTGAGTAGATGGGCAAAATGAGAGAAAAATCAGGAATTTCACATCAAGATATGAACAATAAAGACTGGAAAATAGAAGGAAGAGTTTTAATTTTTGGTTTTTCTATTTATGTACAATACTAAACAACAAATTTATTGTTTGCAGTGCTATTTTGTAAACCGCTCCGAGCCCTCGGGCAGTGGCGGTGTATAAACCCAAATAATAAATAAATAAATATGTGTTAATCTTAAAAGAAACCTCCCTTCTCTTGATTTTAATGTAGTAAGGTTTTAAATTAGTTTACATTATGATAAATGTATCTGGAAGAGAAAAAGAAAATAATAAATGAATAACTGAAGTGTCTGTACAATATCGTGAAAAAAATCACTTCATTTTTAATACATTAGATACATTTACAGACCTATTTTGTGATCTTTCCTATGTTATAAGTTGAAAAAAATATATCAATCTGCTCAACAATATCCAGTACCAACCAAATTTGAATTCATATGACAATGACACATCAAAGATAGATGTGTGCAATTTGTAAATGTGTGAATGCTATACATAGTTAAGACGTTTACTTAGTGAACTTTGTTAAAAAGATGGAGGAGCCTAATGAAATACATTTCCTTTGTAAAATGTTCAATTGCATTTTGATTAAGGAGAGGAGGAGGAAGCCAGTAGTCTGGGGGTTCTTGAGGATTTTGTAGCAGCAAGGAGTAACAAAGAGTGCATATAGACAGTAGAATTAATGCAATTTAACTTCCATAGCTCAATGCTATGGAATTCTGAGAGTTGTAGTTTGGTGAACCAACAACACTATTTGGCTGGGAAGACTAAAGACCTTGTAGAACTACAACTCCCATGATTTCATAACATTGAGCCATAGCAATTAAAATTATGTTGAACTGCATTAATTCTACAGTGTAGATGCACTCAAAGACTGAATGTGTGTCAAAATTAGTTTCATCGTTTGAAGGCTGTCACGGCCATAATAAAATGGCTAGGATGATATTATAGTTTTGAACAGTGAATGAAGTAGATCCAGGAATTGGATTGAACATCTGTGACAGGCAAGGTGACTGGCCCCCTATCTCTCCTGGAACGACCTAGCCATGGTGATCCAGGCTACGGTCATCTCAAGACTTGACTACTGTAACGCTCTTTACATTGGCCTACCTCTGACGGTGATCCGGTAACTCAAGCTAGTGCAGAACGCTGCGGCCCTGCTACTCGCAGGTATCACCCCAGTACTGCAGGGTCTGCACTGGCTACCAATGGAATACCGGATCACCTTCAAGGTATTAGTTCTTACTTTTAAGGCCTTATATGGTCTGGGGCCAGTGTACTTAAGGGATCACCTGATTCCATATAATCCCCCAAGATCACTATGGCCAGAAGACCAAAACCTTTTAGATATTCCCAGCTTGAAGTCCTACCGCCTGATGGCAACTCGATGAAGGGCTTTCTCCATCATCACCCCGGCATTATGGAATGCTCTTCCTCCCGAGACCCGAGCTTTGCGAAATTTTGATACCTTTCGCAGAGCCTGTAAGACCTATTTGTTCTGAAAGTCAAACTGAAATTTTAATCTGTATTATTTTATTGTGTATTGTTTTAGACCAAATTTTTATGTAAACCGCCCTGAGCCTCTGGGAGTGGCAGTGTAGAAATCGAATAAATAAATAAATACAAACATACCCCCCACCCCCACCCCCGGAATGAAACTCATTGGATGACTCTGAACCAATCAGTCTTTCCCAGACCATCCACCTTCACAGCATCCCAAAGTTAAGGTTGGTGCTGGGAACTTCTGTATACTACCTTAAATTTAGTGAATGGGATTGGCCTGAAATAATACATGCATTTAAGGTGTTTTAAGATTTCAAGGAAATCCCCAAACTAAGATTATGAATTTTCCACTAAAATAAAATAAAATAATTGAATTCAGATAGTTTCTTGTCTGGATAATGTAATTTATTGTCTTTCCACTGTTATTAGTAGAAATCACTATGTGGAGAATTTCCTCATCTGTTGGCAAGATAAAGTATATTTTGTATATACTTGCTGGCTTGTTTACTTTTAAGAAATATTTATATACTGATGTTTATCTTACATCAGAGATGTTCAATACAATTAGCATTATGAACTTTTAAAAGCAATCATATAATATTAGAAATGTCCAACAGCACAGGAGATAAAGGTCTGAATCTAGAGTTCTCCGGGCTCTTAGACCTGAACTTCCCCTTGCTCTTAGACCTGAAGAGTTTGGTGGAGATGCATAAAGTCTCAGGATAAAGATCACATTGAGTGGGAAGTAGTATCAATAACTCTACACTCATAGACGTATTCTCCATTCACAGACATAAGAACCTTGTTGTGAGGCTGGAATTACTATTTTACATCTAATAGAAACTAATTTACTAACTAGTGGTTACCAAGTCACTGACTATACAGACAGGTCTACTGAGACAGAAAGGTGTTTATGACACCTACATCCCGTTAACAAAAATCAGGACCAGTGGTGAACAATGTGTATGGTGCTAATGTAGTTGTATTTTAATGTATTTTTAATGTATTTTAATTGTTGAAGTGTTTTGGGGTTTATATTGTTATTATGTGGGCATCATTGTGCCGTACTGTAAGCCGCTCTGAGTCCCCCCTGAGGGGTTGAGAAGAACAGGGTAAAATCGAAATAAATAAACAAACAAACAAACCTAAGGGCCCAGGTGGTTAATGTTCCCCAAAAAAAATAGGAAGTTCCAGAAATTAGCTTTTAAATTATTGGTTACTTTTTACAGGAATTCTATTGATTTTAGTAAAATCTAATATCTAAACATTCTTTTAAAAATTCAATACTGAAAGTGAACAACTTGCTGCTTACATTCACGCCAAGTGCAGCCCTAGAGATGGATAACTGGCCTCTAGGCCCTCCTAAACTGCCTAAATTATTTATTATTTATTTATTTAAAACTTTTATATACCGATCTTCTCAACCTCCGCAGAAGGACTCAGGCCGGTTACCAGCAGGGATTCAATGCCAAATTACAATCTAAAACATAAGAACAATAAAAGATTAAAATACAAGTAGATTAAAATACATAAAAATACATATAAACCAGATCGCCAAGCTTAAAAAATGTCCAATTTTTGTCCGCATAGATAATCGATGACTTAGTATATTATTAAACTCGGCCATTATTCTGGGAATGCTTCTTTCCAGATCCAGAATTTCAATAGCTTCCTGAAGGTCAGGAGTGAGGGGGCAGATCTGATCTCAGTTGGGACGGAGTTCCACAGCCGAGGGGCCACCACAGAAAAGGCCCTGTCTCTCGTTCCCACCAGCCGCAATTGCGAATGTGGTGGGAATGAGAGCAGGGCCCCTCCAGAACTGCCTTGATGGTTCGTAGGGGAGAATACGTTCTTCATGTAGGGAGATTTGTTGCCTGGGCACTACAGTAAAAAAGTAGGAAGAGGTGACCCTAAGTTGTTTAGCGGTTTAATAATGATGGTCAGCACTTTGTGTTGGTTTCGGAAATATGCTAGAAGCCAATAAAGTACAATAACAGAGTAAAATGTGAGTCTGTCGCCCCCTTGGGCCCTTGGCACTTGACCTCCCTGGACAAAACACAAGGCAGCTGAGGTACAACAAGCTTTATTGATTATAAGGTAGCAGGGTAAGTAAAGAGTCCAGGAAGAGTCCAGTATGCAGCCTCCGTTTAGCAGCAATTGCTGGAATCAGCAAGGCTTGAGAATCCGCAACAGCAGGATCTCAAGCGGAGGAAATTCAGGAACAAATGCGGGATGCGATAGATAGTCTCTGAGCCCCCAGCCGGAGCAAGAAGGCTGGGCGGCTTGAGGTACTGCAGGCAAGTTCAATGCGGGAGTATCACAGCTCCTCCGCAGGGTTCGACGATGAGCAGGAACAAGGCTTGATGCTGGAACGAGGCAGCCGAGAGAGGCTGGCTGGCAGGAGCTTGGTAGCTGGCCGAACGGCCCGGTTCACATTAGCATCATGGCAATAGCAGTCGTTGGTACGAGATACTGGTGTGCAGGATCTCACAGCTTTTATAGGATTTCTCCCTAAAGAACCTAAAAGCGTCGAACATCAAAAGCGGGTGATGGATGGGCCTCGGGTTGTTTTGAGAACCTCAGTCCTGAAGAATGCGGCGCCTCGTTAGCGAGCGCCACCTGGCCTAGGGAGTTGCGCTTGGTGCTCCGAGTACCCCTGCTTCTGCTATGCCTTTCAGCCTGGTGGGCTAGCCTGGCCTTGACATGCCTTTTCTATAGCATCTTCCCTGGGAGGCACATGAGAGCAGCAAAGAGGCCAGGGCCCGGAGTACCGCTTCTGCTATCAGGGCCCTGGCCTTGACATGTTAACCCAGCTGTGCTGGAAAGTTTCTTGGGAGCCTGGCCATGCCTTTGCTATAGCTGGGAGGCATGAGAAATGCCTTTGCAGACCCTAGCAAAACCGCCGCCTGAAGCCCTTGGGGTGCGACAGAGTCTTTTTTAGAGAGTTAAAGCGGATTCAAATAACAACAACTAACTGCAGGGGGAGGGGAGCTTGTTTTTGTTGTGTGCCTACAAGTCATTTCCAATTTATGGCAACTAAGATTAAATTTAGAGTATTCTCTTTGCAAGATTTGTTCAGAAGGCATTTCCTTTACCTTTTATTGAAGCTGAGGGTGTGTGCCACTGCATTTCAATGGCTGAATGGGAGTTTGAACTGTGGTTTCCCAGAGTCCCAATGCAGAATTCAAACCGCTCTTGGGGAAGAAGGGAATCTTAGTCTGGCTAAAATTGCTTTTTGTGGTTTGCTCTAGCTGACATTTAAAAACCCCTTTCAAAGACAGCCTCATGTTTATCATGACTGGGAACACGAGCCATACCTCACCAAAAAGCCACACTTAGAGCTATAGTTGAAGTTGAGAAAAAGGAGCTTCTAAGCCATGGGGTTCACTTGAGAGTCAGGGAACAAAACAAGATCTGGGAGCACTCCCTTGCAAGGCACCTATACTTTTAACGTGTATTATATCAGTAATCCTTTTAGCATCCTGGGAAGAAGGGCCAGTAGTACAGGTATTAATGACATCCAATAGTGTTATTACTCACTATTTTACAGATGGCAAGCTGGGTTTGAGATGATAAAAGGCTTGCATGAAACCATCTGGTATTGCTGAGATGACTTCCTGATTCACTGTGTATATAAACTCTTACATAAGCAATACCATCTTATCTGCTGGGAAATAGTTCCTGTTAGGGCTTATGAAATGTTGACCAAGATTGCCGTGGGCCATTAGGCAGAGTAAGACAACACCTCAGGCAAACGATATTGGGGTGCAGGAGCAGCAATCCCATAGTCTTTTCTCCTGAACCCCTGACAAACTTTCTTAGAAAACACAACAATATGTGCCACATGTTCCATCCTATTTATATGAACTGTCCTGATCTTTCTTTGTGAGTACTGAATTGGCCCTTCACTCAGCTTCAGCGGGTGGAACATAGGAGGGAACACCATGTTATCCTTTGCCTTGGGCAGCAAAATATCTTGGGTCAGCCTTGACATAGAAAATATTTATATATATATTTTTACTAAAACACAGAACACAAGCATGTAATCTTTTTCCTCCTCTGAATGTTGGTCTTTTTTAATGTATTTATTCTCTGTGTCAAATCTACAGTGATTTCTCCATTGAACCATCAAACAACTCCATGTAAAGTAGATTTATTGCCAGGCTGCTGCTCTTGTTCCCTTCTGTCTATAATCTGTTCCTCCAAACACTTTTAACACATAAACAACCTTCAACACTGTTCAGAATTTGGGCCCTTATTGGAGTCTTTGGTATAGACCTGATGGAAGCATATAACTGCCCATAAAGGAGAGTTCAGTCCCTTGCACACACACACACACACACACACACGGTGATATTAAGGTTCAGTCCCAAGTGTCTTCAATTATTTATTTATTTATTATTTACAGTATTTATGTTCCGCCCTTCTCACCCCGCAGGGGACTCAGAGTGGATTACAATGCACATATACGTGACAAACATTCAATGCCATTTAGACATACAACATATATAGACAGACACAGAGACAATTTAACTTTCCAGCTTCATGAGAGTATGCTCAATTCCGGCTATGGGGGAGCTGCCGCTTAACCATTCACTTGTGACATTGAATCCTTGATGTAGTACTTTCTCATTCTTATGCATACTGCTGGAAGTTTTTATGGTGTCGTAAATTAGTTAAATCATCCTCCCCGCATAAAGCGGTACCTAAATTCCCTCCTTGACAGATGAATTGTCTTTCGGGCTGCATAGGTCGACAACAACTAGACTATTAATGGTCGGGAGCTCACTCCAATCCAGGCAGGCTTCGAACTCATAACTTCTCAGTCAGTAGTGATTTAATGCAGCTGGCTACTAACCAGCTGTGCCACAGCCCGGTCCTAGAAGTGATGTAAAACATTAAACATTAGGAAAGTGGTGGCCACTCACTCAACAACACTGAGCTGGATCAAAAATAGTCTGACCTAATATAGGCCAGCTTCTTCTGCTCCTGTCCCCTCCTGTTGGATTTTGTAATTAAAATATGTTTTCTTAATACAAATGTAGCCACATATATGACTCACTAGAAAACTGTATTGAAATATGGAAATAGCTCGTCATACCAACAAATTTGCACAAAGCAGTACATGGACTGTGTGTAGTTGGGGAGGAACCTGCAAGTATTTATTCAAATGAATACACAAGTACATAAACTGATTCATCAAGAAAATTTCATATTTTCTGATTACAGCTTGTCACAATGGCATTTTCTTAAAATTTTGAGAGATGAACGCTAGAATAGAATACACATCTCATTTTTAATATATTGTAGACAAAGCCTTTCCGCAGGGACTTGCAAAGGGGAATTAGGACAACATCCTGAGTGTCTCTCATCACTGAAAATATTCCAGCCAATGGAGAGGGTTCAGAACACAGCATATTGACAAATGACCAAACTACTAAGAGAGGTTCTTTTTGCTTCTTCACTAGATCTCTTTAAAGGTTCTGGTGATCTTGCTGAATCTGTTTTCTGTTCCTCCTGCCCCATTTAGTCAGCATTAATGGACAAACAGTGCTTCTAGACATTTACTGACAGAAGTTGGTACACCAATTTGGTTGGGGCATGACAGCAAGGCTGACTAATTTCTTGATAAACTGGACTCAGCCTCACCATATGTAACAGGTTTGACACTTCTCTAAACATCTTGATTAAAGTATTGCTTTTAAAAGGCAGGTAAAAGAGTGGGACACACAGCTAGAAGCATTTTGAACAGAAACTTTGACAAATCAAGTTTTGAAAATTGATATCCCTATACCAGAGTGCATCCGAATCTATAGATACAGATATCTGTGAGATAGAAATGATTTCCAGGAGTACTGACTGTGAAAAGTGATTTTTTTCCCCATGATCTTTTAATGTGTTGTTTATCTCCCCCCCCCCCCTCCAGATCGATTGAATTGCCAGAGATGCTTCACCGAAAAGAACAAGGAAATGTACAAAAAGCTGAAGAACACAGTAGACCAGTGGTTGACCATGAGCAGCTACTCTGAAGTGAACCTCAGCAAACTTTTCCAGACATTTACTATAGTAAAATCTGTGGGAAATCCCAGTACGTAAACACTGTATTTAGATAGAATAGGACAAAAGGGCTTTTGTGGACTCTTTTCTAGAGAAAAATCTTCTTTCTTTTTTTCCCCTTTCTGATTTTCCATTTATACTTGAGCACAAGTGCTGTTGTCTGTCACTTAAAGAGACTGAAATGAAATCTGACTTTATTCAGTAGTAAATACGAAAAGAAAAGCCATCTGAAAGTGAGTAGATATACTGGGCACCTGTACCACTTATGTTCAATAAATATCTGTTTGTTGTATATCTAGCCCTAGAAGGGAAGGAAGGGGTGGAGAAATGGCTCCTTTAATTGAATAATTCCCAGTGAGAGTTGCTGGAATGTAAGTGATCCTAGACTTTGCTCCGGGGTATTTAGTAGAGGTGCTCTCAGGAAAAGAGGTTAGTGGAGGTCTCAGTAGGAGCACTAATGTTTTCCCTTTTTACTATTTATCTAGTTTGTGATCATACACACAGCCGTTCAAAACAATGCTAAACCTAAAGGCTTCCTATTAATACTTCAGTTCATTTACTTGTGAAACTATTTTGGGAAATGATGTTTTGTTTTTGCCAGACAGTGTTTGCTTAAATAAAATGCAGAGTAACTGCATGGAAATTAATGCTAAAGCACCAATTGACTTCTGAAGAGGGCAGAAAGGCAGTACCGCTTTGTGGCAGATTCTTCCCGACACATATATGTAGACTTTGGTTCTAGTATCCTGAGACAAGAAGACACGAGATGTAAAAATGGGACGCATTTCAACCTCAAAATACTTGCTATCCTTTAGTAAAGAAATAAAGCCCTGAAAAAGTTTTAGGAGGCTTATAAATATGGTCTAGACCAGGCATGTGCAAACTTGGGACATCCAGGTGTTTTGGACTTCAACTCCAACCATTCAGGCCCTTTCCTTTTCCCCTTCAGCCGCTTAAGGGCCTGAGGCTGTGAGGAATGGTCGGAGTTGAAGTCCAAAACACCTGGAGGTCCCAAGTTTGCACATGCCTGCTCTGGAGTATTCACTGCTGGTACAATAATTAACAGAAGTAGTAAATGCCAAACAGTGTTGTGGGGGAGGGGGAGGTTGAGGAGAAATCCACTTTTTTACAGAGCTAGACTAAAATTTCCTAGATTTATACTGTTGCCTGTTCATATATATATGTATAAAAGTATTTTAATACGAAAGTAAACTGCTACACTTCTAAAGGAAAAATAATAAACATTTTCTCATGTCAAAAAATTGAATGATGAGTATATTTTAAACTGAGATACCACAGTGATACTAATTCGTACCACAAATTTAGATTTTTTGCAATTGAGGAAGGAAAGGACCCAGGGTGTTGTTTCCGATCAAAAAGTAATAACTAGTAAGATTTTAATTCATAGGCATTATCAATGCATCTCATAGTATGTCCCAAAATGGCAAATAATATAGAGTTTGAGAATATCCCTTTGACCCTGGCCTTGGACGAATGCGGGAACACAAGTCGCTTCTGGTGTGAGAGAACTGGACGTTGCCCAGGGGACGCCCAGATGTTTTCCCATCCTGTGGGAGTCTTCTTTCATGTCCCCACATGAGAAGCTGGAGCTGACAGATGGAAGCTCACCCCAGTTTCTGGATTTGAACCACTGACCTTTCGAACAGCAGTCCTGCCAGCACAAGGTTTTAAACCATTGCGCCACCAGGGGCTCCTGGAACAACAAATAAAGTTGGCACATCAGTTAAAAAAAACAACAAGTGGCTGCATTACCTCATTCAGTTCCTACCAAAACTTGGGTTTTTTTAAAACGTGAAGTCCCACAATTCCACAGATATTAACCATTTTCATGCTAGTCAATGTATCTGATCACACAGAAATCTGGAATCACGCATGTCTAAAGATATTAGTATCAGTTTAGTATTCCTTGCCTTTCCTGCAAAGATTTCTATACATGGTTATGAAATGTTGCTCAGTACATAAATATGCTATTGAAAGAAATGGAGAAACTCAACTTTGTGTTTACTACAGAGCTCTTGGATAAATTAATGGTGTGTCCATATATCCTCTCTTATTTCCTCATCTTGCCATTTCTACCTTATTTAAAGTGGAATCTCACATGGACCACTATACTTGATTAGTCGCCCCCAGCGCTATTATCCAGACTGTTTTCTTACCCCTTTTGGTGAGTTGGAAAAATACACAAGTTTTGCTTCTCCCTCACATACAGAAGGTGTAACGTATTTCCATAATAGGATGGTAAAAGGTAGACCTACCTGACAAATCAAAATGAAAAATGCAACAATGTATGTACACCATCTATCATTTAAAAACTGAATAAAGGAGTCATTTTCAAGTGAGCATTTCCCCCTAAACGGGTAGATGTGAAAATCTACTATGGCTGTTTAATTTACAGTTATCTTTAATCATTGTGGAAGGGGAGGTTGAAGAAAACACGCTGACATAATGTGTTTCCAGGTTAATGTAAAGTCTGGTGTTCGAGGCGGTCAGATAAAGACTGAACTGAGCTGCCTGCTTCCAATATTTCGCCTTCTCAGCACTTTTTTTTTTAAAGCCTGAGAAGTGCCGAGCCATCTTCCTGTATGTAGATTAATCTATACATATATTACATGATGCAGTAGAATTGTGAAGAGGTTGAAAATACAAGGTTGGGCTCCTAAGACTGAGTGCTCTCCCCATATTTTCATTTTGTGTATATATAGTAACAGTTTTAAACTTCTATTAATAAGAGTTTTTTGTTGGGCGACGGGACTTGAGATACAAAAGTTCAGAAACTAAACTTGACATTAAGGGATTGGAAGGAAAGACAGAAAGAATTACCCTCTTCCAGAATCATCTCTTCCTGTAAACAAAATTACTTTGCTATTTCTCAACTCCTGCCTGTTTTTCTTGTCTTATTTGCCTCTCTCCTGTCAAGCACCTAAATATTTCTTAATTGAACCGCTCATCCCGCGCTCCTCTTATAGCTGTTTAATAGATTATCTCATCTGTGCCAGCTTCAAATTTCAGATTAAAATTCCTTCATCCCGAAGGCAGCATTATCAGGTTGTTGGAGGCTGTTTTCAAACCTTGGTTTTGAATAGCAGCGGCTCTGCATTAATTTAACCACTAAGCTAATAAGTAGGTTTCGTTTTGTTATGCTAAGCTTTATTGCTTTTCTTTTGATCAGAATGGTGTTGTTGAGCAAAGCAGCTGACAAGGCATTCTTTGATGAGGGAATTAGTGCTCTATTCTTCCTCTATTATTCATAGCACAGTGGAATATGTAAGTACCTGAGGGTGTCAAAGGAGAGCAGGCTCTATTGCAAAGTGTTCGCCTTGTTTCTCTCAATAGCTGACTATGAGATGATAAACTGCTTAATACACTGCACTAATTGGATGAGAGCAAAAAGAGATGGGAATTAAAGGCAAGGCAGAAAAGAGAAAGTGCTACCAGCCTTCATTCACTCTTTCACCACTTTAGCAAGCGCCAAAGGAGGCACAAGCTTTCTATAAGCCGCCTGGAGGTTTTGTGCAGAGATAAAATGAACCTGTTAGTGGATTCAAGTAATACACTAATTATTGCACAGTATAAATACCGCTACTGGTTTTATAACAGGAAGGTAAACTTCTTTTGAGACGGTTATAGGATTGCTTGGCAGTAGTGTAGATCCTAATAAGGGACCAGAGTAATAACCCCCCTGGATTAACAAAATTGCTGCTTGCACAAGTATGATTCTGGCTTTGCAAAGATTTCTGCAGGAGGAATAAAAAAGACTGAGTGACATTTCTTAATGCGTAATGGATTGATAATGATTCCCTTTTCTTTAAAGTCAAATATGTACTTCAAACTCGACTGTTGTTAATCATGTCCAGAGTGCAACTGTTCTCTCTCTTTTCCCCCCCCTCCCATTAAAAAATTGCACCTATGGAGGGTTTTTTTGTACTCCAAAATATATGTGTGTGTGTGTGGGCATAAGGTGCTGTCAGTTAAATGTATGGTTATTTGGGAGGACTGCAGTTTGCTCATAAAAACAAACACACTGAAGAGCCCACTGGGTGTGGATGCAAACCCTTGAGGGGAGGAAAAATCCACCTGAACATGATTTTGCCATTCTTTTCACTTTCCGTGCTTTGTAATCTCAGCACAGATTCATTTTACATTGTATACCACGTCATCCATTTAATAAACTTGCCCCCTTATGTTTAGGACCAATTAGGAAAGGACATCTATAACCCAGGGACACAAGCATTGTGTTATTTGGCAGTGTAGCTCAGCCCAGCCTGAAATAATTCCACTCAACTAGAGTTGGAATTAGGAAAGATGTCTTGAGCAGGCCTGAGCAAACTTGGGCCCTCCAGCACCCCTGGCACCCCTGGTTTAGTGTACGGCTAGCCAGTTGAAATCAGTACAGGCATCACGGCATCAACCCTGTCACGCCACGAAAACATAGTATAGATCAGGCCTGGGCAAACTTGGGCCCTCCAAGTGTTTTGGACTTCAACTCCCACCATTCCTCAAAGCCTCAGGCCCTTTCCTTTTCCCCTCAGCTGCTTAAGGAAGGGTCCTGAGGCTGTGAGGAATGGTGGGAGTTGAAGTGCATAACATACCTCTAGCATGTTAGGAATGGTGAGAGTTGAAGTCCAAAACACCTGGAGGGCCCAAGTTGACCCAGGCCTGGGTTAGATGTAAACAAACAGTCATAACATATGTCTAGCATGTTAGGAATGATGGGATTTGAAGTCCAAAACACATGGAAAGCCCAAGTTGACCCAGGCCGGGGGGGTTAGATGTGGACAAACAGTCATAACATATCTCTAGCATGTTAGGAAAGGTGAGAGTTGAAGTCCAAAACACCTGGAGAGCCCAAGTTTGCCCAGGCCTGGGTTAGATGTAAACGTCATAACATATGTCTATCATGTTAGAAATGGGAGTTGAAATCCAAAACACTGGGAGAGCTCAAGTTTGCCCAGGCCGGGGTTAGATGTAAACAAACAGTCATAACATGTCTAGCATGATAGGAATGGTGGTGGGCGTTGAAGTCCAAAACACCTGGAAAGCTCAAGTTTGCCCAGGCTGGGGTTAGATGTAAACAAACGGTGGTAACATAGGCCTAGCATTGAATTTGCCCATGCCTGTTGTATACTGTACAGTTCTAGATTACCACAGGGTTATCCTGGCACTTCATCTCTGTTTTAGATATATTCCCCCTTAAGCAAACTGGGGAGTTGCTAATGTGGAATAGGCAGGCCTAAACTCCTTTGTGATAGAAGAGAGCAAACAAACATCTTTCTATCAGTTTATAGAATGTGTCCAGTGGCAGACATTGTAGGACAAACTCTTCCAGGTGAGGCTTTCTTTACTGGACTGAATGCATTTGAAGAAAAACGAGTAGTTTGTGTATTTATTATTTTGTCATCTCACACCATTTGAAGAAAAACAAAGCCTTGGTCGTGTATTGTTATCATCGTGTCTTGATGGTCCAAGGTGGAGGGAGGTCCCAGGCCTGGCTCCTTGCTGTAACTAACTTTGGGCCAGGAGAAAGAGGCAACACCTGCCCGGGGGAATGTGGCGGGAATCTCTCCTGAGCCTTTCACCCTGAGAATGCCAGCAGCTGGCTTCAAAACGGGGGGGGGGGGGCTGTCCCGGGAGAGGTGGTTGCCCTGCTTGCCTGCCTTTCAAGAGAGAAGCAGCCCAGAGAGGTCGCGCGTTTGAGGGGCGGCTTTGAGGGCTTGTCAGGCGTGACATCCATCCAAGGGCTTTTAATCCGGGGAAACCCTCTTTTTTCTCCCCATTTTTTTTGAAGCGTGCGCGCAAGGCTCTCTCGGGGGCCATCTGGGCAGGAGGAATAGGAGGCCTTTGCCTCGAGTTTGTTTGCAGCCGGAGAAGGACACGGGATTAAGGAGCGGGGGAGGCGAGGGGGGGCTTTGAATGGGGCCGGCGTGTAATCCCTTGGAGGTAATTTCACGCGATTTGCTTCTGCTCCATGGCTGGGTCAAAGGCGGGGAAGGGGCTGGAGGGGGGTCAGTCCCACGGAGGGGCCGCGTTTGTCGGCCGCAGAGGCACAAAAGCCCCTCTCCCTTCCCCCCTTGGGTCTCTTGGGCCGGAAGAGAAGAGGAGAAGCCCTCCTTGGGCAGGAAGGGAAGAGGCTTGCCCCCTTCAAAGCCACCCTCGGACTCGCCTCTCTTGAACCCACGCCCAGTTCCCACACCTGGAAAGGCCATCCTGGCTTGCAAAGCTCCCCTCTCGCCTCTTCTGCGGTTCTCCTTCAGCCCAAAGGGCAACCCCACACCCCATAGAGAACCCACGGACCTAACCCTCTGCCTGGGTTGTGCCCTAGGACTCTGCTGCGGGTCTATTCCTTCTCTCCCCTCGTAGAAATTCAGCTCCACCTTCCCTTTTTTTTCCGTGTGAGGAGCGACTTGAGAAACTGCAAGTCGCCTCTGGTGTGAGAGAATTGGCCGTCTGCAAAAACGTTACCCAGGGGGCGCCCGGGTGTTTTGATGGTGTTTACCATCCTGGTGGGAGGCTTCTCTCATGTCCCCGCATGGGGAGCTGGAGCTGACAGAAGGAGCTCACCCGCGCTCTCCCTGTATTCGAATCTGCGACCTATCAAGTCTTCAGTCCTGCCAGCACCGGGGGGCTCCTTCCAACTTCCCATACGGGACATGAGAGAACCCTCCCCACAGGATGGTAAAAAAAATCCGGCCATCCCCTGCAACGTCCTTGCAGACGGCCAGTTCTCTCACACCAGAAGCGACTTGCAGTTTCTCAAGTCGCTCCTGACACGGAAAAATCATTCACTCTCCGGAGCAAAATATTATGGGGACTGCAACTCCTCTCATGGCTCACGATGGAGCTGGAACCCAATCTCACTCAGGGGCATTCCTCAAACCTTGTTTACAAAAGCCAATTTTTAAAAATGGGGGAAATATCCTCAGCTCTAAACAACCAACACTTAACTTTCTTGCATTTGAAAGGCACCTATCCAAGGTGGGCCAAAGAGTCACCGAGGGGCCTGGTGTTTTCATCACTTTTTGGAACTGTGTGGTAATGTCATTTTATTTCCGATAGATATATAAACAATGCTATAGTGTCAGACATTAAAAAGAAAACAAGAAAGGGGTCGCTAAAGATTGCTGTGAGTTTTCCAGGCTGTATGGCCATGTTCCAGAAGCATTCTCTCCTGGCGTTTCGCCCACATCTATGGCAGGCATCCTCAGAGGTTGTGAGGTCTGTTGGAAACTAGGCAAGTGAGGTTTGTATATCAGTGGAATCATGTCCAGGGTGGGAGAAAGAACTGTTGCCTGCTTGAGTAGCATTGACCACCTTGAGTAGCATTGAATAGCCTTGCAGTGGCCCTGTTCCCCCCGAAAATAAGACCTACCCTAAAAATAAGCCCTAGCATGAATTCTCAGGATTTTTGAGGATGCTCAAAATATAAGCCCTACTTCAAAAATAAGCCTAGTTACAATTAAATAAAAATATATCAATTTTGGGGGAGGAACATCCCCTGAGAATAATAAGCCCTCTAACACAACTATGGGAACAAAAATTAATACAGGACCCTGTCATTTTCAGGGAAACGGCATCTGTGGACTTTCCACAGATATATATAAATCCAACTTGAGGATGCCTGCCATAGATGTGGGCAAAACGTCAGGAGAGAATGCTGAAAATTCATGCTAGGGCTTATTTTTAGGGTAGGTCTTATTTTCGGGGGAACAGGGCCGCTGCAAGGCCATTCAATGCTAATCAGAGCTGGCCACTTGCAACATTCACACTTGACTCAAGCAGAGAAGAGTTCTTTCTCCCACCCTGGACATTATTCCACAGATATACAAACCTCACGTGGCCTAGTTTCCAACAGATCTCACAACCTCTGAGGATGCCTGCCATAGATGTGGGCTAAACGTCAGGAGAGAATGCTTCTGGAATATGGACATACAGCCCGGAAAATTCACAGCAACCCATTGAAGCCTTCCATATGGAAACCCCTTTTTTGACTGTATATTGTCAGGCCAAAGAGGCAAACTACACCAAAGATACGTCTCCTTTTCTGCCCTTATTTCCAATGCAACTGCAGGTATCTTTGAGAATAAAAAGGTATATATATATAGTTTTATTTTCTATGGGTGACACTTGCCCGCTTGAGCGCAAGGAAAAGTGAGAGGAACAACATTACACAAAATGTACCCGCGCCTTTCCTTCTTTCCTTCCTTTCTTCCTTCTGCTCTTTCTATCCCTTTTTTTCCTTCTCCCTCCTCAATCTCAGTTAAATAAAGGGGTTTGTACATAAATATTTGTCTATGGCCCTTATGGTTAGTTATCTACAACACAGTAAGAATCTACAGAAATGACAAACGGGTACAACAAACACTACACAGAGTGCGGATTCGTATATAACATTTCGAATATATATAGATATATATACAAAGCTCTGGTATGGTTTTTTTTGTCTTGAATTTTTTTAATAACAGTGGTATGTATATATACAGTAGAGTATACCGAGCATCACAGTTTCGTGACTTTAATTTTTTTATTTATTTCATTATTATTTTATTTTATTTTTCAAACAGTCCATATTTTCTAGCACTGTATAATTTTTTTTATCCCTTTGGTTTGCTATAAAAACCCTTGGTTGGTGTAGCGATCGGAGGACACAAAAAAAAAGAAAAGAAAAAGAAGAGACCCAGCCATCACCACCCGCCCTGGTTCAGGTTTTTTTGTGTGTGTTTGTTTGATGTGTCGGTTGTTGTTTTGCGCATCTTTGCTTTTTCTTTTTTGGCCCTGCCAGGAAACAGGAGAATAGCAGCAGCAGCAGCAGCGCCCCTTTTGCTTCCTTCCACGTCGGAGTTTCCTAAGGATCTTCTGGAAGATATTTTGGGGCGACCAAAGAACTACCAGGGAAGAAGAGAGCGGAACAGAGCGAGAGAGAGAGGGCTGTGCATCTCTCTTTCCCAGGCCCGCTCCCTCTCTAACGCTGTGCAGGCCTCGTCCCTCTCTCTCCGTCCTCCTCGAGGCGGTCTATTGGACGGCGGGGGGCCTGCTCAGCTCCTTCCTTCCTTCTCTCCCTTCCCTTGCGCTGCTCCTTCGGCTTTCTTCTTCTCGGCGGCGGAGGTCTCTCTCTCTCTCTCCTCAGTCCTGTCTGGGGTTCTTTTTGCCGCGTCCTCTCCCTCCTTCCCCACTTCTCCCCGCTCCCACCCCACTCCCTACCCCCCAACGTGGTTTTGGTCTTGGATTCGTCGTTCCCCGGCGACGAGCGCTCTCTCTTTCTCTCTCACTCTCAGTCTCTTCCAATCTCACTGTCACTTTCTCTCTCTCTCTTTCTCTCTCTCTCTTAGCAGACCTCTTTGCCGGCGGCGCTGTTCCCGGGGAGGATGTTGAGCTGCGTGAGCTGGGCCGCGTGCTCCTTGGCCTTCAGCCGCAGCGCCGCGATGCTCGAGGCCCGGCGGTCCGCCGCCGCCGCCGCCAAGGGGTCCGAGAGGCCCCCGCCGCCCCCGCCCCCCGAGTGCACCGCGCTCTCCACCGCCGGGGAAGGCTGCCGGAGGAGCGCCGCCGCGGTGGAAGCGCTGGTCAGCGGGGCCATGGTGGAGAAGAGCCTGCAGGAGGGAAGGAGGAAGGGGTGGAAGGTGGGAGGGAGAGAGAGAAGAAGGAAGAAGGCAAGAAGGCAAAGATATGGAAAGAAGGAAGAGGGAGAGAGGATGGACGAAGGAAGGAAGGAAGGAAGGAAGGAAGGAAGGAAGGAAGGAAGGAAGGAAGGAAGGAAGGAAGGAAGGAAGGAAGGAAGGAAGGAAGGAGGATGAATAGATAGATGGAAGAAGGAGGAAAGAAAGAATGGAGAATGGATGGGTGGAAGAGGGCGGAGAGAAGGAATAATGGAGGATGGGTGGATGAATGGAAGAAAGGAAGGAAGGGAGGAAGGAAGAGAACGAAGGATGGGTGGACGGAAGAGAAAGGGGGAAATAAAGAATGGAGGATGGATGGATGGATGGAAGAAGGAAAAGGAAGGAAGGAAGAGAAAATGGAGGATGTATGGGTGTAAGATGAAGCATGTAAGAAATAATAGAGGATGGATGGAAAAGGAAGGAGGGAAGAAAGAATGGAGGATGGATGGATGGAAGGAATGATGAAAGGAAGAAAGGAGGGGGGAAGAAAAGGGAGGGAGGAAGATGAAAAAGAAGGGAGGGAGGGATGGGTAGAAGGAAGAGAGGAAGGGAAATGGGTGGAAGAGGGAGGGAGGGAGTAAAGAAAATGAAGAAAGGAGAATTGAAGGGAGGGATGAAGGAATGGAGGATAGATGGAAGAAGGAAGGATGGAAGGGAAAGGGGGAGAAAGAGAACCGTCAAAGCCAAGACAAACGGCGCTCCGGGCTCCAACTTTTCCCCCTTCCCGCCTGGCACTTCCCTTTCAAACAGGAAAAGCCCGCTGCCTGCCTAGGAAGGGTTGAGAGGCTACGACCAGGCCTAAGGCGGGAGCGTGAAAGGAGAGGCCCGGCAGCGAATTCCCTGGCGAGCCCGGCGTGTTGCGGAGAGGGAGTGCTGGGCCTTGAAGCCCAAAGTCTTTGGAGGTCCACACAGTTCCTCTGAAGGCAAAGAAATAAGGCGTTGGGTGTCAGAACAGTGAACTTAAAAAAACCTGCCCACCGTCAATGGGACGCCTGACTGGGATTAGGGCGAAGTCGCCCTAGAAAAACGAGGGCTGTGAGTTCGTGGGAGTGATTCGGGTGTGTGTGTGTGTCCTTTCCAGGCATCCCAGGACGGTCGTACGGAGTGTCTGTGGGGAGGGAAGGGAGGAGGGAGGGAGGGGGCGGAGAGGGAGAGACGGAGAGAAAGACAGGCTGGGAAACCCCCCGGGGGCTGATGACAACCCGGGAGCCTATTTGCAAAGTGCCTCCTCATTCTCTCCCATTTCCTCCTGTCAGGAAAGAGCTGGGCTGGGGCTGCGGTCGGAGGGGAGGATTCAATAAGCAGCAGCCCAGCGCAGAGGGAGAGAAGGAGGGAGGCAGGGAATGAGGGGGCTGCGAGGCGGCGGCTGGCCCCTTCTTCTCCTCCTCCTTCCTCCCCGTCCCAAGGCCGGGCCTCCGCCGCGCCTCGGCTCCCCTCTCCCCACTCCCCTCCATCCCGAGAGCCCCCTCAAGCGTCCCCTTCGCGGCCGGGGCCCAGCGGGGAGCCGGATTTCCTCGCCGCGGAAGGCCAATTAGGCGCCGGCAGCCCTCGCCCCGCAGCAGCGGCGGGGATCTGGGGAGCTCGCCTCCCCTCTCGCTCCCCGTCCCTGACCCCCTTGACTGGCGCGTCGAGCCATCTCCGGGCTCGGCATTAACCGCGGAGGTGATTATGGACATCATCGCGGCCAGGGACTGAACCGCGCGCCTGGGAGGCAGGCAACAGGAGAGAGGGGGGGGGGGATAAGCCCCTCCAACGGGACTGACGGGCGGGCGGAGAGAGGGCTTCCTTCCCCCGCCCCGCCTAGGCCCCATCTACACTCCGCATTTAACGCATTTCCAAGCTGGTTTCCACGTGCAGTGGCCAGGCAACAAACTCCCACCGAAGTGGGGGAGATAAAAGCTCTTCGTGCCATCACTAGCGCCTCATCTTGACCATGCCAGCCTCAAAGTGGTTCCGGGACTTCCCTGTGGCATCAACCACCTGCTCAGCGAAACCGCTTCCTTCACAAACTCAGCATAGATTAGATGGCCACTTAAATGCAGTTTCGAACCGCCTTTGGGCCTCCCTCATCGCGCCCTTCCTAAACCTTAAAACACGCCACACTGATTTTGGCGCTCTCATGATGCAAGGGGTTCACCCAGGCACCCTCAACTCCCGGAAGCCCTCACGAGCTTCTTAAATTGTCAGGAATCCTGGGAGTTGAAGGCCCAAACAGCTGGAGAGCCGCAGTTTGAGGGTGCCTGGGTGCCGGTAGGACTGCTGACCAGAAGGTCGGGGGTTGAATCCGGGGAGCGGGTGAGCTCCTGTCTGTCAGCCTCAGCTTCCCACGTGGGGACATGAGAAAAGTCTCCCACGGGATGGTAAAACAATCTGGGCGTCCCCTGAGCAACGTCCTTGCAGGCGGCCAATTCTCCCCCACACACTTGCGGTTTCTCAAGTCGCTCCTGACACGAAAACAACAACCCCGCACTGATTGAGAGCCAACTGAGCAGAGGAAAGGGCTCCAGCTTTCTGTGTGCAACCCAGATGTGGTGGGAGTGCCACTGCCAGTATTTGTATCCATGGCTGTGACTGGGTGATAGGAGTAGTAGTTCAACTACTACCACAGCTGGTTTAATCAAAGCAGGCTTCCCCTTCCTCTGCCGTGTCGCCTAAAAAGCAACGCTTCCCTGCCATTGGTCACCCTTGGGGGCTTCGGGACTGCAGTTCCCAGAACAGCCTGAGAGTTGGCCAAGCTTAGCTGGGTGGGAGGTGATGTCCCAAAGCCTTCCTTCCTAAAATAGCTGGGAAGCACGCGAGGACCCTTTTTGCCAGCCTGTTTGGGGAGCTTTTTACAATCCGAAGGAAGGAAGGAAGGAAGGAAGGAAGGAAGGAAGGAAGGAAGGAAGGAAGGAAGGAAGGAAGGAAGGAAGGAAGGAAGGAAGGAAGGAAGGAGAATGAATAGATGGAAAAAGGAGGAGGAAAGAAAGAATGGATGGATGGATGGATGGAAGAGGGAGGAGGGAAGGAATAATGGAAGATGGGTGGATGGATGAAGAGGAAAGAAGGAAGGAAGGAAGGAAGGAAGGAAGGAAGGAAGGAAGGAAGGAAGGAACTCTCCCCTAAGCTGGGCGCTCCGTGGCTCCTCTCCGGGAAACGGAGTCTCTTGAAAGAGAGCCCCCCACCCAGGGTGCCTTATCCATGGGGCGGGCCTCTCCCCCAGCTTCCTTTTCTACTTGGACTCCCCCTTTCTCCCCCATCTCCTCCCCTTTCTCGATCTAATGCACTCAAGTGGCATCTCCCCTTCCTTTGTTCTCCTCCGCCACCTTTCCCTCGCATCTTCAGGTCTCTCCTCGGGTTTAATAATGGTTTCTTTGTCTCTTTAATTAACGACTGCCTTCTCCACTCTCTCCATTGTTTGGCTAGCTTTTTTTCTTCTTCCAGAAAAGGGAACTACGGTATAAAACCCCCGCCTCATCCTTGACTTCCCGTTCAGATTGGGTTTGGAGGCCTTGGGCATCTCGTTCCTTCTGTTTTGTCACTTCTGCAACACTCACTGAGTGGTCGACACACTCTCTCAGCCTCAGAAGCAGACTCCCTCTGAACAAATCTCCCCCCACCCTCCACCCCAAAGCAGTTATGGGTTTGTTTTAGGGTCAAAACAACTGTAAGCTACAGAACATCATAAACAACAACACCGTCATCCTTGGGTGGCTGTGATTTTTCTGGGCTGCCTGACCATGTTCCAGAAGCATTCTCTCCTGACGTCTCGCCCACATCTATAGCAGGCATCCTCAGAGGTTGTGAGGTCTTTTGGAAACTAGGCAGGTGAGATTGGAATCCTGAAAATTCATGCTAGGGCTTATCTTTAGGGTAGGTCTTATTTTCGGGGAAACAAGGCCGCTGCAAAGCTATTCAATGCTAATCAAGCTGGCCAATTGCATCATTCACACTTGCCTCAAGCACCACCATAGTTCTTTCTCCCAACCTGGACATGATTCCACTGATATATAAACCCCACTTGCCTAGTTTCCAACAGACCTCACAACCTCTGAGGACGCCTGCCACAGATGTGGACCAAACGTCAGGAGGGAATGCTTCTGGAACAAGGCCATACAGCCTGGAAAGCTCACAGCAACCCATTGATTCTGGCCATGAAAGCCTTCGACAACAACTTCCCTCTTCGGTTACCCTTTCTGCCCCTATTTTAATGACCTCTTGTATCTCCTTCCTGTCAGCATTTGATAGGCAACCGAAGTATGAATAAGGAAACTATATTTATCTTGGTTCAGGATAGCAGCCTCAAATGATTCACCTATAACCCTGTAACCCAAAACTAGAAAGATGGTGGTGATTGGTAAGTATCGGATAAATGTTGTTTCTGGATGCTTGGGAGTTACTATTTTAAAATAGGCCTAATACTATACCATGCCACAAACCCTGCATTGACTTGATATTACTCTTGGAAACACAGTAATTAAATGGCATGTTTAAGTAACACATGGTTGGTGTGAGTTTTCCGGGCTGTTCCAGAAGCATTCTCTCCTGACGTTTCACCCACCTTTATGGCAGGCATCCTCAGAGGCAAGGGAGGTGTGTGTGTGTGTGTGTATAGAGGGGGGGGATATGTGTGTGTATGTATATGTATATATGTATATGTGTGTGTATCCCCCCCTCTCTCTATATATATATACATATACATACATACATACATACATACACATACACACCTCCCTTGCCTAGTTTCCAACAAACCTCACAACCTCTGAGGATGCCTGCCACAGAGATGGGCAAAATGTCAGGAGAGAATGCTTCCAGAACATGGCCATGCAGCCCGGAAAACTCACAGCAACCCCACTAGAAAGATTGCCAACCAGAGACCTCAAGATCGCTCTCTAAATACACTTCTTTTTTAAAAGAAAGAGGTGGGTCCAATCAGGAGAAAGGGAGGTGGCAGGTGATCGTCATCCGTGTGCGCGTGTTAATTTCCAGAGTAGCATAATTCAAGATTCAGAAGGCCTTTCCTTTCCCCGCCCCCCTCCTCGCACAAAAGGAAACTCCTCTGCAACCCAGCAGTCCCTCAAAGGCATCCTGCCCTCCAATGCAAAACCTTGTCTCAATGTATGGATTGCTCGGTGACTGTCAATCAGGCCTGTGCAAACTTCGGCCCTCCAGGTGCTTTGGACTTCAACTCCCACCATTCCTAACAGGCTACCGGCTGTTGAAGTCCAAAACACCTGGAGGGCCGACGTTTGCCCAGGCCTGATCTGTAGCTGGCCCCCTCCCCGCCTCAATGCTCTGGCTCTCTTCTTTCCCCTCTTTCCCCTCCTTTACCTTCCGAAGGCGGGGCTGATGAAGGCCGGGTGCCGGAAGACGGCGGCGCCGAGGAAAGTGCTGAGCCCGAGCGGGGCTCCGGCGCCGGGGCCGAGGGCGGCGGAGGATCCGGGGGGGCGGCGGAGGGAGGCCCGGGAAGGCGGCGGCAGCGGCGGCTGCGGCGGCGGCTGCGGCGGTCCAAGCGGAGTCGAGGGCCGGGTGGTGCGGCGGGAAGGGGCTGCTGGCGTCCAGGTAGGGGCTGAGCGGGTGCGAGGCCGAGAGCGGGCCCGGGAAGGGCAGGCCCGGAGGGTGGCTCTGCGCGCCCGCCTTCTCTCGCTTCCGCCACTTGGCCCGACGATTCTGGAACCAGACCTGGGAGAAACGGAGGGAGGGAGGGAGAGCAAGCAAGAGAGGCGAGGCCACGTTGGGTGAGTGGAGGTGCGTGCAGGGATGTCGTCCCCTCTCCCACGTCACTCTGGTGGGCATTCAAGCTGCTTGGAAAGCCTTCCTCAAGACCAGGCATGGGCAAACTTGGGCCCTCTCCTCCAGGTGTTTTGGACTTCAATTTCCAGTATTCCTCACAGCCTCAGGCCCCTTCCTTTCCTCCCTCAGGCCCCGTATGTTATGACCTTTCATCCCCTCAGGCCTGGGCAAACTTGGGCTCTACAAACTTCCACCATTCCTAACATGCTAGAAGTATGTTATGACTGTTTGTTTACATCTAACCCAGGCCTGGGCAAACTTGGGCCCTTCCAGATGTTTGGCACTTCAACTCCCACCATTCCTCACAGCCTCAGGCCCCTTCCTTAAGCAGCTGAGGGCGAAAAGGAAAGGGCCTGAATCTTTGAGGAATGGTGGGAGTTGAAGTTCAAAACATCTGGAGGGCCCAAGTTTGCCCAGGCTATATATGTGTGTGTGTGTGTGTGTGTGTGTGTGTGTGTGTGTATATATATATATATATATATATATATATATACACACACACACACACACTCTTTCGTGGAGTGACAGGGTTAATGCCTGTGATGCCTGTACTGAATTCAACTGGTTGGCCATACACTAAACCAGGGGTGCCAGGGGTGCCGGAGGGCCCAAGTTTGCTCAGGCCTGCTCAAGACATCTTTCCTAATTCCAACTCTAGTTGAGTGGAATTATTTCAGGCTGGGCTGAGCTACACTGCCAAATAACACAATGTTTGTGTCCCTCCCTGGGTTATAGATGTCCTTTTCTAATTGTTCCTAAACATAGGGGAGCAAGTTTATTAAGTAGATGACGTGATTTTAATATTGAATGCAATTTTTATTTTTTTATTTATTATTATGTATTAATTTTAATTCAATGGATTTTTAAGTTTAGTGTCCTACGTGTTTAAGAGGCATTGAATAATTGCCATCTGTAAGACGCCTGGGGTATTTACGCCCTTGGGGTAAATATGTGGTCTGTCTGGGACACCTTTCCTGCAGCACATTTTGCAACAGTTTTTGTGAGTGAATTATCTCCAACTAATTCAACATAGGCCCCTTCCACACAGCTCTATATCCCAGAATATCAAGGCAGAAAATCCCACAATATTTGCTTTGAAATGGGTTATCTGAGTCCACATTGCCATATATTCCAGTTCAAAGCAGATAATATGGGATTATATTCAGATGTGTGGATGGGGCCATAGTTTCTGGCAGCCACAAAACAAAACAAAAACAACAACAACAACAAACCCCACAAAGTTTCTGGAGTATCTGGACTACTTTCCAAGTAAGTAGTGCCATACAATTAAACAGGGAATAAATAACTGTTTCAAACCAAGAACAGAGAAAAATTATGAAATTTGGTTACATAGTGTAAGGCAGTGTGGACCCATATCATGCAGTTCAAATGGCCTCATTTAAAGCAGTGTGGATCCAGCCCTCGTTTAGTTTAGTTTGGAATTGGGAAATGTCACTGAGGCCCCTTCCAGACAGCTGAAAATAAATCCCACATTATCTGCTCTGAACTGGAATATATGACAGTGTGGACTCAGATAACTCTTGCACCCTTGCACACAGCCCTATATACCAGAATATCAAGCAGAAAATCCCACCAGATCTGCTTTGAACTGGGTTACCTGAGTCCACACTGCCATATATTCCAGTTCAAAGCAGATCTTGTGGGATTTCCTGCTTTGATATTCTGGGTTATATGGCTGTGTGGAAAGGCCCTGTGGGGAAGGCTAAAACTACAAATCCTGGGAAATACATTCATTCTACAGTGTTAGGTTGGATCTACTCTACCCTACATCACAGGATCTGATCCCAAATTATCTGTTTGTCCCAGATTATCTGGCAGTGTAGACTCAGGTCCCCTTCTACACTACTATATAATCCAGATTATCAAAGATGATAACCCACATTATCTGAACTGGATTATATAAATCTACACTGCCATATAATTCAGTTCAAAGCAGATAATTTGGATTATATCGGGCAGTTAGAGGTGCCGTTTTATAACCCAGTTCAAATCAGATAGTCTGGGGTCGGATCCTGGGATATGGGGCAGAGCGTAGATCTAGCCTTAGAAGGAGAGTAATGTTTCAAAACGATTCCAGGTTTAGCAGAAACATAGGAAGATCGATCTCCGTTGCTTTTGTTATTTCTGTCCCAAGAGAAGGAGGAAATCGCCCGGTGCTACTTTTAGAGTAAGAAAAGGCAACCTCCGACACCCTTGGTTTAGTGTACGGCTAGTCAGTTGAATTCAGTACAGGCAACACGGCATCAACCCTGACGCCCCACGAAAGAATATAGTATAGATCAGGCCTGGGCAAACTTGGGTCCTCCAATGTGTTTTGGACTTCAATTCCTACCATTCCTCACAGCTTCAGGCCCTTAAGCAGCTGAGGGGGAAAGGAAGGGGCCTGAGGCTGTGAGGAATGGTAGGAATTGAAGTCCAAAACACCTGGAGGGCCCAAGTTTGCCCAGGCCTGGTGTAGATCCATCCCCAGAAGGCTCGACGTGGGAGACCTTCCTATCTATCGCCTGGTAAATGCAGTGGCATTAAAAAGGGACTTCGTTCCCTCTTTCCAGTCCTTTTGAGCGACTCTCTCTCAATCTCAATCTCTCTCTCCTTCCCTCCCCATCTGCAGAGGGCTGTCAGGCAGGTAAATGTTTTTGTCGACATTATGTTTCCCTTATAAGGACGAATTTTATTATTTTTGTACTATATTTCTTCAGAAAAGAGCTTAAAATGCTCTGATTTTCCATCCGATGTGAATTATTATTTTTATCACGATTATTGTGGTTACATTTGCCATCCCCGCAGCCACCCACACTCTGCACAATTCGCAAAACGCTCCCGTCTTTTCAATTTGGGGGGAAAGAGGGGGGGGGAAGGAGGGAAGAAACAACGACAACAACGACGACAACAACAACAACAACCTCTATTCCGTGATTCCCTGCCTTCCCTCAAATGCACACTCTTTCCCGCAAAATCCCATGTTGTAAGAATTTGGGGGGGGTGGGGGTGGGGTTGGTTCTCATAATATATTTTGTATCCCCACTTCCAAATTTTGCAGCAACGGAAAAGCTTTAAAGAGAGGGGGAGAAATACACCATTTCGTTGTAGAAATAGAATTAACGGAAGGAAAGAAAAGTCTGGGTTGCTCTGAGTTTTCCGGGCTGTGCGGCCATAGTTCGGAAGCATTCTCTCCTGACGTTTCGCCCACATCTATGGCAGGTATCCTCAGAGGTTGTGAGGTCTGTTGGAAACTAGGCAGGTGAGGGTTATATATCTGTGGAATGATGTCCAGAGTTGGAGAAAGAACTCTTGTCTGTTTGAGGCAAGTGTGAATGTTGCAATGGCCAAATTGATTAGTATTGAATGGCCTTGCAGATTCAAGGAGTGGCTGCTTCCTGCCCGGGGAAATTCTTTGTTAGGAGGTGTTAGCTGGCCCTCGTTGTTTTCTGTCTGGAATTATCCTGTTTTCTTTATTTCTTTATTTTTTAAAAAAAATACTGAAGAACAACACTAAACAAACAGAATTCCAGACAGGAAACAACCAGGCGAAATGTCGGGAGAGAATGCTTCTGGAACATAGCCATACAGCCTGGAAAACTCACAACAACCCAGTAATTTCGGCCTTAAAAACCGGAATTTTTAAAGAAAAGTCCTTTAAAAATTCGAAATAGAATATAAAATATTTCCTAAAGAAATGCGGGAGGAAAAAAGAGGGGAAGGGTCAGCCGATTTGGCCACTTTGATGAGCAGCAAATTTTGGGGAAGTTTGGAAGCAGTTGGATTCCCGGCGCGCCTCTCTCTCTCTCTCTCTCTTTTCCCGTCTCCAACTCAATTAGCAACTTGGCCCCTTTTCGGATTGAATTAATAAGTTTGACTACACCCAAAGGTAAACCGAGGGGCTCTCATAATTCATATACCCCCACCCCCCACCCCATTTAATTACATCTTCTCCGGGGAAGGAAGGAGGGAGGAGGCTAAGAAAGAAAGGAGGCGAGTGGGGTAGAGAAAGAAACCGAGCGCGCTCCCTCTCTCTCTCCCTCTCTCTCTTTTTGAGTTATTTAACTTTCCCACGACTCATTCCCCTGAGCTGGAAATCCTGAGTTGCTGTCACATCTCTGTTTGACAATGGAGAAATGTGTCAACAGAGAGGAGGAGGGGGCGCCGGGCTCTTCATTAGGCCCTCTAATGCGCGAAGCTGTTGGCTATGAAATGAGCCATATGGAATTTATGATGCTCTCCGCCGCGGCCTGTGAAGTGATGCGCCCGGAGCCACCACCAAGGCCGCGCGCGGCCATCTGTTGCGGGCCCAGGAAGGGAGGGAAGCTCTCTCCACACATCCCCGCCGACCCCAAAGTCTTCCCGCCTGAGCCCCTTTGGAGCGAGAAGGCGCTTCCCCAAAGAAAGCCCTGTCGCGACCAGAAATCAAATCGAGAGAGAGGGAAACGAAGCTAAAAGGGGAGGGGGTGTGTGTTATTTCTACCGCAGGGAACATTTCAACATCTTCCGCCTTCTTTGGGGTGTGGGGTCGGTAGTGATGTCCATTCCTAGCCCAGTTCTGCCTACCCAGAGGGGGGGGGGGAGATATCTAAGCCCTCGACAACACCATCTCCCACCCGAGCCCTTTTCTCCCACGGGCGGCCCTCCTCCGCTGTTTCCCAGGCCCTGGACTCACTCACCTGCACGCGCGCTTCGGTCAGGTCCAGGCGCATGGCCAGCTCTTCCCTGGAGAGGAGACAACAAGCAGGAGAAGAAGGGGAAAGAAAGGCACTCACTCGGGAGAAAAGAAGGGGAAGGCGGGAAGGGAAAGCCGAAGAGAGCCCCTTGCCACTAGGATCGGAGCGGGAGGCGGAAAGGAAGGATTGTTTCAAGAAACAGCCACATATATGCCTTCTACCTCGGGATAAAACCTTATTTTTGACATCTCCTCCCATGTTTATTCTTTCTAGTGCAGGGCCGTAGCCAGGATTTTGATTGGGGGGGGGGGGGTGAGCCTGGGTGGGAAACCTTTTGTATCGTTATCCCAATACCCCCATGCATGTGGGATATATTGAGCATGGTGATCACATCATGATCTGAATAAACGTATCAGTGTAAATAATGTACCAGTAAGGCCTTCTCGTGGACCACCCTGAGAATTTCGGGGGGGGCTGAAGCCCCTCAAGCCCCCCCCCGGCTACATGGCTCTCCCCGCCTTATTGGGCATATTGTAAAGACCTCACAACCATAGATGCAGGCGAAAGGTCAGGAGAGAATGCTTCTCTAGAATATTGGCCATACAGTCCGAAAAACCGACCACAACCCATCTTCTTCTCCCCTTCCATCCATAAGGAGGGATCGAAAATACCACACAGGGCCAAGCTCCCTCTCTCCCGCCTTTCGCTAGGGTTTCTTTTAGCCCCGTGTTGCCCTGGGGGGCGGGGTGTCACCCCACATCTCGGGTCCCCCCCCCCTCAAGTCCCGCTCCGGAATCATAGCAGTGCCGTCGAGCGCAGCCTTGAGCACCAAACGGAGGTCCTCGGGGGTTGGCTCCGCTTTCCAATTCGGTTTGAATGAAGACACCGTTGGTGGAGAAGGGAGGGGGAGCAGAGGGTCCCCAAGGATGAGCCAAGCCCCCTCTTTTCTTCCTTCCTTCTTTCTTTTTCTCTTTCTTTCTTTCTTTCTTTCTTTCTCCCTTCCTCTCTTTATTTCTCTCTTTCTCCTTTTCTCTCCTTCTTTCTCCCTTTCTTTTCCTCTTTCCTTCCTTCCTTCCTTCTCTCCCTCCCTTCCTTTCTCTCCTTTCTTTCTTTCTCCTTTTTTCTTTCCCTCCCTCCCTCCCTTTCTCTCTCTCTTTCTTTCTTTCTTTCTTTCTTTCTCCCTTTCTTTCTCCTTTTTTTCTTCCTTCCTTCCCTCCCTTCTTCCTCAGAGGCCTGAGAGGAGAACCCCTTTATCTGCCCGAGAGATTATTATTATGGTTTGTTGTGTGTTTCCCGGGCTGTATGGCCATGTTCCAGAAGCATTCTCTCCTGACGTTTTGCCTGCATCTATAGCAGGCATCCTCAGAGGTTATGTGGTCTGCTGAAAACTAGGAAAATTAGGTTTATACATCTGTGGATTATTATTGTTATTATTCCCACAGTCACGACTGCAAGTGGGAATCCACCTTTGGAAACTTCAGGGGGAATGTTGACCTCGAACAGGCACAGGGGAGCTCCCTGGGGTTCGTGGGCAGGTCTGGGGAAAATGGCAAGTGTTGCTTTTGGAAGCATTAAATAAACCTTGGAGTGGTTTCGTTGGGGGAAAGGGAGCTCGCAGGGGGCTCGTCCAAAAGCTGTAGGAAAGATCCCTTCGGAATGGCAAAGGCGGCCACGGGAAGGGCATTATTCCTCAATGCAGAGACCAAGGTGCCATCCTCGCCCCCTCCTCCCTCCCTCGCTCGCCCTCAAGGGAAACGTCCCCAAAGGAAGGGCCCTTCCCGGAGGCCACATTCCCGAGGAAGGCGAGCACGCATTCCTTTGCAGATGGCAAGGGCTCCTCGGCCTGACTCTTCACAAGGTCTTGGCTCCCTTCTTGTCTCTCTTCCGGATGATTTGGCAGCAGGAGAAGGATGAAGGAAAGAAGGGGAATCCCTAGGATCTGGCTCCGGGGATCCTTGATTTGCTGAATGTTTAAATCCACAAAGAAAAGGCCCCCAACCCAAGGGAAATGGATACTCACGCCGCGATCGCGCCCAGCACGGAATGAAGCCGGCCTCCCAGAGTGGGTTTGAATGGGAAGGAAGGAAGGAGACGAAGAAGGGCCCCTCGCCCCTCGGGAAATGCCTCCCAGGCAGCGAGCTGGGTCGTCGATGCCAAGTGGCCCTCCGGCCCCATATTTTTAGCCTCCCTTCTCCCCCTTTGCCTTCTCTTCCCGGCGGCGGCGGACTTTGATCTCGCCTCTCGGGCGCGAACTTGATCCCTGGCAGCCCGGCCTCGGGAGCGGGGCAAAAATAGAAGCCGGCGAGCGCTGCCCAACGACCCCCTCCCGCTCCTGCCCCAGGCCCAGCCCTGTCCTTGGCTGCCGAAGGGACGCGAGGGAGGCCAAGGCCGAGGCAGCTTTTCCCGTGGCTTCTGCCCAAGGGGCTCCGGCTCTTGGAGAAGCCCTTCCCATCCTTCAGGGAGCACAACCGCCACCCCGAGAGACAGTAGTCCCCTCCCCGCCCCAGAAGTTTGGGTTTCTTCTGCAGCTTCCCAAAGCTCCCTTCTATTCTGCTCGTGCGAATTTGCCCTAAAGTCAGCCTCGGGACTCCTTCTTCTTGTTCCTTCTCCCCCCCCCCTTCTTTCACGCTCTCCCTTCCTCTCCCCCTTCTCTATTTCTTTCATTCCTTCCATTCTCTCTCTCTTTCTTTCTCTCCTTCCTTCCTCTCTCTCACTTTCTTTTTTCCCTTTCCTTCCTTCTTTTCTTTCTTTCTCTCCTTCTTTCCTTTCTTTCTCTCTTTCCTCCCTCCCTTCCTTTCTCTTTCCTTCTTTTCTCTCTCTCCCTTCCTTCCTCTCCCTTCCTTCTCTCTCCCTTCCTCTCTCTTTCTCTCTTTCCTTCCTTCCTCTTTCCATTCCTTTCTCTTTCCCCCTCTCTCCTTCCTTCCTTCCTTCCTTCCTTCCTTCCCGATCACTTCCAGGCACAGCCAAGCGCTGCCCTTCCCTCCCAGGGGCAACTCCATTGTGGAACTAAAGCCATTTGACGCCACTCGAAAGGCACGGACCTTACACAACTACAACTCTCCTGATCACACAACAGTGCATCCATTCTACAGTGTAGGTCTCCCCCCTCCCCAAAAAGTCTCTATCTTGAATAAAGAGTTGCTTACAAAAACCCTGCCCTATAAACCGGCCAGAGAAGGTGGTTTCAGCGCTGACTTTCCAGTACTATTGAGTGGTCACAGTTTGCCGAGGCAAAACGGCCCTTGTGTGGATGGCTGCCTTTGGTTCTGAGTGGGCAAGGGCTCCTGGACATCCCCCGCCTCCTCCCGCGCCGAGGACCCTTCCCAGTCCTGCCGAAGGAGCCAGCCAGCCCGCCGCTTACCTGGTGAAGACGTCCGGGTAGTGGGTCTTCTGGAAGGCCCTCTCCAGCTCCTCCAACTGGTAGCTGGTGAAGGTGGTGCGGTACCGGCGCTGCTTCCGCTTGAGCAGCCCTTCCTCGGAGTCGCTGCCCGCCGAGAGGCACACGCCGTCCTCGCCGTCCTTGCCCTCGTCGCCCGGGAGCAGGGAGAGCTCCTCTTTGGGGAGCCCTCGGGGCCCTCGGGGGGCGGAGGGGGCGGCTGGAGGGGCAGCGGGGCGGGCGGAGGGGGTGCGGGGCCCGGCCCCATCCCCAGACCCGGCCCCACCCCGCCCCGACGGGCCTCCTGGGCCTCAGACAGCAGCGCCTCGTCCTCGTCTTCGTCCAGCAGCTCCTCTTCCAGCTCGTCCTCCTCGTCGTCGTCCTCGTCGTCGTCCTCCTCTAGCAGGTCTTCCTCGTCGCGGCCGGGCCTGCCTCCGCCGCCGCCTCCTCCGTCGTCGAAGGGCGCGTTCTCCCGGTAGGACTTGCTGCGGCTGATGCTCACCTGCGGCGCCTGGCTGATCTTGAGCGCCTCCCACGAAGAGGCCCCCGCCTCGGACCGCGACACCAGCCGAGCCCCGCCGGGAGCGTAGAGGCGGCGCAGTTTGGGCGGAAGGTGCAGCTCGGAGACCTCCAGGCCCGGAGGAGGGAGGCCCTTGGCCGGCCCTGCGAGGGGGAAGAAGAAGGGGCGGGGGAGAGGCACTGGGTCAAGACACGGGCAGGAAGCGCTCGCCCTTCGCGTTAGTATTATTTGGCTCACTTCTGGGGGGCACTCACTCAACACCTGTGGTACCTATGATTATTTCACAGGCTTCAGCTGACTTCTGGGGGTCACTCAACACATGTGATTTCTGTCTTCTCGGGTGAAGGAACCCCAATTCCTATCTCTCTCCCTTTCTCCCTGGACACATCCACACTGACCATTGAATGCAGTGGTTTCGTTGTGCGGATCTCCTGAAGGCCCACGTCACAAAAAAGGACTTTCTCCTCTTTTGTGGTGGGAGTTTGTTGCCTGTCCTCCGCAGTTGGGAAGCTCCCTTCGAGCTGCATTGAACGCCCAGTGTAGGCAGGGCCTTCCTCTCTAAAGTCAACCCGATTGAAAGCGGACTTCTTTAAAGGAAGGTTACCTGGCAGCACCTGGAGGCCCCCCCGGGGGTGGCACAGTGGGTTAAGACCCGTGTACCGGCAGGACTGAGGATGGACAGGTCGGAGATTCGGATCCGGGGAGAGGGCGGATGAGCTCCCTCTGTCCGCTCCAGCTCCCCACACGGGGACACGAGAGAAGCCTCCCAAAAGGATGGTCAAACATCAAAACATCCGGGAGTCCCCAGGGCATCGTCCTTGCAGACGGCCAATTCTCTCACACCAGAAGCGACTTGCAGTTTCTCAAGTTGCTCCTGACACACACACATACACAAACAAAAACCTGACACCTGTGGAGGATTTCTCCCATTTTGTAGGAAGAAGAATCCTGATCTCTCTCTCTCTCTCTCTCTCTCTCTCTCTCTCTCTCTCTCTCTGTTTTTGCTCTCTCTCCCCCCCCTCCCCACCCTCTCTCGTTCTCAGCTTGCGCCAAGGAAGAATAATAATTCCGATCTCTCTTTCTCTCTCTTTCTCTCTCTCTTTCATCCCCTTTTCTTCCCCTCTATTTTTGCTCTCTCTCTCTCCTCCCCCGCCTTTTATCTTTCTTTCCCTCTGTTTTTGTCTCTCTGTCTCTCTCTGGCCCCGCTTGCCCTAAACCAGGAAAAGCTTCAAAGGGCGTCCCGGTTCCCTACAGACCTCCCTCCCGGCTGACACCAGATCTCTTCGCCCTTCGCTGGAGGCCTGGCGCGGACGGAAAAAAAACGCCCTCGGCGGCCTCCTGACAAGGGCGGACATTTGTCCCCACAAGGCCACCTACTCCCACTCCTCAAAAAGAGACGGGCCCCGGAGGGGAAGATCCTCCCGGAGGGGAGCCAGGACCTCCCTCCCTTCTCCGTCCTTCCCTCCCCCCTTCCCCGGCGCCTGGTCTCACCTTGCCCGGCCTTGTCCTGCGGCGCCAGGGCGGAGGAAGGGGCGGCGGCGCCCACCAGCCGCATCTTGCAAGGGCTCCTCCGGCCCAGGATGCTGTCGATGCAGTAGGAGGAGAGCAAAGTTGGCGATTTACTTTTGCAGCTCTCGGGCCTCTCGGAGCAGCTCTCGTCCTGGTATGGGCCGCTCATGGTGGCGCTGGCTGGACGGGGTGGCTCCGGCTCTGCCCGTGGCCCCGGGCCCCTCCCCGGCGGAAGGGCGGCGAAGAGGGCAAAGCAAGGCAAGGAAGCGGGCAGGCAGCCGGTCGCGGCTCGGGCCTCTGTCTCTGGCCGCCCGGGACCCCGGCGAGGAGGGTAGGGACTGAGGCGCGCTCGCGGGGCGCGGGGTCCCCTCTCCTCCACGTGCGGAGAGCTGCGCGCTGATTGGCTGCCGGCAGAGGCTGGGCAGGCTCCGGCTCCGAGCCCCGAGGGAAACCCGGACCGGATTCCGCCGAGGCAGGATGGGAGGGCGGAGCCAGCCGGACGAGACCACCTCGCCTTCTCCTCTTTGGGATTTTAGCCAGCACTTCAAGACCTTTTCCACTTCAACCTTCCGGACAGTTTGCGAAATGAGCACAGTGTAGGTGGGAAAACGAACCCATTCACCACCGAGATTATCTTAAATTACCTTTCTTACCACCTCCTTTCGAGCTCGACATTGAAGAAACAATTTCCCCAACATCTCCTCTTACATTTCTGTGATAGATTAAATCCAGTGTGTTGTCCGAAGGCTTTCATGGCCGGAATCACTGGGTTACTGTGAGGTTTTCAAGCTGTGTGGCCATGTTCCAGAAGCATTCTCTCCTGACGTTTCGCCCACATCTATGGCAAGCGTCCTCAGAGGTTGTGAGGTCTATTTACAAACTAGGTAAGTGTTAGGTCTGTTAGAAATTAGAAGAAAACCATGAACATGAACAAAATCTGGCTACCAGTATTTTAAAAACTCTAAAATCAGGACAATAAATAAATATCTATCAGGGCCAGCTAACACCTCCCAACAAAGGATTTCCCCAGGCAGCAACCAGCTTTGAAGCTGCAAGGCCATTCAATGCTAATCAAGGTGGCCACTTGCAACATTCACACTTGACTCAAGCAAACAAGAGTTCTTTCTCCCACCCTGGACATTATTCCACAGATATATAAACCTCACTTGCCTAGTTTCCGACAGATCTCTGTCATAGATGTGGGAGAATGGTCAGGAGAGAATGCTTCTGGAACATCGCCTTACAGCCCGGAAAACTCATAGCTACCCAAATCAATAGTGGATTCCTGATTCAGTGGTCGGTTCTCCAGCAATCTTAGAATTATTTGAATTGTTTACCCAATTAGTTTGCTTCCTAGTCATCAAAACATATACAATATTTGGGAATATGAATCACCATTGATCCCAACATTGTGTGTTTAGGTTTAGGGACGCAACGCTGGACGTATGTTATGACTATGTATCTTCGAAGGTTGTCATGGCTGGAATCATTGGGGTGTTATAGGTTTTTCGGGCTATATGGCCATGTTCTAGAAGTATTCTCTCCTGACGTTTCGCCTGCATCTATGGCAAGCATATTCAGACTGTTTGTTTACATCTAGAGCAGGCTTGGGCAAACCTGGGCCCTCCAGGTGCTTTGGACTTCAACTCCCACCATTCCTCTCAGCCTCAGGCCCTTTCCTGAGCGTCTGAGGTGGGGGGGGGGGGAGAGGGAAAGGAAGGGGACTGAGGCTGTGGGGAATGATGGGAGTTGAAGTCCAAAGCACCTGGAGGGCCCAAGTCTGCCCAGGCCTCATTTAGAATGCATAAATGCGGATTATTTTATTATGATGTTTATTATGATATTTTGTTATGGTGGTTTTTCCCCTTGCTGTTTTGTGTTCAATTGTGTTGTATTGTTTTTGGACTTGGCCTCATGTTAGCCGCCCCAGTCCCCTTTGGGGAGATGGTGGCGGGTTATAAAGTTGATTATTATTATTAATATTATTATTAATATTATGATTAACATTTTAATACTAATATAAATATTATTAATATTATTAATATTAATATTAATATTATTTTCTTTAGAAACTTTATTGCTCAGTTTTTGTTGCCTTACATGTTTGTGTCTAAGTGTGTTTTGTTTTCTAATGAATCCGTCTATATTCCCTACATAATCGCACTTGAATTATTCACACTGAGACCAGTGGCGTAGCCAGGATTTTGTTTTGGGGGGGCTGAGTTTGGTTGGGGGGGGCTGAGACTGGGTGGAAGAGGGTCTACCCTAGCAAACCTTTTGTATTGTTATCCCAATAACCCCATTAATGTGGGATATAATGAGCATGGTGATCAGATCATGATATGAATAAACATAACAGTTTAAATAATGTACCAGTACGGCCTTTTAGCGGACCACCCTGAGAATTTCGGGGGGGGGGGGGATGAAGACCCCTTAGGCCCCCCCCCCTGGCTACATGCCTGCCTGAGACTAAAAAACCTGGGATCTGTCACGGAATGAAAAGATGGGAAAGAGTCGGGATTCTTGCTCGCCTCTCCCCTCTTCTCTGGGACGGATCCCAAACCTCGAAATCGCAAACAAAACAAGGAGCTGCTTCTTCGCCTTCCCAAACTAGGAATTGGGTTGCTGTGAGTTTTCCCGGGCTGTGTGGCCAAGTTCCCGAAGTATTCCCTCCTGACGTTTCACCCACCTCTATGGCAGGCATCCTCAGAGGTTGTGAGGTCTGTTGGAATCTAGGCAAGGAGGGTATATATCTATCTTCCTATATCAGTGGTTCTCAACCTTCCTAATGCTGCGACCCCTTAATACAGTTCTCATGTTGTGGTGACCCCTCAACCATAAAATTATTTTCGTTGCTACTTCATCACTGCAATTTTGCTCCTGTTATGAATCGTCATGTAAATATCTAATATGCAGGATGTATTTTCATTCACTGGATGAAACCTACCATCAAAAAGCATTCTGAACCCCACCAACAATGGAATTGAACTAAACTTGGCACACAGAACGCCCATGACCAACAGAAAATACTGGAAGGGTTTGGTGGGCATTGACCTTGAGTTTGGGAGTTGTAGTTCGCCTACATCCAGAGAGCACTATGGACCACAAACAATGTTGGACTTGAACCAAACTAGGTACGCATACTCAATATGTCCAAATGTGAACACTGGTGATGTTTGGGGAAAATTTGGAGAGATAGTTGCTGGGATTTATAGTTCACTTACAATCAAAGAGCCTTCTGAACCCCACCAACGATAAAAATGGGCCAAGCTTCCCACAGAGAACCCCCATAACCAACAGTAAATACTGTGTGTTTCTGATGGTCTTTGGTGACCCCTTTGACACCCCCTCGTGACCCCTCCCGACCCCTAGGTTGAGAAACGCTGATCTATATGGAATAATGTCTAGGGTGGGAGAAATAACTCTTGTCTGCTTGAGGCAAGTGTGAATGTTGCAACTGGCCACCTTGATTATCATTGAATAGCCTTGCCTCGTTTCCAACAGGCCTCACAACCTCTGAGGATGCCTGCCATAGATGTGGGTGAAACGTCAGGAGAGAATGCTTCTCGAACAATGGCCATACAGCCTGGAAAACTCACAGAAACCCTGTGATTCCGGCCTTGAAAGCCTTTGACAACAAACGGAGAGTTTTCCAGGCTTTATGGCCATGTTCCAGAACTAGGAATTATTCTCAAACCACATTTCTGAGCTGTCGCCCCACAGAACCAGATCTGGGGTTCACCGTGCCGTGGAAACCAGAGAGGCTTTGGGTGGATGTCTCTGATGAATCGACCCAATTTATTTCGCCCTTGGAAATTGGACAAGGAGGGCACCTACCCCTCAGGACAAGCCACCGCCTTGAAACTCCTTTTTAAGGTCAAGGAAAAGGTGCCAGGGCTTGGATGGGGGTCATCTAAGGTCACTACAGTTCGTCCTTGTTCTGAGTGGTTGGCTTTAAGAACAATTTTAGAAAATGGTCCTCTGTGTTAAATGGGCATTCATTTTAGTTGGGAAGCAACTACCGCCGGTATCAACGCACTTGCAGAAGCCAAAGGTGGTCCAAATGTGTCCCTTCGTGGTTTTCTAGGCCGAGGGTGGTCTTGGAAAGGGACGAAACGGACGCAAAGGCGGCTTCAGAGCCCAACTTGGGACCAAGGGTGGCGTCGGGAAGAGTCCAGGCCTGGTTTTCTTTCCACTCTTCCTCCTCTGAAAGTGTCGCTTTTTTTTAATTTTACAAAGACATCTACTTGAATCGCTTACAGTCGGTATTTAAAAATACAAGGATTTATAATTGGGATCCCTCTCCCTCTCTCTCTCCCTCTTTTACTGTAATAAACATCTGGATAAGTCTTTCAAATGCAAATGTGCGAAGCAGCGAGAGCAAGGGAGCGCTGCCTTGGCAGGAGGCGCAGCAGCAGCAGCAGCAGCAGTAGAAGCGTGGCTGGCTGGCTGGCTGGCTTCTCCTCCGCGGAAAGAGAGGCACGGCCGAGGCCAAGAGAGCTCGCCCCGTCGGGCCACTCGTTGGCCCTTCGCTCGCCGGGGAAACAGCCACACGGTCCCCTTCCCTTGGCCGTAGCCTCCCTGCTCTGCCCTTTCTTTCCGCCCAGGAAAAGCCAGCGGTGTGTTTGGTGGCAAATGTTTACAAAAGCGCCCTTCGAGGTCTTGCTCCTTCTCTTCCCATCGAAACACTGAAACCTGGGCCATACTGGGAAGGTGGCCAAGTGCTTTGAGGGTTGGACAAGGACCTGGAAGCCCACTGGGCAAGCCAAGCCCCATCCCCACTGAACATTTAATGCAGTTTCAGGCCGTTTTTGGAGAAAGCTGTCGGTTTTTCGGGCTGTATGGTCATGTTCTAGAAGCATTCTCTCCTGACGTTTCGCCTACATCTATGGCAAGCATCCTCAGAGGTTGTGAGGCCTGTTGGAAGCCAGGAAAATGGGATCTCTCTCTCTCTCTCTCAGTGGAAAGTCCCGGGTGGGAGAAAGAACTCCTGTCTGTCTTGTCTTAGCAACTCCTTGATAAGCCCGCTTTGGGGTCGCCTTACACGATTGGAAGGCATACAACAAGAAGGGAGAAACAAACTACAACACGCCTATGCGTGCGTGTAATTTGTTCCTCTCGGGCGTGAGGAAGCGAGAGGGCCCCTTCTCGGGCTGCTTCCTCCCATTCCTTCGAAGGTCCCGGTCGCCCTTCAAGGACGCAATAAAAGGCTCGGCCTCCTGAAAAGGAGGGATTTTTCCCCTTGGTGACGGGCCAAGGAGCGAAGGGCTGGAGTCCCAAACTCCTCCGAGGGACGCAGGATGAGCCTTTCCTTGGCTTCGGCCTCTGTGGGCTCCTCCTGGAGAATAGATAGGGCGTCTGCGGAGAGACTCGGGGTTCCCCTCCGCCTCGGCTCTTTCTGTCATCAAAGACTTTTTGGGTTCGGTTTGAAATCCTTTCCAAAGGCAGGACACCCATTTCCCCTCCGGCCTATTATTATTACTATCATTATTTCCTCCCTTGGTCTCGAAATATCGCCTCAAGCCTCGGCGTCCTCTCTTTCGGAGCCCCTGTTGGGCGGGAAGGAAACTTTAGCCCCGAGGTTTCTAGCCGGGAGGCCTCTTGACCCCGAGATGGCTGAGGAGGAGGGCTTCACACATGCCTCAGACCCGTTTTCCAGACCCTGAGCCCCCCCCATTTCTCTACTCCGAAGGCGCCTCAAACACGGGGCTGGAGGAGAGCATCTTGTTGGCGCTGCTTTCCCTCCTTTTTTTCCTTCCCCAAAGGCTCTCCTCGCCTCACGAAGAGGGACCGATTGGACCCACTGTGGGAAAGACCGAGAAGCCCACAAGACGGAGTGAATGCAAGGCTTGCCAGAAGACTGAGGGAGGAAAAGGACTACTGAGCAACCGAAAGGAGCAGAGGGCATTTGCAATGTTTTTGGGGATACAAATCTCCGGGGCCTAGACCCGAAGCCCTTCTTTCCACGGCGGTTCGAGAAAGGTCTGTGGAAAGAAAGGTGCTGGGTTGCGGTGAGTTTTCCCGAGCATGTTCCAGAAGCATTCTCTCCTGACGTTTCACCCGCATCTGTGGCAGGCATCCTCAGAGGTTGTGAGGTCTGCTGGAAACTAGGGAAATGGGGTTGATAGACCTGTGGAAGGTCCCGGGTGGGAGAAAGAACTCTTGCCTGTTTGAGGCACGCGTGGAAAGAAAGGCCGCGACTCCTAGCCTTCCGAGTCTCTCAAGCGGGTTAGTCCTTCTAATGTTTTCCTTCTTCTCGCCACAGCTCGCCCTTGGCTGCCTCCAACTTGAGAGACTCCTCCGAAGGGAAAGGAGGCCGGCTTCCCACTTCTGCGAGCCTTCCTCCCGTGCCTGCTTCTGCCTTTCCCTCGCCCATTTGTGTTTGCGAATAGAGACTTCCTTCAACGTCCTATCCCTGGGGGCTCCTGCCCCCCAGTTCCCTGCTAGAAGGTGCTAATGTGGTCGCGAATGAGAGCCAGGGAGAGGGAGAGAAACCCTCGCCCAAGTCAGCCAAGGGAAGCAGGCCGGGAAGGATGGGAGAAGCAAAGCACCGGGGAGAAAGAGAGGGAAAGAGAGAGAGAGAGAGAGAGAGAGAGAGAGAGGGGGGGGGAGAGGGAGAGGGCGGCTCCCTTCGTGCAGAGAGATACAAAGGACCGCCAAAATCTCTGAAAGATATTCTCCCAGGCAAGGGCGAGATTGATGAAAGGGAAGGAAACGCTTGATCCGACTTTTATTCCCTTCCTCATACAGCCAAGCAAACCACTCTTCCTGCTTTTCGCTCCCCTTGGTCCCAATCCACAGCAAGTCAAGGGAGGCTGCTCAAACCTCGTCACAGAGGAAGATTGCCTCGGGTGTGCTTCCGTGGACGGGGAGGAGTGGGTTTCGAGCGCTCCTCTGCTGGGAATGGCTTAGTAGTTCCTCGAACTAAGCCCCCTCACCCACGGGGTGTTACACACACGCCAGGCTGGGACGAAACGCCACTCGCTTCCTTGAAAGAGAGGAGCCCAAGCCAGGGAATGGGCCCAGGGATGGTTGACACAGGCAGACAGGCCACCTTTGGGCGCGTCGGCACAGATAGAATGGCTATGGAGGCATTCCAGTGGCGAGGACGACAGAGAGGCTGGGCAAGAAGCACCGCTCTGTTACGTGGCCAAAACCTCCCAAAAGCCCTGCCAAAGTTGAGGCGCCATCCCCAGAATGGCCTCAATGACTGGACGGTCCAGATATCGTCTGAAAAAGTAACTTCCCTCGCAGTTGGATCAAGGCGAGCTGCTAAAGGCTCCTCTCTAAACTACAAACCTCAGAATTCTGCAGGAGGCAGCAACCGGATTTCAAGCGGACTCAATCTCTAGTGTGACGAGTCCCCAGGCACCTTCCATTCTCCTCTGGTCTTGTCCCAGCAAGCTACCTTATTTCACCCTCCCATCCATTTATGTGTATTCTCTCAGGCTGAGACTCTAGGCGGAGAATGAAATAATAATATAACATTGAAAACAAAATTAAAATTAAAGACAGCATTCAATAACAGTAGAATTGCCGGTAAAACCCATTAAATTTTGCTTTAAAACAGACTTAAAACAGTGCATTTGTTAAAACCAGTCTCCAAAGGCTTGCTGGACAAAGAGCGCCACCCTCGCTTTTCCTAAGGAGCATCAGCCACAGGAAGGCCTTCTCTCACATTCTCATCAAGGACCTATGAAGGTGATGATAGGATTGCTTTCCCAGCAGAACTTAAAGCTGGAGAAAGCACAGAGGGGGAGATTTGTTCTTCTTGTGGTGTGCCTTATTGGACATTTCATAATCTATTGGAAATAAGTGCACCATAGCCTTACTGAAAAGGCAAAAATAACACACCCATTTGCCAAATGTGAACCTCCATGAACATGTTGAGACTACCTTTTGAAAAGCACTAGACAAGAAAAGCATGGCCTTGTTAGAAGTCAACTCTTTGAACAAGTCATATTCATAAGCATTCGTGTAATGGCACACAGGTAACTCAGCTGTTAGACTGAAGAACCATGTCTTTTGAAAAGCACTAGTGAAGAAAAGCATGACCTTGTTAGAAGTCAACTCTTTGAACAAGTGATATTCATAGGCATTCGTGTAATGGCATACAGGTAACTCAGCTGTTAAACTGAAGAACCATGTCTTTAAACTGCCGAGGATAAAGACATGCCACTACAAAAAAATATATATTTGGTTAGAAGAGGATGGTTGTTTCTTTGCAATTGTAATTGCCCAAAATATATACACTCCCTTGAAACCTCTTAGTTAAAAGGTGCACTTAGATTTAAAAAAAACCCCAAAACCTTATTTGAAAAACAAGATATCTTGTTTACTCATAAACAACTTGTATTAATTCACCATGCAGGCACATTTCTTATTAAGCTTCAGTTGTGGATAGGATGTAGTTGTCTGTGTTGTGAACACAGGATATCATTCTTTATCAATAGTCCATAGTCTCTAAACAACAACCTGCTTTCATTGAAATCCAAATGGAAACTTAACACATCCACCTCCCAATGAGGTGGTAAGCAGACTTAGCACACACTGAAGCCCATAATCACACTGAATACAAAATGGAGTCCTGGGTCTGAACATGCTCAGTACAATCACATGCCTATAACCCCTACCACACCAAAGAGGTAAGTCAAACTGGCAAATCAACATACACATAGAATACAGGTTAGCAAATATATACATCCTCTATATAAATAAAAACATAATGTTTGTTTGTGGGATTAACATAACTCAGAAACCATTGGGAGAAAAGACATTACATTTGTATACAATACACCTTTCAGGCCAATGAGTGACCGTCACTCATAAAAAACACTGAAAAACACAGTGGAAGAGACTTAAAAAGCACTCCAAAATAAAAAAAAACACATTACAATGCATGTGCAAAAACACATATATACACACATATACAAATATATATACACACATATATGCACACACAAAACACATATACAATACATAGACTGGGCCACAGCAACGTGTGGCAGGGGACGGCTAGTCTATATAAATCAAAATGTAATGTTCATTTGTGGGATTAGCATAACTCAAAAATGCTGAATGAACTAACACAAAATTTGGACACAGTACAGTATCAGGCCAACAAGTGACCATCACTCATAAAACACTAAAAAAAACAACAGAAGGGACTTAAAAGGCCAAAAAAAAAGCAACAAGATTATACAGAGAATGCTAAAAAATGCTCTCCCTGGCAAACAAAACACACGATAGCATAGCCACACTCTCTTCTGGACTACAGCTCCCAACATCCCCTAGACCAGGCCCTTTAGGAGCGGAGGATGGTCCAAATGCACTGCTTCCAAACTGCAAAGCTTTCTCCTCCTTGGATTTCTTTGAGAGCATCGCAATCCCTGCATATTTCCAATTCCCTATTCCTGGACTGCAACTTCCAGGAATCTTCCAGATTGATAAAATACATAGATAGATTAGATAGAGATAGGTAATTAGTTAGATCAATCAGGAGGACTGCTGGGAATTGCAGCCCAAGAATAGGTAGAGAAAGAAGAAATGGGAGAAAGAGGAATGGAAAGAAAAAAGAAGGAAGGGAAGAGGAAGAGAAGGAAGGAAGGGGAGAAGGAAAGAAAAAAAAGGGAAGGAAGGAAGGAGAGAAAGAAAGGGAGAGAGAAAGAGGGAGGGAAGGTTGGCCACAGCAACGAGTGGCGGGTACAGCTAGTTAGCAAATAAATAGTGAAAGGCTTGGGATGTTGCTGTTTCAAACAGGTCTTGCTTTCCCACCTATCAATCACAAAGCGTCTTGGGACAAGATTTCTTCAGATGAGGCTTGCCATGGCCTTCCTCTGAGAGAGTGTGACTTGCTGAATTGAAACCCATGGCCCAGTGGAGATTTGAAGCCTGGTCTCCAGAATCCAACAGGGAAGAGACAGCCCTTCAGATGCCCAACCTGCCTCCCCTTCCTACCAAACCACTTGCTCGTATAGACGCCTTAATCCGGTTCCTATTTCTGAGCCCTCTCTCTGGGGGTGGTGCAGAACTCCGGCCTTTCTTTCTCATCCATTCTGAGCTCAGGAATAGATCTATTTGATGGCCACAAAACAGGAGAAGGGAAAGGAGAAATGCCTATTATTTCCTGGCCAGGCTCATCCTGACAGTCCTGGCTGGGGGGTGGGGGGTGGGTGGGTTGGTGAGATTGCTGGGTGTCAATGTATAGGAAACGCAATTGAGGCTCAAATCCCGAAGCCTTGCGGGTGAGCCCGCTTTTTCCAGATGACCTTCCTGAAAGACTGGTAAAAAATTGGACTCTCGAGGTGTTCAGACGAGGCGAAAGCGAGAAGGATCAAATGGTGCGTGTGCGCCTCTTTCCCTCTGAAATCAATGAATTGCAGATTGGCTTCTTCGCCTGCTCCATATTAACCAGAACAATTGAGCTTTTACTGGAGCGACGCGCAAACAATTTGAGAAACAATTTCTATGCAACCCGCTTCACACGCGCGCGCACACACATGCAATCTCTTCCTTTCTGAGTCAGGTAATAAATACCTTTCCTCAGAGGCCATTCTCATCCTTTCCAAGAGAGGAGCCTCTCAAGGCAGTTTTGCAAGGAGCTTTGCCCCGAAGGAGTTTCTAGGAACTCAAACGTTAAAGAATAAACAACTATTTAGTCCCTTCGGGCGCCATCTCTTCTTCCCTTGGGTTTTGGTCTTGCCTTCTCTTCTAATCTTTAAATCGAATTGAGAAAGTGGGAAAGTGGCTCTGTCTTGACCCAAGGCATCCATAACTTTGCCCATACACATTCTTTAGGAGCATATCTGTGAATCTGGCTTGGTCACTGGTAGATTGTAAACAATTAAGACAGCGTTTCTCAACCTGGGGGTCGGGACCCCTGGAGGGGGGGGGTGTAATGAGAAGGTGTCAGAGGGGTCGCCAAAGACCATATGAAAATGCAGTATTTTCTGGTCATGGGAGTTCTGTGTGGGAAGTTTGGCCCAATTCTATTTTTATTGATGATTAAGAAACATAAGAGTAAAGGGAAAGCTGCATACCAAAACATACATGTATGTTGTTCGTAATTTATGTATTTTTGCATTTTAATGATTATTGATTATGTGTGATGGTTATTGTTTTAACTGTTTATATGATGGCATCGAATTGCTGCCTATGTAAGCCATCCTGAATCCCCCTTTTAGGGTTGAGAAGTGAGGGGGTATAAATGCTAGAAATAATAATAATAATATAGTTGGTGGGGTTCAGAATGCTCCTTGATTGCAGGTGAACTACAAATCCCAGCAACTACAACTCCCAAATGTCAAGATCTATTTCCCCCAAATGCCACTGGCATTCCCATTTGGGCACATTGCATATTCGTGCCAAGTGTGGTCCAAAACAGGCATGGGGGGGCTTTGGGGGCTTCAGCCCCCCCCCCGAAATTCTCAGGGTGGTCCGCGAGAAGGCCTTACTGGTACATTATTTAAACTGTTGTTTATTCATATCATGATCTGATCACCATGCTCATTATATCCCACATTCATGGGGTTATTGGGATAACAATACAAAAGGTTTGGTAGGGTAGTCCCTCTCTTACTCAGACTCAGCCCCTCCCGAATCAAACTCAGCCCTCCCTGAATCAAAATCCTGGCTATGGCCCTGGTCCAAAACATCATTGTTTGAGTCCACAGTGGTCTTTGGATGTAGATGAGCTACAATTCCAAAACTCAAGGTCAATGCCCACCAAACCGTTCCAGTATTTTCTGTTGGTAATGGGAGTTCTGTGTGCCAAGTTTGGTTCAATTTGATCATTGGTGGAGTTCAGAATGATCTTTGATTGTCGGTGAACTATAAATCCCAGCAACTACAACTACCAAATGACAAAATCAATACCCCCCTCAACCCCACTATATTCAAATTTGGGTATATTGGGTATTTGTGCCAAATTTGGTCCAGTGAATGAAAATACATCCTACACAGGGCCGTAGCCAGGATTTTGATTGGGGGGGGTGAGTTTGGTTCGGGGGCTGAGACTGGGTGGAAGAGGGTCTACCCTAGCAAACCTTTTGTATTGTTATCCCAATAACCCCATTAGTGTGGGATATAATGAGCATGGTGATCAGATCATGATATGAATAAACATAACCGTTTAAATAATGTACCAGTAAGGCCTTTTCGCGGGCCACCCTGAAGCCCCCTTAGCCCCCCCCTGGCTGCATGCCTGATCCTACAGATCAGGTATTTACATTATGATTCATAACAGTAGCAAAATTACAGTTATGAAGTAGCAACGAAAATAAATTTATGGTTGGGTGTCACCACAACATGAGGAACTGTATTAACTGTATTAAGGGGTTGCAGTATTAGGAAGCTTGAGAACCACTGAGTTAAGCATATCTTTTGTTTGTTTCATCCAGAGATTTTCCTATGGTAGTGGTCCCCAAACATGGGTCCTCCAGGTATTTTGGACCTTCAGCTCCCAAAATTCTTAACCAGTTTGGTCAATTAGGAATTCTAGGAACTGAAGTCCCAAACATCTGGAGGACCAGCATTTGGGAACTCCTGGCCTATGGGGTTGATAGCGTTGTATTATTGGTTAGTTTATAAATAACATTTTAATACATATTTTTATTTGTTTAAATGTTTATAAAGAAACATTGATTTTTGATTTTAAATGTCTTTGAACCTTGTTATGAAAATTGCCTTTACAGCCTCAAATGTGTGCTGAGATAATTACTATTGGTAGTTCTCCGTTTGTCCCTCCTTCCTGTAAATGCTGTAAAAATTAAACAAATACCCAAGGCCAGATGGGATTGAAGTGGCCAAGTAGAAGAGTCTGGGAAATCCACAGAACGAGATATGAGTATAATAGCACTCTCTTGATCATATCCCACAACCATACGGTTCTGGTCCAATGGTTCTGGTCCAACTTACATGTCATATCCCACAACCGTACGGTTCTGGTCCAACTTACATGTCTGAACGCATCTCTTCTTATGAACCTTCAAGATGCTTAAGATCATCCGGAGAGGCCCTGCTCTCGGTCCCGCCTGCTTCGCAGGCGCGATTGGTGGGGACGAGAAACAGGGCCTTTTCAGTGGTGGCTCCTCGGCTTTGGAACGCCCTTCCTAATGACATTAGATTAGCCCCCTCCCTCCTGACATTTTGCTGGAAGGTCAAGACCTGGCTATTTGACCGGGCATTTGCAAATGAAGTATGACTATCAAATAGAGACCTAAGGAACGACGACGATGCAATTGGAAATTGACTTAATAATGAGACGCTGATATTGTGTTTTTAACGTTAAATGTTAAATTGTATATGTTGAAATTGTATTGATAATCGTTGATTTGTTTGTCTTGAGCAGTTCCTGCTATTTGTACACCGCATCGAGTCACCTTCAGGCTGAGAGAGGCGGTCTAGAAGCAAAGTAAATAAATAAATAAATAGATGTTAACAGGAGTTACACTGCCTTGATGCTAAAAGGCAATAGACCGCCATCATGACTAGTAGTCCTTGCCTTTCATGAATTTGCCTAACTTCCTTTTCATTCTATACATTACTAGATCATTACTAGATCTAGGGTCATTACTAGATCTTGTGGCAGCAAATGTCACACTCCGTAAACTTTATGGAGAAATTTGTTTTTAAAAATATCCCTAATGAAACTCCCAAGATCTAACTTTGGTGGTTGGGTTTAGTATTGTTGGAAATAGCAACCTTCTTCAAACCTAGTAATTTGTTTTGTAAATGATTCTCTTTGCTTACTGTACTGTATATGTATGTTTTAGTATGCAGCTTTCCCTTTACTCTTATGTTTCTTAAGGTTGTGGGAGGAACTGCAGACCACATGATCAGATCTGAGAGTGCTCATAGCTCAGACTCCATTTTAGAGGACAGACTCTGTTAGACTTTGGACTGTTAAGAGCAAAGTCATGTTGCTGTTGACTGTAAGAGTGATGCCCTGTGTTATCTGCACAGAGAAACCACTTCAAATCCACCTGTAACTGAATTGACAAGTTATGTACCCATATGCTAATTACATGAAGATTGTAAGTAAACCAGATATGTTACTTTTAACAAAGTCTACTTTATTTTTGTTTCTTGAGAGCATGATAGAGAAACAAGATGTTTTATGGGAGAGTGTTTTTGAGCACTGAAAATAACACTTCTGAAGAACTGCTATATTTTGTTCATTGGCATAATCTCTGTTCCTGTTAAAACCTAGGCTTTGCCGGACCCTTAGTAAACCAACACACAGCGGCTGCGGTTAAATGCTTTATTTAGAATAAGTAGATAATTAAAAGGCAAAGATGAAATAATTCAGTAAGGTTCTCAGCAGTCAATTGAAGCAATAATAGTCTTTGAGTCTTCCCACGAAAGCAGTGATCTTGGTGCCGCCATTGGCTAATTGCAAGGTTTCTTGGTAAAACTTAAGAGTCCAAAAATGAGGAGGACCTCCTGGTCCAAACAAGGTTTCATGAGCATGGCAAGGTGGCTAAAAACGTTGACTCGAGATTCCGAGTGGAGTCCGGGCCGGACCTTTATAGGTTCGGCCACCATGATCCAAGAGGCGTTGACTACGGGAACGGGCGAGTAGCTTTCCTTTAGCACCTTATCGGCGTTCCTTTGGTATGTAAGTTTGGAAGTGTGAACATCTGTGCTTTGAACATCAGAGCTTTGAGGAGGATCTGACGTTCCATGGTGACAAGGGTTCTTATTGTCCCGGGAAGCAATAGGGTCGCGACTCTCTGGAGCCATTTGGGGATCACCCAAAGGTTGCGACCTAAACCTGTTGTTTAGGATTGAATCTTTAACTATAACATGGCGTTGACCTGGTTTGTTGTGGGAACCGGGCTGAGGCGTGACAGTTCCTAACAGATCAGAGACAACCAGGTTATCAGTCTAACAATTAAAATCCAAACTGCCTTGCATAAGTACATGTGGTTATATACCACTGAAGAGAAGATTTTACTCTAACAAGTGTTTGGTTCTTCTCTGGAAGATTATGCTTTTACAAAAGGTTATGATTTTCAAATGGTTGTGAATGCCATTTTTCTCCAAAAGGTTATGGAGATTCTGGTTTTTCAAAAAAGTATTAATGAAAGGATGTTAAAAAACCCCCAACCACAGAGGTGTAGTGGTTTGTCCTTTGGTCTATGACTGAACACCAAGGGCTGAATCTTGGCTAGGCCATGGAAAACCATTGGGTGACCTTGGGCAAGTCATTCTCTGAGCCAGGGCTGCTCAAGTAGTCGATTGTGATCGACTAGTCGATCTTCAGGCCTCATCAAGTCAATCTTCGAGCCTCACCAGCCAGATGGGGCACTCCTGCCATGTGCGTGCTCCTCCGCCGTGTGCACGCGCTCCCGGTGCCACCTTCTGCGCACGCGAGGCTTCTTCCGCCAATGCGGCTTTAGTGGGCAGGCTCTGGCGCTCGTCTCTTCACATGGAGGGATGTGAGGCTGCGAGAGGGGGGGGGATGTGTGTGTGTGTGACGTGAGCGCCCATTGGTTGCTCCTGGGGGGGCAAGGTGAAGTCGCACGCAGGTATAGGATGCGAGGCTGCGGGAGGGAGGGAGTGTGTGTGTGTGTGAGAGAGAAGGCCTCATCGGAGGAGAATGGTCCCTGCGGTGGGGCTGCAGTTGACGAACACGCCCTCAGCGCCGGTGAGTGAAGCCTAGACGGGGCCCCAGTGCTGCCGAGGGCCGAGGCGAGAGAGAGACAGGGTGGAGCGCGAGGCGGGGCCCTGTCCAGGCTTCACTCACCGGCGTCGAGGGCATGCTCGTCAGCTGCAGTCCCACTGCGGGGACCATCCTCCTCCGGTGAGGCCTTCTCTCTCTCTCTCTCTCTCTCTCACACACACACACTCACTCCCTCCCTCCCGCAGCCTCGCATCCTTCTGTGTGAAGAGACGAGTGCCATGGCCCGGCTATTAAAGCCGCATTGGCGGAAGAAGCCCCCTGCATGCGGAAAAAGCCCCGTGCGGGCGGTAGGTGGTAGATCTTTTCAACTTCGTTGTTATAAAAGTTGCTCGCATGCTAAAAAGTGTGGGCACCCCTGCCCTATGCCATACTTTCCTTGGGGTCACCAGAAGTTACAAATGACTTGGAGGCACACAAGAATAAATCTACTTTCTCCATGCCATACAAAATGCTATCATATTAAATTTTGTGAATGTATCTGTTTATGTGACTGGCTTGACTCTGAAGGAGCTGGGGGTGGTGACAGCCAACAGAGAGCTCTGGCTTGGACTGGTCCATGAGGTCACGAAGAGTTGGAAGCCCGACTGAACGAATAAACAACAAGTGTTTATGTGTTACCTTCCTTAGCTTTTTAAAGAGGGAGTTGAAAGGATATAGTAGAAAACAAATAGGAACAACAGAGTGGGAAAATATCAGTTTCTAAAGGAACAAAGAAATTGTAAAGATGCACCAGGAAATAAACTGGAAAAGAATTACTAAGATTCCTGGAAGGCAGAAAATGAGAAAGACGTCTTTGATATATATACGCCTTCCTATCTCTGTCTTGAAAGTAACATTTCTGAAGACAGATTTATTTCCATCTCTATGGTGAGCTAATTGTATAATGGGCTGAGTAATTATATAATTTATTTCCTATTCCTGTTTTAAATATCTCAAGGAACTGGGAGGCTGCCTTTGGGGAAAGCGCAAAGAGTAAGGCATAAAGGTTACAGCTAATGAGCTTACTCCTCTATTACTGTAATGAAATACTGCATTTGTGTATGTGTTTATGGGGGAAGGGGGTACACTCATAAACATGGTTGCCAAGTGTAGGTTAGATAGGAAAAAAGTAGAGATATACCTGTTCAGGTTTTCCTTCTAGATAGAGGTCTGGCTTCCAAAACAGAAAATATATATCCCCAGAAACATGTATCATAAATACATAAGATGTTGAGGGAGACATTCATACAATGGCTCTCCAAACTAATGGTGCAATCTGTCCTGTATATATCTGTCTCCTCATTGACTTACTTATGAGAACTTACTTGAGATAATTTACTTACAGGGAAATGACTATGGGACTTTAGCATTACCAGTGAAATCTGTAAGTGGTCTATTTACAAGTAAATCCTGTTGAACCAAAGTGTATTTAATCCCAACTGAATGCATTTTGGTGTACAGCCTAAGTCCTTCATTAAGCTAGGTTGTTGATCCTGTCATATCTGTACAAATCATTCATGTTTTGACTTTGATCTTCTGTTTTAGGAGCATCATAGTCAATTAGAAGAATATTTGCTTAATCTCACTATTTTGGGGCAACTTGCTGAAAAGTTAAAATAAAGGTAAACTTCCACCCCGACATTATGTCCAGTCATGTCCGATTTTGCCGGTTGGTGCTCATTAAATTTCTACATCAGTGGCTCCCAACCATTTTTTGAACAGGGACCATTTGACCAGGGGCCACTTTGACCAGGGGCCACTTGACCAGGGACCACTCTCCAAAATTAGTACCAAAGGGTTATCTATTAGTTTTTTGTTGACTTTAGATTTACTTTGGTTATTTGGGGGGTTCTGATTCAGAAAATTTCATTGGGTAGACCACATCAGCTCTAGTTTCTGATATAGAACATATGCCATCCAATAGTTGCCATTTGCTTGTCCACAGAAAACCATATTTAATAAGTCTTGGCACTATAAGAGGGTTTTGTGAGACCAGTTGCTCTCGTTGCAATGGTGTAGTAGTGGTGAGGCAGCGGACCATATTTTAGTTCTTGCAGACCTCTGGTGGTCCACGAACCACAGATTGGGAACCACTGTTCTACATCCTCCTGTCCCAGAAAGACATGAAACATTCTCTGTTTTCTGTAAACAATTATCTGCTCTAAAGACAATGAAGTATCCTTCCCTCTCCAACTATTCCAAAATCATTTAAACTTTCCCCTGAGAAAAGAGTCAAATATTTGATATTATTCTTCCTAGTTTACTAGGCAAGCAAGTTTGGTTCATATTCCCATGAGTGTGATTTTATTCTCTTTGGGTCCAGCATGGTTTATACCTTGTGTATGGACAGAGAAATGATATGCAAGATTGTCAAACTAGTAATCATTCTTGGAACATTCAGATTAATCTTGATCTGTTTTAGGAGCCATTTTATCCAGCCCATATCTGCATGCTATTGTATTTTGTATCCACTGAAGAACTTGACATTATTGTGGCCAACTAAAAGCAGTTGTGAAGTACCGTATGTAGCTCATATCATTTAAGCTTCTTTTAGGCCAATTCAGAAGGAGGAACTTGTGGTTTTGAACATCTGTGAGAAATAGTAATATAAAAATATAGACTCCCCACCTCATCCATCCTTTGTAAGATTTGTAGGCATCTGGCGCTTGTTTTTATAGCTGCAGAAATGAGTTACAGAGATTTTAAGTGATGTCAAATTCTGCATTCCTCTTTGAATGCAAGACACTTTTAGGCCATACACACTTACCTGGGAGTAGGTCTCATGAACTAAATGAGTCTTATTCTAAGTAGACATGCATAAGAGTGCATTCTCAAGTGTCATGCCCGCAAGCATTGCTTTCTTCTTTCCAAAATAATGTTCTTTGCAGTGGTCTCTTGTGACCTATTGCATCATGTTCAAAATCCACTTGCTTTATGCTTCTTTATAACAGTCCTTCTGATACCCATTTACTCTTGATATTGTTCCTTGCACTCTCTTGACAATTCCAGGCTCTTTGTCTGCTTCCTTTGTAGCTGTCATATTTGTCTCTCATACACTTGTGATAGGGGAATTTTTTACTATTACAGGTTATAAGACAAGGATGTTTGCTGTCACCCCACTTACTTCTATGATGCATTGAGCCTTCGGTGATTTCAAATAGAGGCAATCCAGAAATCAAGGACATTTCTGTGGGGGAGCAAGGAATTAGAATAACGCTACTTTCCAGTGATATTATGATTTCAGTGTTAAACCTTTGGCAATATCTAAATAAATGTAGTAAGAAATAATTGATAATGAGGAAAGAAACACATTTCTGCATTGGGAAATGGAAAATTGGAGTGGGAAACTGGGAAGGAGAATGGGAAAAACCACATTTTCTTTTATGTAACAAGTGTTCAATGATAATTACACACTTTAATGACTTCCACATCTGGAAAGCTTTCAAGGAGCTCTTCAACATGCTGACCCCATTCTGGCTATAAGGTTATTTGGTATGGATAGTTCCTATACTGTTCAGACAACAAACAAAACAGATTTCCCACTGCCATTTATATGGAGCAGACGAGAGAGGGAAATAGATAATCTGTCCACCTTGGCCCCTTGCCTTCACATGGTTGCTCTATTTCAGCAACTATCAGAGGGGATAAAAAGTGAATGAAAATTAAGCTGTAAGGTAATAATTTTATTAAATAGAAGTACTCAGTTGTTTTTATTTAACCCATTATATTACAAGAACCAATTTCAGGTCAGTTCTCGAGCTGTAACTCTACAATTTCTCTAGCATGGGAAAAGAGGGAATATGACTACTAGGGAATGAGAGAAACGAGGTTATTTCAAATATTCTTGCTTTATACTATCACACTGTTCATTTTATGTGGTTCATATGACTTGATATTTTTATGTATTCATTTGAAAAAGGAAATAAATATCTAAAACAAGTTCTGAAACAGCAGCTCAGCTACTGTGATTCTTGCAACATTGACTTTCATATTGCTGATGATGCCAGCACCTTGATTAACAGAAACAAGCACTACATTTGAATTTATTCCGTATTTTGAGAAACAACTCTACAGTTTTCATATCCTTATTGAATAATAGACATTAAAAGCCATCCTTCATTCAGACTGTAATCTCCTATTCCAGTGTTTCCCAACCAGGGGAGTCACGATGGGGGTTTCAGAGGGCCCACCAAAGACTACTTAAAAACACATATTTCTGATGGTCTTGGGAATCCCTTCGGCAGAGAAGGCTAAAGATCTCTCCGCCTGTTCTTCGTTTTTGGAAACAGACAGTGAATCTTCCCACCAAAAGCCCTCCTCCACTGTGATTGATGGAGGGAAGCTTGCGCCAACTTTCAAGTTCCTGCAAGCGCTATGTGGGACTGAGAGTGGCCCAGCAGCATCAGGAGGAGCAGAAGCAGCAGAAGCAGTTGAGGTAATTTGTAACATTTTAGAAAAACGGTAGTCTTTCCTTTTGTTTTATTAATCAGACTTGAAGCAGTTGAAGGTACTGCAATTCCCATCATCTGTTGTCCATATTCCCCCAAACATATTGTTTTTGTGATTAATCACTATGCTTTCATTATGTTCAATTTGTAACAATGAAAATACATCCTCTATATCAGATATTTACATTAGTAGCAAAATTACAGTTATGAAGTAGCAACTAAAATAAATTCATGGTTGGGGGTCACCACAACATGAGTAACTGTATTAAGAGCTTGTGGCATTAGGAAGGTTGAGAACCACTGTCCTATTCTGCATGAATTTATTTAATTTGTCATGTAAAAGCCAGACACACATGGATTCAACCACTTATATTTTCTGAAGCTTAGTGTTACCTCAAAGGCAACTGTTACTAGTGATCATCCTATTGGTTTAAGCCCACTTGATTGCTTAGTAGAGGTATGTGATCGCTTATTTTCATGTGGTCAACTGACACCAGATGAGGTTTGTGAACAAGAAAACAAAATGAAAACTTAATAAGCTTCCTCTGTGCATGTGTGTGCACATGAATTTGTATGTTTGGGTGTGTACGATAAGTGGTGGGACAAAATGCACAATATCCATACAAAACCATATTATTTAGGAAGATGCAATTAATAATTTGTCCAAGTATAAGTTTGGATCTCAACTGAAAGTTCAACACACCTCTCATTTGATATTCATGACTGGAGAATTCATCTTCATTACTGTGAGCTAATGAAACTATTATTTTATGTCACCTTCACTTCTTACCTGCTTTCAACTGTGTGCTGTTTCCCTGCTCTTCATAAATTAATTCCATCTAACATCTCTGACCCTCTTATCCACCCACTCATTGGCTGATTCCTCTTGTCTATCTTACTACCTCCAGTCTCTTTGCGATGACTCTTTCAGTATGTGGGCATCTTCTCTCCTCCCTGGAACAATTTAATAATCCTTTCTTTCTTGTCACATCAGCTTTTCTGCTTTAGCTTTCACAGAGCTTAGATGTAATAATTGACAAGTAGTGCAGGCAGGAAATCAGAAGACGCTTATTTCTTGGGAGGAGAGCTATGTCCAATCTCGATAAAATAGTGAAGAGTACAATCATCACACTGGCGACAAAGATCCGCATAGTAAAAGTAATGGAATTCCCTGTAGTCACCTATGGATGTGAGAGCTGGACCATAAGGAAGGCTGAGCAAAGGAAGATAGATGCTTTTGAACTGTGGTGTTGGAGGAAAGTTCTGAGAGTGCCTTGGACCATGAGAGGATCCAACCAGTCCATACTTCAGGAAATAAAGCCCGACTGTGCATTGGAGGGAAGGATAGTAGAGGCAAAGAAGAAGTACTTTGGTCACATCATGAGAAAACAGGAAAGCTTGGAGAAGACAATGATGCTGGGGAAAATGGAAGGAAAAAGGAAGAGGGGCCGACCAAGGGCAAGATGGATGGATGGTATCCTTGAAGTGACTGGCTTGACTCTGAAGGAGCTGGGGGAGGTGACGGCTGACATGGAGCTCTGGTGTGGGATGGTCCATGAAGTCATGAAGTGTCGGAAGCGGCTGAACGAATGAACAACAATAGTAAACCTTTTGAGAGAAATGCATAATGGGGGTGTAATAATTATACAATATGACTACTGACTTCATGGATTTGATATTCACTATTTCACTTACACTCCAAAAAGGATCCCATCTGGAACTACCCGGATTTACATTGAATCTAATGCACACCCCATTTTCCAAAACTCTGTCTTCTTGGTAACATGGGGGGAGGTGTATCACATACACACACAAATTTAATGTGTAGCAGCAAAAGCTGCACTTTTTGTAATATGGCCAAATAATGTATGCATTACTGTTGTTGCCTGCTTAGAATTCCTTCTTTAGAAACACCAGCATTAGATTACCAGCAACAGAAAGGAAAACCTTGCATGCATCTCTGCTGTAGAATGAATGCACTTTAATTACCTTGGTTCAATGCTATGAAATCATGGGGACAGTAGTTTGAGAAGGCCTTGAGCCTTCTCTGCCAAAGAATTCTGATGCCTAACCAGACTACAAATCCCATGATTGCACAGCATTGAATCATGACAATTAAATGAGAGATGACATACCTCAAACAGGAGCTCCAGGGACAGTTCGTGAAGCACCTTCCCTTTTAGCTTTGGCTCAGCACGAAAATTACTGTATGTTGCTAATTTAATGCTCATTTTAAGTTTGGAGATGTCATTTAGCCCCAAAAGGTGATCTTTAGATTTGAGTAAATATGATATTTGTGTGCTTCTCTAAGAGTGCCCCTACACTGTAGAATTAATGCAGTTTGACACCATTTCAACTTGGCTCATTTGGCCTTGGCTCAATGGTATGGAATCATGGGAGTTGTAATTTGGGGAGGAACCCCCAACCTTTGGCAGGGAAGGGTAAAATGATCATGTAAAATTATAACTCCCACAATTCCATAGCACTGAGTCATGGAATTACAGTGGTGTCAAACTATATTATTTTTAGTGTAGATGCACCCTTAGTCCATCAGTGTGATTGTCTGGTATGCTTCTGACCCAAGTATTGTCAAAATACAGGTTGAGTAATCCTGATTCAAAATGCTTGGGACCAAAAATGTTTTGGATATCAGATTTCCTTGAATTTGGAATACCTATATTTGCATATAAGTACATAATGGAATATCTTGGAAACACAAAATTGATTAATGTTCTATATATACCCCTCACATATGGTTTGAAGGCAATGTTATCCAATATTTTAAATAATTTTGTGCTTGAAACTATTTGAGCCACAAGAAAGTATATCATTATTGTTACTGGCTGGTAATATGGTCTAATTTGGGTGTTTTAACTGTTTTATGTTGTTTTATTGTATTTTAATGTGTTTTTAAATTTGTTTACTTGCACTAATTTTGTAAACCGCTCTGGGCGCCAGAGAGAGCGGTATATTAAGTTGAACTTAATAAATAAATAAATAAATAAATAGCCAAAAATATTTAATTTTTGCAATATTTTGCATTTCTAAATTCTGGATAAGGAATGCTCCACCTATATTCACACAGGAGGACAGACAACATATGCCTGCAGCTGAGTCAGTTTTTTCAGGGAGGGAATTAAAAGAATTAAAACAGATAGAGATAAACAAGGAGGATGTTCTCATATGCCTTACTAAACTAAATGTCAACAAATCACCAGGTCCAGACGGCATCCACCCCAGAGTTCTTAAGGAACTCAAGTGTGAAATTGCTGAACTTCTAGCTAAGATATATAACCTTTCTCTAAGATCAGGCACTGTACCCGAGGACTGGAGGGAGGCAAATGTAACACCGATCTTCAAGAAAGGATCCAGAGGTGATCCAGGAAATTATAGACCAGTCAGTTTAACCTCAGTTCCAGGCAAAGTGATGGAAACCATTATTAAAGAAAATATTACTAGGCACATAGAAGAACAGGCATTGCTGAAAGAAAATCAACATGGTTTCTGCAAAGGCAAATCATGTCTTACTAACTTGTTAGAATTCTTTGAGGGTGTAAATAAACACATAGATAAAGGGGACCCAATTGATATTGTTTACCATGACTTTCAAAAGGCTTTTGACAAAGTCCCTCACCAAAGGCTCCTAAATAAGCTCTTCAGCCATGGAATCAGAGGACAGGTCTTGTCCTGGATTGGAACCTGGCTAAACTGTAGGAAACAAAGGGTGGTAGTAAACGGACATTTCTCTGGGTGGAAAGAGGTGAGAACCGGCATACCCCAAGGTTCAGTTTTGGGTCCGTTACTTTTTAATTTATTCATTAATGATCTTGATGTAGGAGTGAATTCTGAGGTAGCAAAGTTTGCAGACGACACTAAATTGTTCAGGGTAGTTAAAAATGAAACTGATTGTAAAGAGCTCCAGAAAGATCTCTCGAAATTGAGTGAATGGGCAATAAAGTGGCTAATGCATTTTAACCTAAACAAGTGTAAAGTCATGCACATCGGGGAAAAGAACCCCAACTACACCTACAAATTGATGGGGTCAAAGCTTTCTGAGACAAACCAGGAAAGGGATCTTGGGGTTTTGGTGGACAGCTCAATGAAGATGTCAACCCAGTGCGCAGCAGCAGTGAAAAAAGCAAATTCTTTTTTTTTTAAATATGTTTATTGGGGTTTCACAATATACAGTGGATAGAATTGAACAATATCAGGTATGGGAAAGAAGGAAACGAGAGAGAAAGAGGGGGGGGTGGGAGAGGGCGGGGCGGGATGCGGGTGGGAGGGCCTTTACGTGGGAAAAGAGGGGGACTCAACCAGAAGAGGTGAGGGTGACGGGTTTGAACCGGGGGTTGGACAGAGGCGTACTGGGTAGGAGTGGTGGAGAAGGGTAATAATAGGAATAACTTGTTGGCGTTCACCTTCCCCAATCCCTGTGTTTTATTTGCTTGCTTGTTTGTATTTCCCTGTTTGGCTTGTACAGACTCTCCCGTTGGTTGAGATTGTCACTTCTTAGTTTCTAGACCTCTCCTGTGACTCCCCGTTAGCGGTGGGACTTCGTAGAACTCTTGATATACAGTCCATTGTCTCCCTCCCTTCTCTTTCCTTTTGTCATTCTTCCAGTACTCAGTGGAATTGGCCATGACCGTTGTCCGTTCCTTGTCCGTACCGTTGGGTCTATTTCAGTCGCTTTCCTTGGCCTCTTTCCTAGCCGTATTCTTTTGAGGATTCCAACCCTTTCTCATCCACCTCTGGGGCATCACATCTCGGAGGGCTGTATGTTGCGATCTTCCCTGGGGGGTGGGCACTGCTTGTCTTAAAGTTTTCCCTTTGGTGTCTTGTTCTCAGCCAACTTCTCTTTCTGTTACGCTGCGCCCTCAACCTTTTGGCTTTATCCTCGTCTGTCACCCAGATTAAGCCTTTAGCTGATTTGGCAATCCCCTTGCATTTTTCTCCTCCGTCTTTTTGTAGAGTAGCGGTCTTGATCTTCCCAGATATCCTTCTTTCGGCCTCCAGCTGGGCTTTCACCCCTTTTCTAGAAGGCATTTCCTTCTCCTCTGGTACTCCCTGCAAGTTTGTGCTCTCCTCCACTCCCGTCTCCAGGCTTCCTAATATTTCTGCCTGTTTTCCCTTGGCCTGGGGTGCTCCCTTCCCGCCCTCCTGCGTGCTCACCAGCTCCAACCGTGCCGTGCGCCCTTCTTCAGTCGCTGCCGTTCTTGTCTCTTGTGATTGTTCCCGGATCGCTTCAGTCTGGTCGTCCTGACGGGTTATCATTGACTCAATCGTCTGTAGACACCTATCCTGCGCTTCTCCCAGCTTCCGTAACTCCTTGAGGATTTCTTTTAGAGTCATTTCCCTGTCCTCCGTTCTCCTTCCTTGCATTCCCTCCTGTTCTATAGCTTCTATGCTTAGGTCCTTGAGCGCTGGCATGGTTTGTTGAGAGGTGATCCGTTCCTGGGGTTTGTTCTGTGTCCCCACTTGAGGGCTTTGTGGTGTTTGTCTGCAGGTAGTTGCCAGGAGATGAGATTTTGTGGTTTGGCTCTTGGGGGGGATTTGTCTGCTGTCCTGGACCTGGTGGGGTTAGTGGCTTGCGTCAGTTTGCAGCTGAGGAGGTTGGTGACCATGTGTCTTTGTTCCTCTCGTTCCCTCTTCCGACACCTCCCTCCCCCTTCGCTTCGCCCCTCAGTCCTGTCCCCTTCCCCCGCCAATTCCTCGTTCTCCTCACCTCTTTCGTCTTTTCTTTTTTCTTTTTTTTTTCTGTCCCTCAGCTGTTTCCTCCGCACTTCCGGTGCGTGTCCGTCCCCTAATTGTGTTCGGGCGACTCGTTGCCTTCACTTCCGCCCTCTTTCGCGCTCTTTCTTTCCGAGGCCGGAAGAGCTGCTCCGCACAAATGGACGTCGTCAAGTTGTCGTTTGTCTGCTTTGCCTTGTTCGCGCCGCCATCTTGGAGCCCAGAGCTCTCCCCCCGCCGGTTACTAGGATCTTCCTTGTTTTTCCCCAGGAACCCCCGGGTCTCCCTCCTGTCTCTTTGTCCTCTTCCCTGGATGTTTTCGGCCCTGTATGTCTTCCTGCACTGTCCTGATCTTCTTTTCTTTGGGGCACCCTTACTCTCCGTTGCTTCCCGCTACTTCTTGGTTCGTCTCCCTTTGATGGTACTATTTGCCGCTCCTTTGGCTTCCGCTCTTCTCCGATCCTTTGTTTTCTTTCCCTCTCTTGTTGTTAGTCCGGGCTGGGCTGGCAGTAAATGTAGGCTCGTGCCCACTTCCCGATCCGCTGGCCGCTCGTCGTTTTTGAGTCACCCCGGGCTCACTCGATCTCCTCCTCTTGAGGAGGGACCCCCTGAGCCCTCGGTGAAATCTCTCCGACTTCGCTGCCTCTCGACTGCTTCGTGCAGCCCGAGGTGAGGGCGCGATTCGCCCTCTGGCCTGCGGGATCAGTTGACGAGATGAGGAGCCCTCAAATCGCCCGACCTGCCGCCATCTTTGCCCGACCGGAAGCCATGATAAGTGAAAAAAGCAAATTCTATGCTAGGCATGATCAGAAAGGGAATCGAAAATAGGTCAGCAAATGTTGTATTACCTCTCTACAAATCGATGGTAAGGCCACATTTGGAGTACTGTGTACAATTCTGGTCTCCGCACCTTAAGAAGGATATAACGGAACTGGAAAAGGTACAGAAAAGGACAAGAATGATCCAAGGGATGGAGCGGCTCCCTTATGAAACCAGGTTGCAACGCCTTGGTCTTTTCAGCCTTGAAAGACGGCGTTTAAGAGGTGACTTGATCGAAGTGTATAAAATCATGCATGGGATAGAAAAGGTGAATAAAGAAAAATTATTTTCTTTGTCACAAAACACTAGGACTAGAGGGCACTCCTGAAGCTCCAAGGTAGGAAAATTAGGACTAATAAAGGGAAATATTTCTTCACCCAGAGGGTCATTGGGTTATGGAACTCACTTCCAGAAGAGGTTGTGACAGCTGTCAGCCTGAACAACTTCAAGGCAGGATTAGACAGATTCATGGATACCAAGTGTATCGGTAGTTACTGAAAAGGACATTCAATTGCCACCTCGGAGTTGGTTGAGGTAGGCAGGATTTCCCTGGGTACTGGTTGTGGGGGGTCGGGAGCAGGTCAGGGTTTTGCCCTCCCTTCTGCTCGAGATCCCCGTGTACAACTGGTGGGCCACTGTGTGATACAGAATGCTGGACTAGATGGGCTGAGGTCCGATTCAGCATGGCTCTTCTTATGTTCTTATGTTCTTATATAGATTTTCAGGTATCGGGGGGCTGGGGCGTGGGCAGGGAGGAATGTCTTGGAATGTGGCTCTTGCAGATGCAAGAGTTGTACTGTATTTGAAAAATACAGAATGAGGGATAACAGTGATTGTTTTAATGTAACAGGTGGAAATAATATTAATTTATTGGTGTAATGCAGGGGTGCTCACACTTTTTCAGCATGCGAGCTACTCTTAAAGCAACCAAGTCCTAAAGATCTACCTGCCCCCGCCGCCATGTGCTCCCATGCGCTCCCGCCGCTGCACGCTCTTGCCACCGCGCGTGCTCCTGCTGTTGTTTTCCGCCCGCGCAGCACTTTTTCCGCCTGCAGGAAGGAGAAAACACAAGGTGGGGCATCCAGAGGGAGCGTTCCGCCCTGCCTTTCTCACCGGCAACGGGGGCTGCACAGCTGCTTCTGGACGAGAGAGAGGCAGGGCGCTCCCTCCAGAGGCCTCGCCTCATGCTTCCTTCTTCCTGCAATGCCCCACAGGCAAAAGAAGCACCACGAGAGCAGAAGCCAGCAGCAGGAGGGCGCATGCGCGCAGGGTGTGTGCTCGCATGGCAGGAGCAGCCCATCTGGCTGGTGAGGCCCGAAGATCACATGGAAGAGGGCCGAAGATCTACTAGTAGCTCCTGAGCTACCTAATGAGCACCCCTGGTGTAATGAATCCCAATAAATTTGATTTTTCATAGTTACTTTTGAAGGGCAGCTTAAGGCATTTTATACTGATTTTTTGCTGAAGCTTTATGCCACTGTTATCAATCTAACCTTTTTTCAACAAAATATTAATCAATGCAATAGGTTATTTTTGCCAGCATTGCAGTGTTTATCAATAAATTACCTCTAAGACTAATGGGAATGAATTTATTTCAAAAAATAACTTTCCAAGCTTTCAGGTTTCATCTGGAATGCTTCCATGAAAATATTTTGCTCAAATAGGTATCACAGCTTGTTCAATTATCATGACAATGAAGGTTGGCTTATTTAATGCTATGTTTCAAATGGTCTTTTCTGTCATATACACTGACTAGAAGCGGGTGAATAATTCATAACAAATAATTCATTTCATTACTCATGAGACACCTACAAGCAAAGCAATGTTTTCTTTTATATTTATCATTTCCATCTTTATTTCACTTTGGTTTTTCCATGTTTTCCATTTCTTTTTCCCCTTTATATTTTATGTCATGTTTCACATCTGAGATTTTTTTGCGAATGAGCTTCATGCTATGCATACAAAATTCTCACGATCTCATCTTTACTGAATTTCTCTGAAATCCTCCTGTGCTTGCTTTTGTTTTGTATGAGATCATGAGACTTTGCTCTTTCTATATATTGTAATATATCTTTTATTCTACCTTTTCCTTTGTTGACTAAATATATATTTGTGCACATTCTCAAAAGACACACTTGTTTGTTTTCTTTTTTTTCCAACTGTGTATAATTTCCTGAGTGTTGTATTTCTCCCAAATATGGGAGAAAGTCTTAGAGACATTGGAAGTTCTTTAGAGGAAAGATGTCCTTTGTCCTTTGGTGAGTCTTCTTTTCAGAAATGATACTGTCATTGAAAATTGAAAATCCAACAAAATTATTTTCCACTCTTAGCCCTTGCTCACAACAACTGGTTTCAGGCTGCAAAGTTTTATTAATGTTTTCCACCACCTCTAATGTTAATGCTTATGATACTAGATAATGTGGGCACAAGTTGATTATCCCTTATCTGAAATGCTTGGGATAAAAAGTGTTTTGGATAATAGATTTTTTAATTTTGAGATATTTGTATTTGACTATATGTACATAATGATATATTTTGGAGATAGGATCTGTGTGCAAAATTTATTTATTTATTTATTTACCATATAAGGGGACTCAGGGTGACCTTATAACAGGCAGCAATTGGATGCCACATACATATATTAAAATAAACAATTACAATTAAAAACTAAACAATTGAACATAAATTATTAGACATTAATTAAAATCACACCATCCATATACACCTTATGCACGTAGCCTGAAGGTAATTTATACACTTTAAAAATAATGTATGCATAACACAAAGTGTTTGTACCACCAGAAAGCAAAAGTGCCACTATCCCAATCACCTATATGGACAATTTTGGATTTTTCAGAATTCTGGATAAGAGATGCTGAACCCATAGTAGTATATGTGCAGGAAAGCCAGGAAAGGTATATATGAACAAACCATCTCCCTGCATCTATTAATGAAAAACTCTCCTCCATGTTTAATCCAGTTATATAATAGTCAGTTGTTGTTTAATAAGTCCTGCCCAAGAACTCTCTCTGTATTCTCTCTCTCAGAGAGAATCTGAACTTTCTGAATATGTGTAGATCAGATACTGTGAACATGGTTATTTGTGTGTCTATGTGCTTTCAAGTTGCCTATTGTCTTATGATGAGCCTATTTATTTCATAGTTTTCTTAGGCAAGGAATACTCAGAGGTGGCTTTACTAGTTCCTTCCTCGGAAAGACACCCTACAGCACCTGTTGCAGGTCTCCCATCCAAGTACTTAACTTCCAATATCATACAGGATCTGTTGGCCTTAAGGTGTTTAGATTTTCAACAGAGTTGGTTCTAGATGAATCAATGACAATAGGATAGATAAAGAAACAGTACTGTTTCACTGTTGTAGAACCTTATTCCTTCATAATGGTTATAGGAAATGACAACTATATGCTAATAAGTGCTTGCATTTTTCCTTACCTTGTTATGGTCATTCCTTACCTTGGTATGCTCAAGGGTAGTTAATCCAAGGGTGGCTAACCAGAGCTCAAGCAATAGGAAGACAGTATAACAAAACTACACATTTCTAGTAGCTGAAGACAATCAGCATATAGTTTCTGTTTCCTGAGTCAGAAATGTGCTTAGTGAGTGGAACCTGAATAGCTGTGCTTTTCAAATACTAGGGATATTTTTTTCCCCTCCTGACACACATTGGTTTGATTCAACTAGATGTAATTGTACACTAAATTGTGATTCATGATAATTGAAACTATGACATGCTCTGGCCACAAAATGGCTTGGCCAACATTGAAATGATGCCCATTTCAACTATCTAGAAGGTCACAAGTCATCCATCCACACCTTAACATAACTTTTGTTCTTGTGGTGCAAAGAAAGAATGTGTATGTAGAAAAAGCAAATAGGACTGTGGTGAATAGAAGTGGGATGTTCAAAAACAACAACATTCTCAGAAAAGAGCAAACTGCTTGGTTACTTGAACTAATGCAACTGCAAAAATTGATCAAGAACATAAACAGAAAGATTGCAGATAACACCATACCCCATCTTATGTAGATGAGTATCCACACTATATCATTTTAGATGTGCTTCATACACTGTAATGTTTTAGCATGTACAACACAAGTACAAACTAACAAGCAATTGATTAAGCAATTTAAAGAATTGTACAGATAACAGATGGAAACCTAGAATTCAGGGATTAAGGTACACTATTTCATTTTGTCTTCTGGTTATTCCAAAGTAGTTGAAGCATAGCTCTGGATAATGTAATAGACTGTAGCTGATTACAGATGAGAAAGGAGTAGATATTTACAGGGCCTTGTAACCTAGGAATGATGTATAGGGATGATTACACATTAGCATTCAATGTATGTACAGTCTGTATATAAGATTTCTGTCTGTTCATATTCCTGTCTGTAGATAATATTCAAAAAGTGTACAGAGTTCTCAGATATTGATCTGTGCCATTATTCACATGCAATCCCCGTGTGTTATGCTGAACTTTCATTCATGCTGTATGTATGGCTGTTCAGAATACCATTGATACTATTGTGCCATTGATTCTAGAGGTATTATGTTGCTGATAATCATAATGAATAGCATTATCCTCTATGAATGTGCCAAAATTAAAATGGATAGTGCTGTGATCATTATTTCCAGTTAGTTGTGCAACAAAACCTTGTATTAAGTCTGGGATATTACTTATGATAAAGCCCGGAGCCCCTTCCTATCCAGTTGCTTCTACTGACAAGTTATTTAGGTTATTTAGAAAGTTCACAGTTTTGCTATGATTAGGACATGCATTCACAGTCTCTGTGAGGGTAATTGAATCATCCATTGCTACAACGCCTTCTCCTTTTGATGTCACCTTGACTAGAGGTCTAATAGGGATCTTAGTAGACCACAAGCCTGAGTTAATATTGTGATGTAACTGTCAAAAAAGCCAATGCAATTATGGACAACATCAACAACAGCATAGTGTCCAGGTCAAAAAATGTGATAGTATCACTCCGTTCAGCTTTGGTCAGCTCTCCTGTGGAATGCTAGGCATCACAATTCAAAAAGGCTATTGATAAGCTGGAACATATTCAGTGCAGGGTGATTATGATGGTAAGAGATCTGGAAACCATATCGTATGAGGAACAGCTTAAGTAACTGGAATGTTTAATTCAGAGTAGAGAAGACAGAGATAGTGAGACAGCCATTTAAAAATATTTGAAGGGATGCCATGTTACAGATGGAGCAAGCGTGTTTAAATAAAGGCTGGATGACTATCTGTCAAGAGTACTTTGACAGTGTGCTTGCATGGCAAGAGTTAGGCTGGATGGTCCTTGTTGTCCCCTCCAACTCGATGGTTCTACAATTTTAGAAACAACAACTGTGTAAACCCTAACAAAGAAGCCAGTTTTTGACTATGTGAAAAAATACATTTCACCATTAAAATTCGTGCAAGTTACTCAAAATCCATCTGCTTTTTGAAATTCGGTAAGAACACCAGGTATGGCATCAGCCATACATAAACTGCTTCTATGAGTATTTGGTATGTCTAACTGTTCATTATATCAGTGCAACAAAATATGTACAGTGAAAAGTAATTTTTGGGATGTTGCCCTTGGGGATGTCAACTTTCAATTTTCAGGAGTGTTGACAAACTAAATGATAATATCAATTACTGTTCTAAAAACAACCTGTTCATTCTTATCTCTCCTTGTGAAAGTCTTTCCTCTGCCATCTGTTTTACGGATTCATGGGAGGATGAGTCCAGCTAGATGACTGTGAATGGAAGGGCTACAGGAACCCTTTGATTCTTGGATGTCAATGAGATACAGTTAAGGATTCTGCTGGGGGAAAGTTAAGTAAGGCCATTTTCTTTTGCAGTTTTTCCTCTCCTGCAGCCTAATTTTTTTTCCAGAAACCCACTTTTATAGTATTGCGGGTAATTTCCATTGAAATAAATGCACCCTACCTTCATACCCACGAACTAGGATTTAAACTGCTGAAGTCACTTAAAAAAGTCAGTTGCTAATGTGAAATACTAAGGGTCCTTCCACACAGCCATATAACCCAGAATACCAAGGTAGAAAATCCCACAATATCTGATTTGAACTGGGTTATCTGAGTCCACACAGCCATATATTTCAGTTCAAAACAGATAATGTGAGATTTTATTCAGGTGTGTGGAAGGGGCCCAAGATGTGCCCACTCCCATTTATTTGGATTCTGTTTCTTTTTGACATTGATAAAACAATAATTTAGCCACTTTAAGAAAAAAGAAGGGGCCGCAGTGGTGCAGCAGGTTAAACTTACTGACCAGTAGGTCAGCGGTTTGAATCTGTGGGACGGAGTGAGCTCCCATTGTTAACCCCAGCTTCTGCCAACCTAGCAGTTCAAAAACATACAAATGTGAGTAGATCAATAGATACCACTTTGACAGGAAAGTAAAGATGCTCCATGCAGTCATGTCAGCCACATCATGTAGGAGGCATCTATGGACTCTTTGACTTAGAAATGGAGATTGTACCATCCCCTAGAGTTGGACTTGACAAGATTTAATGTCAAGGGGAAACCTTTACCTTTAAGAAAAAGAAATCTGTCCCTGTCTTGAAATGTGTGGTAGGTTTTATGTCTTCATGGGAGGAAATCACACATTTAGCATTAAATTGGCTTTGATCAAGCCAAATGTTTCCTTGTAATCAAGCAAATAGGCAAAATGGTTGTTGTTCTCCATATAATTTGAACATTTTTTAGATGTGAAGTACAGTACATGAAAAGGAATATCCCTGCAGTGTGAAAAATTATTTACTTCTTTTCTCTAGGATATAGAAAAACAGTGGGAAGGGACTGAGGGAATGAAAGTGAAATGAATGTGTTTCTTTTCGTGTGAGTGCCCCAGGATTTTGCAAAGGAAGGGGACGTGCAGAAAGAGAAGCCCACCTTTCTTCATTGCCAAATCAAGAGGTAGAGCCTGAATATTGAACCGAGCCCTTGTATTGCTTTTGTGTTCTTATAGTAAAAGTCTCTGATTCACGAGTACATAATTACAGCTTGGAATTAAGGGTAAGGGGTAGAGCTATTCCATTTCAGACCAGCCGAGACTCTGTCCCAATATAAATAAACCTGTGCTTTCAAAGAAAAAAAAAGAAACACTGAACAGGAATGGATTAATATATACAAAAGTGGAACACAAAACAAATCTATGTCCATAGCCATTTTACTGCTATGATGGAAGACTGCACAACATGGGCACAAGGATGCCACTCTTTTCTCCACAATTGTCATATATAGTTTTTAGGAACATTTATAATGCTAGCCCTCCCCTAGATTAGGACCTTTTTAGTGGCAACACTGAAAATCATAGAAATGAGAAAGACTTGGATAAATCAAAATTTGCCTTTATTGACAGTTACATTTACCTCAATTTTTGTGACTGAATTTCTGCTAAAGATGTAGAGAGCTACAAATGGAGACAAACATTATTTATTGGATCTAATGGCTGTCTGCTTAGCTCACCTTTATTTTTCTCAAGGCAACACCACAGGTTTCAGTCCAGATATAAAAGAATGTCTGTCTTGTTCCCCCATTCCCTTCTTCCACAAAGCAACTGTGCTGCTTGAATGCTTGCAGATGAAAAGATAGATAGAAACAAAGAAAAGCTAAGGAAATAACTGACCCAGTCAGCCAGCCAGTCAGTCAAAACTAAAGAATGACAAGACTAAAAAGTTGTTCTCATGGGGAAAGACCAATAAACAGTACACAATTTTGACTGGCATACAGCTAGACAATCTTTTGTTAGTTTCACATTTTTAAGAAAGCAGAAATGTGACTAGAGAGGAATAGCTTTCTTTTAGGTGAGTATATTGTAAATTTCAATACAGGTTGAACATCTCTTCTCTGAAATGCTTGAGACCAGAGATGTTTTGGATCTCCACCGCTTGGAATTCTTGCATATACATCATGAGATATCTTGAAGGCAGGACCAAAGTCTAAATGCAAAATGCATTTATGTTTCATATATACCTACATAAAACATAAAGGTAATTTTATATACAGCATTTTAAATAATTTTGTGCATGAAACTATTTCAGCCACCCATGTAGACTGTCGTGATCAGATTGTCTTAAAGAAGCCAAGCCCACTGTAGTTTACAGTTAAAGTTTATTAGCAGCGTCAAAAACTCAAAAACTGGCCAAACTTGCCAAAACACACTAAAAACTAGTGTGAAAACATAGCAAACTCAAAAGCAAGCCACCCGGGCAAAAAGAGAGTCAGTAGCAAATAATGCGGATTAAATCTCCAGAAAACCCGCAACAAAAGCAAAAGCACGCAGGAACTCTGGGAAAAGCAGGAACGCGTCATTGGTCAGTCCATAGTCATCACACCAAGATAAGGAGACAGGAAAAGGTCATCACACAGAGAAACAGGCAGCGAAGAGTAGCGGAAGCAGTCCCAGGTCAAACCGAAAGTGTCGTCAGCGACAGGGATAGTGAGGAGCAGTCCAGAGTCAAAACAGGAAACCAGAGGAATCTAGCTCACAGGGATTTAATTCGGTGTAGCCCATGAGCAAGTACAAGATGCGGGTCCCACAAGGTACGATACCAGAGTCTAGGAACCAAAGTCGAACGAGCAGCAACATAGGGCAGCACACAGCCAGCCAGTATGACTCCTTGCCAGCTGCAAAGAACTATTATTTCCAACTTCCCTTTATTCAGAGTTCTTCCTCAGAACTAGATTGGGCTACCGCCCCATCATCATTCCTTTTAGCCGCTACTACTTCTTCGTGTGCTGCCTTTTGCCTTTCACGCCAAGTCATACGTATTCTGCACCTACTTAGATCACCCCAGCATGAAGCCTGTTCCCCAGTGCTCCAATCCCCATCACCAACAAATCCCACAAATGAATCACTATTAGTACAAACATTGTGTATCTGCTGTACTTTAGTCCAGTCCATATCGCTGGACACCTCTTCGGAGCTCCACAATTCCAGCTCCCCCTCTCCCATAGACTGTTCCCCATCATCACACATATCATCCCCAGAAAAGCCTGGAAACGTATCGTCGTCAGAGGACTCATTAAGTATTTGCCTTATCCCTTTCCTCTGCTGCTCTCCATCTGACTCTGACTCATGAGTAACCCGTTTTGTCTTCCTGACTCCAGTCTGCTCTCTCTCAGCCTCAGAATCAGGCTAAACTACAACATAGAAAATATTGGATTTTGGAGTATGCCAGATTTTGAAATACAGTGGTCTATTAATACACTTCTTTCCCACAGCACAAATATTCTAAAAATTCAAACCGTCAAATTTGATTACAAAAGGATGACACTTCCGATTCAACATTTTCCACATGGGGGAAGAATCCATTCGTAATGCAATGGCCTAAACTGTTTGTTGGTCCCAAGTAGAACAGACTTATTGAATCAGTTTTGAATGAGTCAACATGCAGATACATCTCAATGATTCAATGTGTTTGCTCTAATTGGAACTAACATTATGACTCAAGCGAATAGCTTTAGATCAATGCATTACTTGTGAATGTTTTTGATGTGATAGACAGACATTCAATTAAGTATTTTTTTAAAAATAAAATCTAAGGAACACACTCTGTACATTGTAACCTGATCTATTAATATGTAATATATATCCGATCCTTACATTTAAAAGAAAATATTCAATGTGACAAAATACACAATATTAAAACAGATGCCAACATCACGTGAATAATGCAATAATATCACTACTAAATTTATTACTTGTACATCTGGGATTCTTTATTTTCTGGTTTTCTCTTGGTGGTACAATCCATATTTCAAAATAGTGGTTATGAAGCTTAAACAGACTTTTTCTGGCCTGTTCTATTCTTTTTTCATGCATTGTTGTGTTGGGAGACTGATTCATAGGCTTGGGGTTCAGGATCCTACTCATAAACTATGGTTAACCCAACAATTATTTCCACTTTGTTTGACCAAGCAATGCTGCAAAAATTGCATTTTCATAGAATAATAAAATAATTCATAAAGTAATAGAATGTGGAATAATAGAAGCTACAGCTAAACATGACCACGAGGCAGTGATTTTTCCATAAGATTCTTTGCGTAGATGGTAGATACAAGGGACACAGTTGTGAAATTTGACTACATATATAAGTCAAGGGCAGATTTTAGACCAAAACAACAACAACAACAACAACACTTTATAGACCGTCCTCTCTCCCTGAAGGACGTCAATGTGACCCATAGACAAGTCAAGTGTCATTCCATGGAGAGGGGAAAGGGCCAGTGCCTTCCCATAGGGTTAGTTGACTCTGATAACCATCTTTTCCCCATCCAGGCAAAAAAAAAGCCAAAAGCTGTATTGTGGTGGAGAAAGTAGAGGGAGCTCCAGTGGTTTTTTAAATTTCTCGTGCCCTTTGTTACTTGAACCAGTGGGTCCCCAGATGTTTTGGCTTTCAACTCCCAGAAATCCTAACAGCTGGTAAACTGGTTGGGATTTCTGGGAGTTGTAGACCAAAACACCTGGGGACCCACAGATTGAGAACCACTGCTCTAATCAGAGAAGAGGATGGTTCATTTTTCTTTTTTCGGATAAGAGATAAGGTATAGTACTTACTTTGAACCATGGATAAGTTGACACAGTTTTTAGTCTTGAGTATATAAAGCACTCTAAAATCTGATACTGTTCACATTGTTGGTTGAGATGGTGACATCTACATTTTCTCATAGTTAAAATATTGTATAAAATTCCCATTTGTAATCTGTACAAGATACATATGCAACATAAATGAATTTTGTGTTTAGAATTGGGATCCCATCTCCAAGGTACGTTATTGTATATAGAAATGCAAATACAGGTATTGCAAAAATAATATAAAACAAAGTCCTAAATACTTCTTTTATCAAGCATTTTGGATAATAATAATAATCATGATCGTCATCATCATCACCATCATAATCTTTATTTATACCCCTCCCCATCTCTCTGGAGGGACTCAGGGAGGCTTACAATAAGGAATACTCAATTTGCAATAACTACGTTAAAATAAACAGAAGTAGAATCTCAGGTATGATGTGCATTTTAAACTTGTTTATACAAAGAAGAGAGATTCTAGAAAATGGGCATCTTGCGTGAGTGCACAGGTTTTGTGTGATATTCAGGGCAGCCTGGTCAAAATGTTGCTTCTTAAGAAGTGTATACAATGGTCTTGATTTCCAGTTGCATGGAAATTCACATTAAGCTCTCATAAAATGATATTCTACTCCTGTATCGTTTCTTGTAAGAAAACTATGTTCTTCTAAATTACCACAATTGGGATGGAGGTTGTTACCTGTTTTTGCCTTCACATAATTTACTTTAGTGATTATCGTTTTGTGACTTCTAACCTAGAATGGCACTGCTCTACTTCACAAAAATACTGTGGCTGATTTTCCTAAGAAAAGAGCAAATTGATTTTATTGTGCTGGGAAATGGCATCTTGTGATGCTTATTCATGGGGAAAAATTAAGAGTTTATTATTTCTGTAGATATAAACATCTTTTTCATTAGTTAAACACATGCGCTTACTATCTTCAAAGTTTCTAAGTAATATCCACATAACATTGTGAAACAACTGAACAGAGTATTCTCTGAAAGAGTTTGCTGAGTCATAATGAAGGAATGATTATAGTTAACAACTTATTTGTTGTTGTGCGTGGGTAGAACTGGGTATGGATACCTCCCACACCCATCCATCCATCTCCTCTTTCATGGTGCAGGCAATTCCTTTGCTTTGGGAACATACATTACCCTGGATAGGATCTTATCATATGACAGGCTTTGCAGCATAATAATCACACAACAGAACATATAGGTAGAATATAGGGTCCGTTTGTTATGCATTGGAGAGATTTTCTGAGGTCCCTTTCCCACTCCCCGATTATAGCACTTTAGTATAACTATAACAAGCATGGAATCATTCTATGGGATTCTAGACTTTTTAATTTCAAAAGGTATTTAGAATTCTCTTCCAGAGATCAGTAGTGACTCACCAAACTACAAATTCCAGGATGATGTAGGATGCAGTCATAGCAATTAATGTGGTAGCAAAATGTGATAGTTATGCAGTGTGAAAGGGACCTGAGCTGGGTATGAACTTAGCATGTGCTTTCAAACAGAAAGCAAGTTGTCACGATGCAAGACCTAGGCCGGCCCCTTAATCACACACACAGAGACGGAAATCAGCTAACTACTTTATTGAATGATAAAAACAGTTGAAAAGGTAATTGTCCATAAAAATCAAAAGTAATCCAAAAGATCAAAGGGATAGTCCAAAAGCAAACTTGGCAGTAAGATCCAAAGACTTGACAAGGCTCCGCTTAGCTAGCGGATCAAAGGATGAAACAAGGTTACAAGATACCAGCTCTGCTTGGCAGGCCCCTAGCCCCAAACTTAGCTACGTGGACTTGGCTTCGCTACACATCTGTATAGGATAGACGTGGCCGAAGTACTGAGGATCCGTTCCCACGGATCCTATACTTAATCCCTTGGCGAGGCCCCGCGCTCTAGGCTTCTCCTCCTCCAATCTGTGCTGCGAGCCCTCAGTCGGTCTAGGCTGTGGAACCAACCCCTCCTGCTAGCCTCAATGCTCCGTCTCTATCAAACGTTCGACCTTGCCTCCCAGCACCTGTTTCCCTATCTTCGTGAGAGTCGAACTCCCCTTCTGCTTCCCGGGCCTCCCTCGGTTGTTTCCCACATTCTTTCTTGCAAACCTCGCCCCCGGCCGTTCATAATCTTCACTATCACTGCTTTTGAATTCCGACTGGCCTTCCTGCCTCTCGTAAGGATCCGGCCAGCCGTCATCCCAGGCCAGGCTTTCTGTGGGGGAAGAAGGCCCAGCTATCTCAAAATCCCCTTCTTCTAGCCCCTCCAAATCCTCTTCAGAATCAGCTGGCTCCAATGCAAGTGGGACCCCCGGTGCTGCCCCCTGCCTCCCAGGCACAAACGAGAACTGGTGTGCTACACAAGTACAAAAATTGAAATTTTGATTGTTTTTTTGTTAAATAGTTTTTATTAGAGGTTTAACAAGTAGTGGGGTTGTGGGGAAGAGGCGGGCGGGGTGGCTGGGGGGACATGGGGGGGGCGGGGGGGGGGAGAAAGGAACTGGGTGCACTGAGGGGGAGGGAGTGGAGTTGGCTGTGGGCAGTCTCTGGGGGGGGTGAGGAGTTGGTGAATGTCCTTTCTTCATCGTTACCGGCCATGCGTTCCTGGTTGTTTGTATTCCCTCTTCTGTTGTCAGTGTTCTCGGAGCCTATGTTGTGTCGTTCTTGGCTGGCAATGCAACTCGTGATTTTCACTCATCCAGTGCTGCTCCGGGCTGTTAGAAAGTCTTTGACCGGTGACCAATCGGTTTTTTTGAGCGGGTGTCCGCCCGCTTCGTTTAGAAGGAAAGTGAGCTTGTCCATGCTCATAATTTCCCCTATCTTAGTCAGCCAATCCTCCGTGGTGGGGGTCTCCGTGTCCTTCCACTTCCTTGCATATACTATCCTCGCTGCCGTCGATAGGTATGTGAAAAGTCTCTCTGAGTTCTCCTCTGGTAGGTCTTCTTCTGTTGTCAGGCCCAGCAGGTATGCTTCCGGTCTCCGCTCAACGGAGCGACCAAGGATCTTTTGCATCGCTAGGTGGATCTTCTTCCAGAAGTTCACTGCACACTGGCAGGTCCACCACATATGGTAGAAGGTGCCTGTCTTGGAGCCACACTTCCAGCATTTGTTTTGTGCTTCCCCGTACATGAGACCCAGTTTATGTGGCGTCATGTACCAGCGGTTGAACATTTTGTGCCAATTTTCCTTGAGCTCCATCGCATACGTGTATTTTATTCTCTTCCTCCACACCTTCTCCCATTCGTGGAGCATGATTGGTCGGCTGATGTTGTTGGCCCATTTTATCATGCAGTCCTTCACCACTTCTGTTTCGGTGGACCACTCCAACAGTCTGGAGTATAGTTTGGTAATTTGTTTTTTGCGGGCCTTCAGCAGGGGTCTCCACAGGTCTTCTTGGGGAGAGACCCAGAGGGGGGTGGAGCGGTAGAACCTCCTTTTATACTTCTGCCAGACTCTCATTAAGGCGGCTCTTAGTGGATGTCTCCTGAGGCACTTCCCCTCTTTTGTGGTAGCATACCATAGAAAGTTGTGCCACCCAGATTGCAGATCGAAGCCCTCCAGAGCTAACAATTCATCTCTTTTCAGGTCCATCCAATCCGTCAGGAAGGACAGGCTGCAGGCCTCGAAGTATAGCTTCATGTCTGGAAGGCCCAGGCCTCCTCTTCCTTTGCTATCTATCAGTGTTGAGTATTTGATCCTCGCTTTGCTCCCCATCCATACGAATTTCAAGATGTCTCTTTTCCAGATGTCGAATGTTCGGTTTGTCTGTATGACCGGGATGTTTTGGAACAGATAGAGCAGTCTTGGGAGCACGTTCATTTTATCTGCCGCTATTCTCCCCATAAAGGAAAGACCTGCCTGTCTCCAGCTTTCCAGATCTGCCTGCACCTTTTTCCATAGAGTCTCGTAGTTGTTTTTTACCAACTGGGAGTTTTGGGCTGTCAGGTGTATCCCCAGGTATTTGATGGATTTTGCGACTTGAATGCCTGACTGGCATTCCAGTCTTTCTTGCCGGGCTTTGGGCATATTCTTCGTCAGGATTTTCGTTTTGGTCTTATTTATCTTCAGCCCCGCTAGTTTGCCGAATTCCTCTATGTCTGTTAGCCACGCCTGCAGATTGGTTACCGGTTCCTCTACAAAGCAGATCAGGTCGTCTGCGAAGGCTCTGACTTTGAACTCATGCTTTCCTATCTTCGGGCTGCGCAGCAGCCGGTTTGTTTTGAGCTTCCTCAACAGGATTTCTATTGAGAGCACGAAGATCAGGGGCGAGAGAGGGCACCCCTGCCTCGTTCCTTTTTGGATGTCAAATCTCTCTGTTGGTTGCCCGTTGATCCAGATGTTCGCTTTTTGCCTTTCGTAGATCGCCCCAATGGCCTTCATGAAGGGCTCGCCCATTCCTAATTCCGACATTAGGAGCTGGAAAAAAAACTCCAATTTAGATTATCGAAAGCCTTTTCTGCATCCAGAGCGAGAAAGGCCACTTCCTTTTTGGGATGCGTCTCATAATATTCAATGAGATCCATGACCACTCTTACATTGTCTCTGGTCTGCCTGCCTGGGAGGAAGCCGTTCTGGTCCGGCCCCACCCACTCGTGTAGCCAGGCTTTCAGTCTTTCTGCAAGAATGCTTGCTAAGATCTTATAATCGTTGTTAAGAAGGGAGATGGGCCTGAAGTTGGCTACGTTGGTGGCATCCGATCCCTCCTTATGGATTAGGGTGATGTTGGCCTCTCTCCACGATTCAGGAATCACCCCTTCAGTCAGCACTCTGTTAAAAATTCTCTGCAGAAAGGGAACTGTTTCGTTGGCCAGTGTCTTGTAAAATTTCGCGGTCAGCCCGTCCGGGCCTGGAGCCTTGTTGGTTCCTAGGCTCTTGATCGCCTTCCTGATCTCCTCTTCCGAGATTTCCTTATTTAGGGAGAGTTTGTGGTGGTCCGGAATTTTCCCTAATTTCTGTTCCCTCAGGTAGCACAGTATGTCCTCCTTCTCCCCCTGGTCTCTAGAGTAGAGGCTGGCGAAAAATCCTTGAAATTCTTTCGAAATATCATCATCTCTTGAGGATAAATTGTCACCGCATCTGATCTTGGTAATAAAACCCGCTTGCCGCTTCTTCCTAATCCTCCTCGCTAGCCATTGACCTGGCTTATTGGCATTTTGGAAATTCTTTTGTTTCAAGAATTTCAAGTCTTTGGACATTTGCTCCAATTCGAGGTGATGTTTCTGCTGTTTCAGAGCAGCTAAGTTGCGGACCAACTCCCGGTTCCTCGGGGACGCCTTTAATTTTGCTTCTTCCACCTTGATTTTCCCCTGTGGCTCTTGCATCTTCTCTCTGCGGACTTCATTCTTGAGTGCATTGTGCTGGATAAGATGACCTCTCAGCACTGCCTTGTAGGCATCCCAGATGATTTCTGGTGGGGTTTCTTGTTTGTCGTTGTGTTTAAAGTAGTCGGTTGTTGCTGCTCTGTACCGATTGATGTCTTCTTTTTTCAGAAGGTTATTGTTTAGTCTCCATCTTCTTGTGAAGGGCTTGTGGTTTATCAGCATCTCCAGTGGGCAGTGGTCGGAAATATCGCTTGGAAGTATGGTGATCCGCGAGATCGTTGTGATCAGGGAGTTGGATACCCAGACCATGTCGATTCTCGACCAGCTCTGGTGTCTGTGGGAGTAAAACGTGTAGTCCCTCTCCCCACCGTTGTTGGTGCGCCAGGCGTCCTGAAGCCCTAAATTGTCTCTAAGTTGCGAGAATGTCTTTGGGAGCATACCTCTTGTGTCCGGGCTCGGACCTGGTGCTTTCCTCACCCCAGGTGTTCTGTCAAGTCGTGCGTTGATCACTCCGTTGAAGTCCCCCATCAGGATTAGGCTGTCGAACCGTTGCTCTTCGATGTGTTTCTGTAGTTCCTTTACAAATTGTGATTTGGGGCCATTTGGTGCATAAATGCTACAAAATAGCAGTCTCTGGAGACCCACCTTGACCATCACTCCTACCATTCTGCCCTCTTCATCATTGAAGGCTAACTCCGCCGGATGTTTGTCGGTCACGTAGATGGCCACTCCATTCCGTTTCCTCTCATTTAGTGAATGGAAGAGAGTGCCGATGCGCTTGTTCTCCAGGTGGTGCGCGTGGGGCTTCTTGGTGTGCACCTCCTGAAGTGCCACTACATCGTATCTCTTTTTCCGTAGAAAATTAAATAGCCGTTTCCGTTTGGGAGCCGAGTTCAGTCCATTGATATTGTTTGAGAAGCAAGAGATCTGGATGTGGAGGTCACTCATCTTGCATCTCTATTGTGTGGTCCGGTTCGCCGCGTCCTGTCTCCGTAGCTCGTGTGTCATCCTCTTTACCTTTGCCGTGTGGGTCTCGTCTGGCTGGGGGCAGCTCCTGCTCTGGGGAGCTGAAATGCCGTTTCTTCGAGAAGTCGCTTTGGGTGGGTTGCATAGGTGTTCTTTGCCGCCGGTCTGATTTTAGTTTATCCATGAAGGCTTTGGCCTTGTCGATGGAGGTCAGCCAATACCTTTGACCCTCATGTGTGGCCATCACCCCCTCCGTTTTCTCCCATCTGAAGTGAATTCCTCTATTTTTTAATTCCTCCGTCAGGAAGTGGTAGTTCCTTCTTTTGCTAATAGACGACGCTGTAAACTCCTTTAATATGGTCACTCTGCTCCCCTTGTAGATCGAGTCAACTGATTTTTTTCCCCTTAGGATCTCATCTCTGATTTTCCGCCGTTCAAAACGGACCACCACATCTCGTGGTGTCTTGTTCTTCCTTGAGTACGCCGTAGTGACCCGAAAGACTCTGCCGATCTCCTGCGCGGTTTCGGTCTCTCCTTTCTTTAGGATGGTAGCTGTCAAGTTGTGGACTATTTTTTGTAGGTCCTCATTGGGTTCTTCAACTATGTTCCTGAAACGCAGCCACGTTTCCAGCTCGTTCTGCTCCAGTCTCTCTTGGAGCTGCTCAAGCCTTGTGCTTTTAATTTCAACTTTTTCCAGCCTGGCCTTCATTTGGTCCTGCGCGATCGCAAGCCTCCCTTCGTCTTGTTTTATCTCCCCGATTTCTTCGTGGATGCGTGATAGCTCCTTGGAGAGATCTGATTTGATGCTCTGCAACTGATCTTGGACCGATCTGTGCTGGGATTCTTGTCTGTTGGCCATCTGCTCCATTTGCTTCTGGGCTTGTTCCTGCCTTTCAGCTATCCTTTGAACTTCCCTTAGGATGTCCTTGAGTGTCGTCTCTTCCGTCAGCGTCTGCTTCTTTATTGCTCCAGTGGTGGTCTTGGTGACCCTTGAGTTGGCCATAGCTGCGCTTGGGTTCCCCCCTGCCTTGCTCCCGGTGTGTGGGAGGGTGGGGTATCACCTTTGCAGGGTTTTCCTGTCTTCAATCTTGTGTTGTAGGGTGCATCGGGGGGGAGGGGATTGCCTGGGTGTTCAGGTGTCGAGGAGCTTGCTCTGGCCCCCAACACTGTGCGTGGGATCTCTTGTTTTTGTCTTGTTATCTTCGTGGGGGAGGGGGGGGGGGGAGGGACGTTAGGGCCTCGCCCGATCAATCTCCTTTTGCTGGGCCTTGCCTTTCTGTCCTTTCCTCCCTTGTTGCAATAAGTACTTGCCGAAATGGTTCCTTCCAAGCTGCGTCCCTCGGGTGTGTGTATGTTCTTGTCTTCTGCTCTTTTCCTTCCCCCCCTTCCTTTCCCTTTTCAAAATGGCGCTCCCGCCAAAAAGCTCCTGTCTTCTTCCCCTGTCCTTCTGCTTGCTAATCTCTGTCCGCCATTTTGGATCCCCTGAGAGGATCTGAAATTGCCCCGTCTGACTCTGTTGCCCCCAATTTGGCTTTTTCTTGAGGGGATCTGGCCCTCTCCCTGTGGACCCTGATCTCTGCTGGGGGGGTGGGGGGCGCTCCCGGAGCCGCCTGGCTCCCTGGGGCTGCAGGAGCGCGCCGCTCCCTCCGCGGTAATGTGGTCTCCCGCCTGTCACTCGGCCCGGGGGATTCCCCTCGCTCTCGCCGCCGCTTCTCCTCTTCCTTCTCCTCTCCTGCCCTCAGCTTGATGGTGGGGGGGGGAGCCGGACTGGACTGACCGTGTGGGCGGGTCGCTGCCCGCTTCCCGCTCCTTGGCCCGTCTGTCGCTGCGGCGGCGCTCCGGGCTCACGCGATCTCCCCCTCTTGAGGAGGGGGGGTCTCTGGAGCCAGCGGGGCCTGCCGAGCAGCCTCACGCACCCGCCGGACACCTCTGTGTCCGCGGGAGGGGGCGCCGATCGCCCTCCGGCCGAAGAAGAGGAGGCACTCTGGGAGCCCTCAGAGTGCCCGACCGGTCGCCATCTTTGTCCGACCGGAAGTCCAAATTTTGATTGTTTTGAGCTAGTAGCATTATGTGATGTTGCATATATCTGTGCCACAAAGTTATGACACTAATGGTCTCCTCTGGAATCCTAAGACTTATAGTTTGAAAACCCAGATTTAGAAGTCTTTGCTGGAGAACTCCAGTTCTTTAGTATTTATCTCAAAATAATAAATATCAGGATTCCATATGGCAGTTAAAGTGGGCGGTTAAAGTGTTATCAAATTGTAATAATTGTGCTTATACGTCCATATTATACCTTTCCAAATGAAGCACCGTAGTTCCTGGCTTTTTATCTGCTATGCTTGAGGGCCATATTACTACCGATATCTAGAAGACACACTTTCAACCAGACAGAGAAGCTCTGTATTTATTTATTTATTGTGTGTGTGTGTGTGTATGTATGTGTGTGTGTGTGTGTATTCCTCCTTTCTACCAGCATGGAACCCAAGGTAGCATACACAGGATTCCTAGTTGGCACTAGTCCTAGACCTGCTTACTTTCATTGTACAGAGATGCAATTCTGTAGGTTAAAGGGCGGTGGCAGATTTTTCTGTGGGGCAGTGTAAATTGCAGAAGTTCTGCATGACAGCCCTTCCATTTATGGAAAGAGGGGCAACTTTGGAGGTTTTGGGGTCAATATTTTCTTTTTAGGACTCATCATGAACTACATTTCTGGTTCACCTTGAGTATCTTCCTTTCCTGTTTTCACTTTAGAGGGCCTGGGGGATGTGCCATGTGTGACTTAAAAGGGAAAGTGTCTTTCCTGATGTTTGCCAAGTGTGTGTGATTTCTAGTCAATTTTTTAAATACTCCAGCCAGCAGGTCTTGGGTTGCATACTTCTCAAGGTACAGTGTGTTGCCCACCTGTATCTATTACTTTAAGCATATGGACATAGTAATGGACCCTATGGCTATACTATTCTCCTGAGCATACACTCCAATTATGCTCTGTTTGATACCATAAAAGTTTCCAAGTCTAGACTGCTTCCTTGGCCCAAACAACTCATCACATTGAAATAATCTCAGTTTACCCATTTTCTTCATTCACCTGGCCATTGTGTGTTCTCTTTTTGTCTGCCTTCCTGTTTCACTGCTCAGTTAACTATTTGGTTCAGGTACCAACTTGCCACCAGGTTGTCACTTCAAACAGTGTTGGCTAGTGGCTCCTGTTTCAATGGGATGCTGAGGTTATCCAAGGTCCTGAAACCATTTTGGGAATGAGGCCCACCACCTTGGATAGCTTCTTTCAAAAGCATGATTATAAAGAAAATAATTAAAAAAAGATTTAGGAGTGGGTAGGAGGGGGGAAGGGAGTGGAAAGGAAATACATATAATATAAATGAAGCCTAGTTATATACATTGATATAAAATGACCATATTTCCAAAAACTGATGTCTATAAAATATGGATTCAGGCATTATCTGTCCAACTCTGAAGAGCAAGTCTTTTTGAAACAGTAAAACAGTAACAGAATCCAGCAATATTTACTCTCATTTAATTTCTACCCAACAGAAATTAAAATAAAAGAACATGTACATGATATCATAGATTTTTCTAATGCAAAATTAATACATTGCAACATGTCCAACCACAAAGGGAAAATAATTGAAAAATCCTTATTGCATTCCATAAAGAAGCATTACTATCTGTGTTACTTTGCAATACTGGGCTGGATAAGATAATTCTTTCTAAAAAATAAATAGTGTCTATTATACTCCAAACTCCATTTTTTCCTGGTCCAAGCATCGTTTTAAGTTTAAAGAAGCTTTTGATATTGAATCTAGGGCAGTTTTCTATTGATTAATTTGTGCAGCACAATCTTACTTTTTGTTCCTCAGCTCTAACTTTCATTGGTATCCCATGTGCTACTTTCCAACAACCATTGCTAAACTGGGCCAGTTGGTTTCACTTTTTTCTTAGGACAATGATACTGATGGTCTATATATAAGCAGTCAACCCCCCTGTTAAAACAGCTCCACTGGCTGCCAATAAGCTTCTGGTCCCAATTCAAGGTGCAGGTTATTACCTACAAAGCCCTAAATGGTTCGGGTCCTGCCTATCTTTGTGATCTTCCGCTATGAACCTGCACGAGTAATAAGATCTTCTGGAGAGGTCCTTCTCGCTCCCACACGTCACAAGCACAGTTGGTGGGGACAAGGGAGAGGGCCTTTTGGGTGGTGGCCCTCCGACTCTGGAACTCTCTCCTCAGGGAGATTAGATTGGTGCCCATCCTGTCAATTTTCCATAAATAATTAAAACCTGTATGTTCTACTGTGCTTTTGATTAATTAGTTAACTAGAAAATTGTGGCCCCTCCAGCCATAACTCAATATCTGGCTCTTGCACTTTACCATCATCCCTACCCTATAGTTGTGTTGCTCAAACTGACTTGGCCCCTCTAGCCCGAATATATCATTTTGGCTTTTGCACTTTCCCACCAGCCCTGTTCTGGCAACTGTATTGCACAGGCCCCTGCCTTGCCCTTTAGCTCAGTATATGGACACTATATTTGAATTTTTGCCAACACTGTGAACTGCCCTGAGTCCCCATTCAGGGTTGAAGAGGGTGGTATACAAATACCATAAATAAATAAGTAAATATGTTAGGCTATTGGTTGTTCGTTGAATAATGGTTATGTTTTTATGATGTTTCCTATTTGTAAATTTTACTGCATTATATTTTAATCTGTGTTGACTGGGCTTGTCCCCATGTAAGCCACCTCGAATCCCTTCAGGGAAACAGAGGCGGAATACAAAAATAAAGTCATTATTATTAACACCAAAAGGTGTCGCAAGTTTAAATATTGTCACATTGCACCCGTGGGTAACTGTAGAATTGATAATGGCAAATAATTTGAGATGAACCAACCAATCATTGTTCTTTGGATTACTTAATATAATTCCTATAAAGTGCAGTCCAAAACCTACTGAAAATCGCCCCCAGCAACTTAGAAAACACCCACCACCACAGCTCCCAACTCTGATTTTCACCAGCTCACTTGAATACATTGTAAATTGCTGATTGAGATCCGTAGAGACCCAGCTTTGAGAATTAAAATATTCAATCTGGGCTTTTAGGCATAGTGATCTCACTTTGCTTGTGTGCAACTTGCCTTTTCAGAAGAGCCATCAGTGAAAAACACTTCATGTTCTAATTTCCCCCATCCTTTTCGCCGCATCATTAACACCACTGCACGCCTGGAGAGCTCTGTGTCACAAAACACAAGTTGAGGGGATATTGAAGTAGCATTCTGTTCAAGTTCCTTTCCTCCCCAAGTCCTTGTGAATTTCATTTGTCCTTAGATGCAGAATCTGTTCATGGTATTTCCCTTTCTCTGCTGCAAGAAAAAATAATCAGAGTTTTGTAATACTGTAAAGAACAGATATTCCTCCTATCACCAATGTTAGTACAGCTGACTCCCCCTTTCTGCATTCATTGATTCAACACATGAAAATGTCTTCCTCTGCCAACCCATGGCTTGAAAATGTCCCCCATCCCCCAGAACATCCCAAAAGTAAACCTTGGTTTTGCTATTTTATATAAGGAATGTAATTTTACTAATGAGACTTGAGCAACCACAGATGTTGGTATCCACCTGGAGCCCTGGAACCAAACTCTAGAAAATACCACTTGTCCAAGGGCTTTGATTTAAACCAAATGGCATCAAATATTTGCATGTTAAGTTTGCTTTGACAAAAATATTCTTATGCAGGAGTTTAAATAGACTGAATGAATATTATGTGGATGATTAAGCGTTGTTTTGTTAAGTGATAAGTTGTGATAACTGTTTTTTAGTTAATATAACCCCCCATATTTAAATCTAAAGAATCCTTGTTCTTTTTAAGGTACTGTTCGTCAATGGCTACTATTTATATTTTTCATGTAGGTCAATTGAAATATCCGAGAATCTAGATGTATATTTATTCTCGTTCTGCTGATTGCTTTGTTGATGTTGACAATTTTCCGTAGTGATTGGACAGATGGATTATAAATGGCAGGCACCCCCATTTCTTTTTTACATTTTAAACACAAAGGCATCCAAGGGTCAATTATTTTAAACTTTATCTGTTTTACTATATAAACATCTGAAAAACAAGCCTTTTTGAAAAATGTGTAATATTTGTGATAATGGATACATTCAAAGTTTAGTTTTTCTTTTCTACACATTTTTGTTTATGGGCCTCTGTGTAGACTTACATTTTTTGTAAGGAACCCATCTGAAAAAAGTCTATATACCATATATTCTTGAGTATAAGCTGACCCGAATATAAGCCAAGGCACACAATTTTACCATAAAAAGCTGGGAAAATGGATTGACTCGAGTATAAGCCGAGGACGTGAAATGCAGCAGCTACTGGTAAATTTCAAAATAAAAACAGATACCAATACAATTACATTAATTGAGGCATCAATAGGTTGAATGTTTTTGAATATTTACATAAAACTGTAATTTAAGATAATCCTGATGATCCTGTCCATATCCTTGTGTGTTCACATATCCAAACTGTTTTATGTGTATTTTATTGTTTTATGTAAACCGCCTCGAGCCTGCAGGGAGGAGCGGTATATAAAAGTGAATGATAAATAAATAAATAAATAAGATTGCCCAATTCTGATTAAACCATTATTATAACCTTATTCAATGTAAATATGCTTATGTGTCCTTTCAATAATAATAAAGTAAAACAATAAATGCAATAATAATAGAGTAAAATAATAGAAATGTAATAAAAACAATAATAAAGTAAATATTTTATTTATTTATTTTTTAATTAACTTTATTTATAACCCGCACCCATCTCCCCAAGGGGCGGCTTACATGAGGCCAAGCCCAATAACACATAATAACAAAACAATAGCAATTTAAAAACAATACAATCAATAAAACTCAAACACAAGCAGTAACAGACAATTTAAAACCATTTCAGGCAGGCCAAATGTGAATGTTAAAATTTTAAAATAAATAAACACTGGGTGCAGACAGAGGTAGTTTGCATATAGCAGGAAGGCTTCAAGGACAATATGGGACAGACACCCAGCAGGTAATTAAAGTGCTTCTGAGGACATTTGCAGATAATAAACACAGCAGGGCGTCATTTACTTTATTCAGGGAAGGCACATTGAAATAGCCACGTCTTCAGGCTCCTCCTAAAGACTGTCAAAGTGGGGGCTTGTCTGATATCCTTGGGGAGGGCATTCCAGAGTCGGGGCGCCACTACAGAGAAGGCCCTCTCCCTTGTCCCCACCAACCGTGCCTGCGAGTTGTATTACATTAATATTACATTAAGACTATATGTAATAATTATAGAGGAAAATAATAAATAACAACAGCAACATAGTAAAATTATAAATAACCTTGACTCGAGTATAAGCCGAGGGGGACTTTTACAGCCTAAAAAAGGGCTGAAAAGCTAGGCTTATACTCGAGTATATACAGTACATTCTTGGATACATAAACATATCCTGATATGTTTTCAGTAATTTTCATCAACAGTTGCATATATACTCCTTACAAAAGGAATGATTCTTCATAGAGTTCCATGCACAGGTGTTCTATAGACCTGGGGAGAATGTTCTCATGCATCAGTGCTCAAAAAGTCTATGATGCAAAATGGCAAGGTAAAGGCGAGTTTTTGTGAAATGTCATGCCACCCAGAAACATTATTCATAAGCAAATGATAAATCCATCTAATGAGTGGGATTTCCAGAATGTGTGCTTTTTGCTAAGAAAGAGTTAAGTGAGCATTTACACTGTATAAACTTTGCTCTTTTGCATTAAAATGTTTTTATCTATGCCGAAAATTTCTCTTTCACCCATGGCTATTGTTTGTCAGTAACAGCTCGCTTTTGTGAAGTTAATAAATGTGCATAATAAGGACATAAAGGTATGGAGAAGTAATACTGTAATCCTTTTGTTTGGATAATCAGTCTAATGTATGCAAATTAAACCTTATTAGTACTAGGGTTTTGTGTCTGCTTATCAAAATGTGCCATTTTCATGAAAATTGGAAGTCCATTATATAAAGTTATTATTAACAATCATTTAGGAATTATATACGGTATGCAAATTAAAGTTGATTACAACTAATTAAGGGCTTTCTTTGTTATTTGACCTTGTCTGCTTTTTATGTAAATATGTTTCTTTTGGTCTGGCATATTTTTAGACTCAGAAAAGTATATTAAGACAAGTTATATTATGTATTTTAATAATTTCTGTGTGTGGGGCATAAAAAGCCTCATGCCATTGTCTTGATGTCTTGTATCTCACCAATTTGTACCAACAGAAAGGAGTCTGATGGAGATTTGAGGTCAGCCTCCCAAGGCTGAATATCAGTGACAGGGGACAATCACCGTTCCAAAGACTTTCAGTCATTCGGCAGAAAATGATCTAAAAATCCACTATGAAACATAAACAGCCTTCATGCCAGAATACCCTTTTGTTCCACCATTTATTGAACAGCGTAAGGCTTGAAATACTGCTCTCCAGATATTACTAAGCAGTGAATGATCATTCACCCCATTTACAAGGTGCCTTGTGGAATGTAATAGCTCAATGTCTATCTTGCCGAAACCATTTGTCTAAGAATAAATGATCATTAACTTTTAAAATGTAGCACATCCAGCAAAACATAAATGACCTTTAGGAAGGTGTGTTTAGAAAATCAAAATAGGAAATGAGAGTTGGAGAGCGGGGGGAGGGAATCAAGGTGTGTGGGATGAAATTATTATTTTACCCACAGTACATTGCATTTTAGTATGTGGTGCAGAAGGGAGGAATTGACTGACATGCCAGCCAGTTAACCTAGCATGAAAGGCAAGCAATAGCTGGCATATTTGGATGTGTGTCAGAGCAGGATGGGTAATCAATATCTTAATTGTTTCCAATATCTTGAAAATGCAGTCCAAAAGGAAGCAAGAGTGATATCTGCTGACTTAATTGAGAGATGGAGCACATTCTGCCCATGTGTTGCTACCAGCTTTAGAGAGTGTATTTCAATCATGGCTCTCTTTCAGAAATGTACAGCTTCTCTAGCAACTGAAGGGAACAAAATAAAGCAAACATGATAACCCTTGGAGCCTGCAAAAATTACCTTTTTGGATTATAGCTTCTCATAGCCTAACAACGAGAATGGCCCCTGACTTTGCTAGCTTGGAGGAGGAATTCTGGAAGCTGAAATCCAAAAAGTAGCTTTAACAAGCCCTTGGTTTTCCACCTGTTTGTAAATGTACCTAACACTGAATTTTGATGGATATAACAAATCCATGCACAAATGGACAACTTCTTATCTCCATTCTGAATCTAAACAAGTGAACAAGAATGGGGTTTTTCTCTAATTGGGAGCCCCGGGTGGCACAGTTAAACTGCTGAGCTGCTAAACTTGTTGACCGAAAGTTTCCAGGTTTGAATCTGGGAAACGGTGTGAGCTTCTGCTTTCAGCCCCAGCTTCTGCCAACCTAGCAGTTTGAAAACATGCAAATGATGTGAGTAGATCAATAGGTACCGCTCCGGTGGGAAGGTAATGGTGCTCCATGCAGTCATGCTGGCCACATGATCTTGGAGGCATCTATGGACAACACCAGCTCTTTAGCTTAGAAATGGAGATGAGCTCCAACCCCCAGAGTCAGATACGACTGGACTTAATGTCAGGGGAAAACCTTTACCTACCTTTACCTTATTTAGTAGACGATGAGGTAAGGATATTCACATCCACGTGTTTTTTGAGAACTTAAATATTTCATCCTGTGGTGGGATGTGCAAGTTGTATTTCAGATGAGCTCATGTAAAGGAAGAATATACACACAGCGATGCTTGCCCTTCCTGGTTCATCTGATTTAGGCTCATTCCTCAAGCTATCTCAATTAGGACTTTACTTGGGGAAAAATAAAGCTCGACAACTGACTTAAAGTTCATCAAGAGGTTCTGTTTTATCTCCAGTGATTTAAACTGGGTTAAAGTCTCTCTTTAATTTCACAAGATATGTTAATATGTTTATTTAGTCACAGGATGCTTGTTTCATTAGGACTAACTGATCAAAAATTGTTGCTGTGTTTCATCTAGAGCAGTGGTTCTCAACCTATGGGTTTGCAGGTGAGGCTGAGAACCACTGATCTAGGGTAACCCTAAGACAACTATATCATGGGATCTTCTTGTTACTTCTGTTCAGAGGGTGCTTGCCATTGTTGTCCTCTGAGGTTTTGAGAGTATGACATGTCCAAGGTCACCCAGTGGGTTTCTATGGCCAAGTGAAGTTTTCAACCCTCATCTTCCAGTGTCGTAGATCAACATTTAAACCACTGCACCACATTGGCATTGCTATTCATAAATGGTGACAATTAACCATAAATTCTACTAAAGGCAGAGAAAAAAATTCTTTTAGTTAGCAGAACTAGCAAATGGATGGTACACATATGGAGTCAAGCATGAAGTTCTCAAACTGGGAAAGAGTCAGTTGTCCAAACAGGTTTCCTAATGGATGATGTAACAACTGTGCAGCACTTGGCATGACCAGATACATTAATACATGAATTAGTTAATCATGATTGTATTTAAAACACTGTCTTTAGCTGGTGAAATTTGAAAAGCTTATACCAGAAAGCTATGCTTTAGATGAGTGGTCTAATCATTTTCCTGGGTTCCCCATTATCCCCACATAGTTTTATCTGGTTTCTCATAGAATTGAACTCTCCCTCCCCCACCCTCTCTGTGATTAAAAAGCACCAGTTTAAAAGAATGGCATGGAATAGAACATCATGGCACAAAAGTAAAGGATATGGATTAAAACTAGTAAACATAAATATTTTCCCCTTACAATAAGTCCAGTTGTGTCCAACTCTGAGGGTTGGTGCTCATCTCCATTTCTAAGCCAAAGAGCTGGCGTTGTCTATATACACCTCCAAGGTCATGTGGCCAGCATGACTGCATGAAGCACTGTTACCTTCCCGCCGGAGCAGTACCTATCGATCTACTCACATTTGCATGTTTTCGAACTGCTAGGTTGGCAGAAGCTGGGGCTGACAGTGGAAGCTCACACCGCTCACACCGATTCGAACCTGCAACTTTTCAGTCAACAAGTTTAGCAGCTCAGTGGTTTAACCCACTGCACCACCGGGATTAAAACTAAGAGTTTGGAAATCACTGTAATTGCTTCAGAACAGTTACTTGTTTGTATTCAAACCAGTCTGGACAATAAAAATATTGCAAGAACAGGCTAACACAGAGGAAAAAAATAGATCCAAACTTCTGAACTCTTTTAATTCAATCAGTATTTAATATGCAATTAAAACTAATTATCTCATAATGAATGTAGAGACACATGATTATTGCATCATTTCCATAAGAGACTTGCATATTAACATTTATAATTTCTGGTTTCACAAAGATGGGAGAGGGTTAGAAGATTTTGTTCCCAAATGCCTGCCTTCTCTTTATGACCTTGCTGAGTGCAGTTGTGTTGTGCTGCTAAGGAATCTCAAATGAATTTAGTCAGCTGCCATATTAAATGTGGGTCTCTTAAAACAGAAATACTCTTAAAATGTAGCTTTTCTTCATAGCTTGCAATAAACAAAATCAGGTCTTCTATCCTGGGTAGACACAGCTGTTTGAAACCTTAAAGGGAAGTGAATTATTTGAAGGACAACACAAAGATAAGTGGATTTGAAAACATACTGTACCTCCTAGTAGCATTGAGAAGTGTTTTGGGATAATATGGAAAAACTTGAAAGTAAGGCAAGCACAGATATCAGAATAGCCTCCCACAATCCTTGTGTGGGTAGACTTTTTAATACTTCTAATGAGAACTGAGATGTTTTGGAATGCAAAGCAGGAAGCATAGCTATCTGAGGTTATTGCTGCATCTCATTCAAAATCCTTTTATTTCCCATTGGCAAGACTTTATTTTGGAAACCTAATTAAAACCACCAGGATGAACAATAATAACTCCCCTTATGCATTAACTGCTGATTTGCGTATCACCAGTTGTTGACTAGCATACAATCAATTCTCTATCCACCATAAACTATTTTAATTTTACCTTAATAGTTTCCCCATTCATTTGAACTTTTGGGTGGTCTAGAGAGCTAGCTGCTAGTACTGCTAAGCAAAAGACACTAAGCAGCCAATTCACTATTTTGTTCCTCAATTGATTTTCTTTAGTAAGGTGGGTGACATATAGGAAAGAATAGGAGGGTTAGAAATGGTATATGACATCAATTCACCCCCCCCCCCTGGTAAAATTATGTGACTAAGGCAGGATAATGACTGCACAATAAAATCCTTGTCTGGAAGTACTCAGTCTGAATTACTGGGAGATTACCGCTTGTGGGTATGAAGCCAGCCCTATTTCTATGGACAGATATCTACATATGCAAAATGAGATTTATGCAAGATATAAATAATGTTGTTAGAAAAACAAATAAATAATAAATATAATAAAATTTATTTATATCATGCCCTCTCTCCTCAAAGGGACTCACAATGCACAAACATGTATACATAATATCAAACAAAAGGCTGTAAATCAAAAACAAAACACAATAAATTAAGGATAAAACAATAAATGTAGGTAACCATAGTTAAAACAGCTCATAGCTGTTAGACCCATCAATATAAATATCACACAGTTTAAAAAAGATATACATATCATTTAAAAACATCAGGCACCCTATGCTCGCTGATAGAAGCAGTAGAATCTGGTTTAATATTTACCCCTGAACAGCTGCATCTCCATGTTTGCACTAGCCATTTTCAAATGCCTGCTTCCAGTGCCAGATTTTGAATTGTTTCCTGAAGGCTGATAAGGCGGGAGCTAATCTAATCTCCTTGGGGAGGGCATTCCAGAGCCAGGGAGCCACCACCAAAAAGGTCCTCTCCCTTGTCCCCACCAACCACACTTGTGATGGTGGTGGGACTGAGAGGAGGGCCTCCCCAGTGGATCTCAGGGCTCACTCTGGTTCATAAGTAGAGGCACGGTCACACAAATAGGCTGGACCTGAGCCATGTAGGTCTTTATAGGTGATAACATGCACTTTGAATTGTTACTGGAATCATATAGGCAGCCAATAGAGATCTTTCAGCAGAGGGGTAGTATGTTCACTGTAATTTGCTGCTGTTAGTAGCCTAGTCACTACCCTTTGTACCAGTGTAGTTTCTGGGCCGTCTTCAAAGGTAACCCCACGTAGAGTGTGTTGCAGTAAACCAAGTAGCACCAGGAATGTGGCACAGCTGGCTGGGTGTCAGCTGCATAAGATCTCTACTGACCAGAAGGTCATGAGTTTGAGACCTACCCGGGTCGGGGTGAGCTCTCGACCAATTTGTGTAACTCATTGTCGACCTTTGCAACCCGAAAGACAGTTGCATCTGTCAAGTAGGAAATTTAGGTACCACTTTGTGGGGAGGCTAAATTTAACTGATTTCTGGAATGTTAAATTGCCTCTATGTCTGTCTATATATGTTGTATGTCAATGGCATTGAATGTTTGCCTGTATATGTGCATTGCGATCCGCCCAGAGTCCCCTGCGGGGTGAGAAGGGCGGAATATAAGTGACGTAAATAAATGAATAAATAAATAACTAAGGCATGGATCACTGTGGCCAGATCTGGTTTTTCGAGGAGAAATGAAGAGAATAATTTGATTTCACTGCTCTTGACTTAAATGTGGACTGCATGTTAGGATCTGCACCTACTTTTCCCCACACAAGCCTCTGTTAATCATGGAAAAACCCTGCATCCACAGATGTCCTAGCTAGGTGGTGGTCCAAAGAAATGGCTAGTAAACTTCAGTATTTTAAAATAAAGCAAGGCTAAGTGTAGTACTCGAAATGTTGCTGGAATGCAAGGACCATCGGCCCCAGACAACATCACTCAGTGGTCAGGAATAGTGGAAGCTGTGATCTAATAGCATTTGGTGATTCCATCCCTGAATTAAAGCAAGACCCCCCCCCTTCACCCATTTCCCTAACTGCTTTCAGTTGAACTATATAATCATAATGGAAAGAGTTACAAATTGAACAAGATGAAACAAAATGTATCATGTTCCATGGAGCAAAGGTAGGGAAAGGATAGCTATCTAGATGGTGTTGTTTCTTCACCATATTGACCAGGTTAATGGCTGTCCAACAAAACCTACAGGCCACAGTTTCCTGTCATAGAGGGTAGTTCTTTGATATATTGTGGGGAGAATGGGAACACAAATGAACTCTCATAATGTATTGTGCCACTCTGTTATTGTGTGCTTTCAAGTTGCTTCTTTCTTATGGTAACCCTGCAGCAAGCCTTTCATGGAGCTTTCCTGGCAAGTTTTATTTAAAGAAGATTTGCAATTGCCTTCTTCTGAGGTTGAGGGCCCTTCCAGACGGGCCCTGTTGAGCCTTTACCAGAGGTGTCCAAATGATGTTCCAGAAAAAGTGAAGTAATTCAGGGCAAAGCAGGTAAACCCTGCTTTGTCCCAAATTACTTTGATACCCCATTAGGTCCGGGCTTTCCTGAAAACCCTGGGTCTAATGGGGTATGGTCCCTGTGGGGACTAACTACTGGGTAGCCTTGCGACTACCCAGGGGTCGGTCCCCACAGCCCTCTCAGTTCTTTGGGCACCCTCCTCCCCAACCCCATCAAAAGCCTTTTAAAATACAAGAAAAATTACTGGCTACCACGAGGCTTCTCCGGCAGGCATCTTGGTGAGTAGTCATTACGTACCAGGAGGCAGGGTGGGGGGAATCACTCCTAGGCCTTTTCTATGCACCAGGAGACCTGGTGGAGAGGCCTCATGGTGGCCTGGTAAGTTTTCTTGTATTTTAAGGGTTTGGGGTTTTTTTGGGGGTAGTTACTGCGCTGGCCCAGGAAAGCCTGGGTTTTTGGCAAGGACATGGGGACTTAAACCCACAATGAAGCGAGTTTCTTAAATCAGCTTCATTGTGGGTTTAAGCCCAGTCTGGAAGTGCCCTGAGTGACTTGCCTAAGTTTACCCAATAGGTCTCTGAGGGTGGTCTTTCAGAGCCTTAGTCCAATACTGAAACCACTATAGCATGCTGGTACTCCTATGTCCTCTATAAAATTGAAAAAAAGAGAATGCTGTGCAGTCAAAAGTTTCTGTGAGAACACCTGAAATACCACTGTCACAACAGACGAATGAAAGTAGGTAAAAGTGCATGTAGGTACTTTAGTCATTCTGGTGTATAAAATTATGGAGTGACTTTAGAAAGGGGAACATAGAATTTTGTAATAAGTTGAAAGTAGGATAATAGCTGTTACCCTTTTTTCTCTCCCATTTCTCTCTTTAAGATTTCATTTCTCAAGAAATGAAAGAAATGATGAATTCATATTCCAGGATGAACAGTTAAGTTAGTTTCTGAGTAGACTGCCAAGCTTTGATCGTATGTCTTATCAGCCCTCTTCATTTCCCTTTCATCCTGGAATGTAGTAATTGCTCAGCAACCCCACAACCGCTCATATTTAAGGAAACAATGATTTATTTTGCAGACTTTGGGTGGGTGTGTGTGTGAGCAGGAGCATTGACTCTTCACATCTGGATAGTAGATATCCAGCACTGACCAGTCAGAACTTCATGGAGAGCAGTTTTGCCAGTGTTATGCTATCTCAAGTAATCACTGGAAGAATGAATTGAATAGGGGCATTTTGAGGCCTTGTCTGATTGTGAACAGTGAACTGACAATACTGTACTCTTTTATGTGAAAGAGGTGATAGCCCATAACTGTTTGACTGAAGGTTTATATGATCCATACTAACAACTTTTCAGTACCCAATCAAATCTATTAAGCCATTTTAGCTAGTGGGATTATTTCATTCATGTTGGAAGAGGAGGAATTGGAGCTCCAGAGGATAAATGCATTATTTATTTACCGGTATTTAATACGACACCTTTCTTATGATGTGGGGCCCAAAGCAGCTTATAAAAATGATACTACAAAAATAAAGAAAACACAATTAAACAAACATGCACATTAAAATGCCACTAAATGCCACAGTGTTAAAAAAACAACAGAACAGTTAAAAAATACAGTACCCTGCCCTCAAAAAATGATTGCCTACAACCAGTTAATTGCTGAAATAACAAAGTAGAAAGGTTTTTACTGGAAAAAGGAGGGGGGGGGGTTAGCCTAGTCTCCTGTGAAGGGAATTCCAGAGCCTGACAATGGCTGCTGAGAAGATTCCCTCTTACGTTTTTTGGTGGGACCAAAAGAAAGTCATCCCCTAAAGCAGTGTTTCTCAACCTGGGGTTGGAATCCAGGGGGAGGGGGGTTTCAAGGGGGATTCAGAGGGGTCGCCAAAGACCATCAGAAAACATATATTTCTGATGGTCTTAGGAACCCCTTTGGCAGAGAAGGTTGAAGATCTCTCCACTTGTCCTTCTCTTCCTTTTTGGAAACAGATGGCGAATCCTCCCACCAAAAGCCCTCCTCCGCTGTGAGCAGGCCCGGATTACCCATAAGGCTGGATCAACACTGGTGTTATTTTCAACCCACATTGTGGTCATGGACAAGGGCCTGGTATTAAAAGTTTACTTCCATGCGTATATTACTGAATGACAAACTACTTGGGGCCCCCTCCCAGTTGAAATAGGCCATCGAACTGCTAGGTGAAACTTTAAGCTGGTTCTACAGTTCTAAGACAAATCCATTCATTGCCAGTACTGGGTTTGTTTTGCAACATTGCCAAGTTTCTTAACTTGGAGCCCTAGAATTAAAATTCTCAGTTATAGAGAACAGGGCATCACCAGTTGCGATATTTTTGTTTTCCTTAGTTTTCTCCAGCTTAATGAGGCCTCTACAATAATAGGATACATGGTTTTTCTCCTTACATATTTGAAAGAATATTTATAAGTAAAAAACAAACAAAATGGAAAGAACACTAAATTGCTTTTCAGATTTATGGTTTCTGCTCTGCATTGAACAATAATAAGTGCTAGAGATTTCTCAAGATGAAATCAGCTCATCACCATACAATTCTGCATAAAAGCAAAAAGAAAACAAAGCCATAAATATCAGACAAGAGGAAAGAAAATAAACAATAGGATAATATTTTAATGGACTGGAGGGGAATCTGAACAAAAAAGCTGCCAGAGCTTGTATATGCTATTCCTAGCATTGTAAAGCCAGCATCTCTTTGATATTGTCAGGCTTTTTGGTATATCATATCTTTCATTGCTCTTTATTTGTCTTTGTCTCCCTCCGCTTGACTGGTAATACACAGTAGCCTTGCACTGTGTACTTATTTCAAGACTGACTGCAGTGGTTATAAATACACCTTTTGGACTGAACAAGGCGAGTTAAAAAAGAAGCAATAAGCTCGAGTAGATGGGATACTAAGCTGTGGCAGACAAGGAGTTTCTGTCAATGAAGCATCATGAAATAAAAGTGTCAGCTTTTTCACTCCTTACAGCATTACAGTCGAAAATCTTTTACTATTATCAGAACAGGTCTAAAGTGGTAATGAGTGTTTTCACCCCTGACAGGTTATTTGAGAGCGCCACATTGGTAAAAGACAGATGTTCCCATAGCTTAGAACCAGATCTCAAGCAAGACAAAGCGAAATTATTTTAGAATTGTTTTTATATGCTTTCAAATAAAAATACTGAGCATGAATATGGAACAGCAACCACACTTAGGAGATAAAGAAACTTGGAAATTACTTGGACAACACTGATCTCTGTTCAGGATCAGAACTTTACTTGTTGTATATGTAATGGCATTATCTTTCCTTTCCATCAAATTCCAAGGAAACTGTTTCCATGCTAAACTAGTTTCTGTTGTCAATAATGGACTGGAATAGTATGAGCATCCTTGATTCCAAAAATCCAAAAATGTGAAACTGTCCGCATATGATGGCTTTACTTTCTGTGTACACAAACTTTGCACTTTCCCTTAGCTCTGTCTAGGAATTTGCAAAACCCCAGAGCCCTCTGAACTCAGCACTTTTATCGTTCTGTATGGTACAGTTTTTATGATGTCATATTTTATTATGATATGTTTTATTTGGTTTTGTTTTGATGCTATCTTATTGTATTATGTTTTTAACTTTGTGCTTTCTGGGCTTGTCCCTTTGTAAACCGTCCCAAGTCCCTTAGGGGAGATGAAGGTGGGGGTATAAAAATAAAGTTGTTGTTATTATTATTGTTGTTGTTATTATTATTTGTTTTGTGTGCTAAATTTATACAAATATTGTAGAACATACCTTTAGATTATATGTATAAATTGCTTATGAAACATAAATGAAATTTGTGTTTAGACTTGGTCCCATCTCCAATGGTTCATCTACATGTATAACATAACCTGGATTCGTCCTGGTGGTGGCTACATTCCCTATGCTTGTTCTGCAGTTCAAATTCTGGTTCATTTTAGGTTAAAAGTTTGATATGGTCAAGCCCTCAAATACCTAATTATGTACCGTATGTGTGTGCAAATACAAATATTCAAAAATCTGGAAAAAACCCAACTATAACCCAACACACTTCTGGTCCTAGCATTTTGAATAAGGCACAACCTATAGAACTGTGGTTCTCAATCTATGGGTCCTCAGATGTTTGGCCTTCAAGTCCCAGAAATCTTAACAGTTGGTAAACTGGCTGGGATTTCTGGGAGTTGTAGGCCAAAACACCTGGGGACCCACAGGTTGAGAAACACTGCTATAGAAGGTTAATCAAGACAAAACAGAGCAACTCCTAGTCAGTTGAAAAGCAGATCAGAAAACAGGAGTACAGCATGTAATTGATGGGATAATATTATTTGTGAACTCCCCGGTGTGTAGATTGGGTGTACTCTTGCACTCAAGTCTTAAGTCTGGATGCCCAAGTCTCACAAAGTCCAGGAGACCATTTGCATAGTGAAAAACCATGAGAGTAAACCTTCTTGTTAGAATTTCCATTTGTGGTCCTATTACCAAATAAAGCTATGTGAATAATGTGCATTTGTGAGGTTTTTTTGTGCTGAGAAAAACAAAGGCTTTGATTCACATGATAGAAACAAAATCCCAGTTTGAACCAGTTGAAGTTTATTTTCGAAAAATATAGTGGACCTTTTAAAAGAAAGATGTGCATTGAACTAGAGAAGGCCTTATAAATGCAAGGCATAATTAGATAAGCAATAGATTGCCGAGGAAGAGACAAAAATAAAAATATCTACTCTGCTCTCTTCAGTTTTTTCCTGTTTCTTTCTCTCTTTATATTTTTTTCATTTTTCTTTGTCTTTTTCTCTTAGCCATTTGCCTTATTCTGACAACATGATTACTTAATACTTACCTGCCAAATTAACTGACTTATTTTACCAACTGGGTGGATATACAGTACCTTGACACTTGCTATTTGAGGAGCTAACAGCTTTTGTGTGTGTCCGTGATGTATAAATAACAATAAAAATATATAGTGATGATCACCTGTTCCAGAAATCTATATATATTCCATGTAATGAAGAGGTGCATGTTACTTCCATCTACATATTTATTACAATAATTGTGATAAGAAGGAAAAGATCAGTAGCATTGACTCTGAGAACTGCTTCTTGGCTCTGTATTCATAGGAAAGTGAAGCACAGAATGTAATTAAAAGGAGCAGTCATGTGTTAGTCTATGTGGGTGTGTCCCGTACACAATTAAAATGTGTGCGTGTATGTGTGTGTGTGTGTGTGTGTGTGAGAGAGAGAGTGTGTGTAGGGGAGTAGAAACTGTACTTTTTGTCCCATCCCTTTGTCACCCTTCATGCAGAGCCTCACAAAGTTACTTTTTGGATTCCAACTCTCAAAATCTCCATATTCCCAGAAACTTGAAGCCAGCAGTGTTGGGGAATTTTACACATGTCTTTCATGCATTCCTAGTCATACTCTCCTCATCACACTGTAGTTCTAAGATCAGAATAGGTGAGTGGGATACTTTAGAGCAGTGTTTCTCAACCTTCCGAATACCGTGATCCCTTAATACAGCTCCTCATGTTGTGGTGACCGCCAACCATAAAACTAATTTTGTTGCTACTTCATAACTGTAATCTTGCTTCTATTATGAATGGTAATGTAAATATCTGATATGCAGGATATATTTTAATTCACTGCCCCTAATTTGGTACAAATATGCCCAAATGTGAATACTGGTGGGGTTGGAGGGGATTGATTTTGTCATTTGGGAGTTGTAGTTGCTGGGATTTATGGTTAACCTACAATCAAAAAGCATTCTGAACTCCATCAATGATGGAATTGAACCAAACTTGGCACACAGAACTTCCATGATCAACAGAAAATACTGGAAGGGTTTGGTGGGCAGTGACCTTGAGTTTTGGAGTTGTAGTTCACCTACATCCAGAGAGCACTGTGGACTCAGTGATGAATCTGGACCAAACTTGGTACGAATACTCAGTATGCCCAAATGTGAACACTGGTGGAGTTTGGGAAAATAGACCTTGGCATTTGCGAGTTGTAGTTGATGAGATTTATAGTTCACTTACAATCAAATAGCATTCTGAACTCCAGCAATGATAGAATTAGGTCAAACTTCCCACACAGAATCCCCATGACCAACAGAAAATACTGTATTTTCTGATGGTCTTTGGCAACCCCTCTGACACCTCTCAACTCCCCAAAGGGTCCTGACCCTTAGGTTGAGAAATGCTGCTCTAGAGGTTGTCATACTGCAATGTCCAACTTTGCTCACCATTTACTATTCTGGCTAGGGCTGATGGAAGTTGAAATCCTCTAAAAACTGGAGGACTGTTCTTTACTAATGCTATTCTAGGAGCTCCCATCAACACTTCTCTTGGCATTACTTCCCGAATAATAATAATAATAATAATAATAAATAATAATAATAATAACTTTATTTCTTGTGAGTCGCCCTCCACCGATGGTGCCCGGGCGACTTACATCATTTAAAAAATACATCTAATTAAAAACACGGGTTCAAAGAATCACAAAGGGCCCAATCCCCAAGATTAGTCAATCCCCAAACGCCTGGCGGAAGAGCCAAGTTTTCAGCTCGGACAGGAATCTGGCTGGGGCCGATATGGCCCTAAGAGCAGGCGGAAGTGTATTCCAGATTACAGGAGCCACCACAGAGAAAGCTCTCCGTCGGGTCTTTGTCAGCCGGGCCTCTCTCACCCCTGGGATAACTATACAGTCACCATTTATTTCACGCGATGGTCTTTCACTGTGTTGGTCTATTAACCGGTCGCCCAGATAGGCTGGTCCGGTTCTTTGTCGTGCTTTGAAAGTTATCGCCATGAGTTTATAGACCACTCGGAACTCTGTAGGGACCCAGTGAAGAGCTTTTAGGATTGGCGAGATATGGTTCCTAAATAAAACCCCGGAGATGAGTCTGGCCGCTGCATTCTGACAAGTCTCAGCCTCCGAGTCGTGGACAGCGGTAGACCCGCATACAGGGCATTGCAGTAGTCAAGACGGAGACTACGGTGGCATGTATCACGGTCTTCAGCGCCTCTGATGGTAGGTAGGGGGCCAACCGTCGGGCCCTGCGGAGATGAAAAAGGCGCCCTTGGCTGCAGACTGGATCTGGACTTCCATCGTCAGCCTCTCGTCCAGGATCACTCCCAGGCTCTTCACCGCCGGAGCCGGGGACAGGGGCTCGCCTTCAAAGAGTGGTAATGGTGAGTGAGGGTCGGGTCGACCGGGCCAGAGGATCTCCGTTTTGCCGGATTGATTTTTAGTCTGTGTGCTCTAAGCCAGTTTGTCACCGCTCTTAGTCCCTGACTGAAGCTTTCAGGCACCGACGACATCCCTGGATCAAGCTTCAACAACAGCTGTGTGTCATCGGCGTATTGGTAGCAGCTGAAACCATGACTCCTAGCAATACTGGCCAGGGGCTGGACATAGATGTTAAAGAGGGTGGGGGACAAGATAGCACCCTGAGGGACCCGCACTCCAACCCGCATTTCCTGAGACTTGGCCTGCCACTCGACCCGCTGCGAGCGGTCCCGCAGGAACGATCCTAGCCAGGTCAGAACCTTATCTTGGATCCCGGAAGCAGCCAGGCGGCGGAGTAGCAGATCATGGTCGACTGTGTCGAAAGCCGCGGTTAGATCTAAAAGGACCAGGACTGCCGAGCCCCTCCGTCCAGCTGGCGGCGGATATCATCCGTAATCGCTACCAGGACGGATTCCACTCCGTGGCCCGCGCGGAATCCCGACTGGGACGGGTCCAGGCCCCCGGATTGGTTTAAAAAGTCACGCAGCTGGCTTTCCACCGCTCGCTCTAGTAGCTTACCCAGGAAGGGCAGATTGGAATGAAGATTCTTAGGAAGGACTCATCCCACGCTTTTTACAAGAGCGTTGATGACTAAAAAGGCCAATCTGAGATAGGCAAGTCCGGTTGCAGACAACACAGCGGAAAGTCTCCTTGGGTGATGTTGTTTTCAAGTTGAAGTTCTTTGTGCGTTGTCGTTTCTCTTCGAAACCCGTTTGGCGTGTCTTCTCAAAAGAAGCCGCAACATTGTGGATAGTGCGTTTCCATGCCTCCCGATGTGAGGCCAGGGTGGACCATTTTTGGTGATCAATCTGGCCGAGCCTGAGATGTTGTTTCAGGGAGTCCTTATATCTATTCTTTGGGACATCTCTCTTGCACTGACCCATGGCGAGTTCACCGTAGAGGAGGAGTTCATCTTAGGGAGGCGGTGGTCCTCCATCCTAGAGACGTGCCCTGCCCAGCACAGCTGTGTTTTCAATAACATGGCCTCAATGCTGGTGATCCCTGCCTGCTCAAGGACAGCATCATTCGTCACATAGTCAGTCCAGTGTACATTTAGGATTGTGCAAAGACAGCGCTGATGAAAATGTTTGAGGAGTCGTAGGTGTTGGCGATAGGTGACCCATGTTTCAGACACATATAGGAGAATAGACAGTACGATAGCTCTGTACACACTGATTTTGGTGCTTTATCTCAGGTGTTTGTTACTCCAGACTATTTGTGAAGCCTTCCAAATGCACTATATGTCTTTGTTAATCTGTGATCTATCTCTTTATCAATCCTGGCGTCTGAAGACTAACACTATTCTAGGAGCTCCCATCAACACTTACACAACTAAAAAAAGGTTATCTTTTTTTGGAGGGGAGTTATTATTATTATTACTACTATTATTATCATTTACAATGGGACTTTGGTTTGGTCCCAGGACCCCATGTGGATTCCAAAATATGTGGATACTCAAGTCCTACTATATAAATGACATAGTAAAATGGAAAACCAAGCTCTTTTTTTTGGATTTTTTCTAAAGACTAATTTCAAGCTGTGGGTGGTTGAATGCATAGATGTAGAATCTGTGGATGCAGAGAGCCAACTGTACTATATAGTATACTAGCTTGGGGACCCGGCGCTCCCCGGGTTATTTGAGAAAGACATTGTGTGCCAAGGTTGGTCCATATCAGTTGTTCATTTGGCTCGCAGTGGTTTCGGGAAGTTAGTGAAGCTACTTCAAGTCCCATAATCCATGGTCCATCCTCCTCCAAATTGCACCAGGATGTAGGGGGTTCTATGTGCCAAATTTGGTCTTGATCATTCATTGGATGAGGGTCGCAGCAGTCTCGGGAAATGAGTGGCGGTACTTCAAGTCCCATCATCCGTGGTCCATCCTCCTGAAAACTGCATCAGGGTGTAGAGTGGATCATGGGGGCTCTATGTGCCAAGTTTGGTCTTGATCAGTCATTGAATGAGAGTCGCAGTGGTCTCAGGAAGTGAGTAAAGGTACTGCAAGTCCCATCATCCATAATCCGTCTTCTCCCAAACTGCACCAGAATGTTGAGTTGGCCATGGGGGCAGTCTTTGCCAAGTTTTGTCTTTATTGGTAATAATTGGATGAGTGTCGCTGTGGTCTCAGGGAGTGGGGGTACTTCAAGTACCACCATTCATGGTCCATCCTACTTGAAGCTGTACCAGCATGTAGTGTGGGTCATGGGAGCTCTGTGTGCCAAGTTTGTTCTTGATCAGTCATTGGATGAGGGTCGCAGCAGTCTCAGGAAGTGAGTAGAGGTACTTCAAGTGCCATTGTAGCAGCCAATTAGGAGTCCCAGAACTCCGGGTGGCAAATAACCTTCTTACCAACAGCAACGTGGACACGCGGGCACAGGAACGAGAGAACGAACAATTGACTGTTTTAAAAGTGACAGTTACGTGTGTTGTCATATGGCCTGGAATTATTGGCTAATGATTCAGGGGCGGGGATGTCCTCACTGCAAACAGAGATAGATTCCCTAGCCGGTATGGTAATGCAGCAGAGAATCGCACTAGATTATCTGCTCTCCAAGCAAGGAGGATTGTGTGTTTGGCTAAACACAACTTGCTGTCACTACATCAACTTGTCAGGACAGATTGAGACCAATGTGGAGAGAATTCAGAGTGTGGCAAGCCAGGTGCAGAAGTCCTATGAAGTTCCAAGTGATTTCTGGAGCATTCTAACGGGTTGGCTGCCAAATTTCGGATGGTTAAGGTCCATTGTTATGCTAATAATCATGGTTTTCTGTTCTGTAATGATCTTGCTATGTTGCTTACCTTTGATTCTAAAATGTTGTGCCTCTACAGTGAAAGAATCAACAAATGCGATCAAAACTGTGCAAGCTGTGGCAAAACGTGATTGGAAGGTTAATTGGGCTACCCAGTGAGGGGTCCGTAGAGGTGGTGTAAGTAACTTCATGCTGCGTTACTTACAAGAAAAAAAGAGTGAAATATAGCAGAGTTGGTACTTTGGGCAGAAGTACAGTCAGGAGAGAGTGATGCACAAGCAAGAGCTATAGGATAGCTGGCTTTCTGTGCCAGAAATCACGCTGGCATGCAAGCCGTAAATGCTGTACCCTGATTGGTACGCCGAGCGTATGCAGTGATTCGCTAAAGTACATCATGTGTCTTCAATGATAACAAAAGCCTTGATTGGCCAAAGCAGTACATGGCGTGGGTTTGTTTACCTAAATGCTAATAGGATAAGAACTACGCAAGCGCAGAAGGGTCTGCCCCCTCCTTTGCTGGCAGGGAAGAGGCAGAAGCAAATGTTGCGATTTGGGTACAGGCTGGCCAGAGCTGCTGATACTGTTCTATGGGAAATGAATTTCTTGCTGCGCCACAGTGTTTAACAAATAGAAGCCTGATAATGATATGATGCTAATAAGTATTGTGTTTAATTGGATAATGAAATATGTTTCGATACACCGGCCAATGGGGGGTTGTGAAGAAGGGCGGGCCAAGATCTGCCGCCATGAGGGGTATATAATGAATGCTCTTAGAATGTATGTTAGGATTTGCCCGGAACAGCGTGTTCTGTGGGTAAACCCCACCAGCTGGTGTCAAATTTCAATAAACTTGACTTCACTTTTAAAACAGTCAATTGTTCGTTCTCTCGTTCCTGTGCCCGCGCGTCCACGTTGCTGTTGGTAAGAAGGTTATTTGCCACCCGGAGTTCTGGGACTCCTAATTGGCTGCTACACCATCAGCCATGGTCCATCCTCCTCCAAACTGCAGTAGGATGTAGAGTGGGTCATGGGGGCTCTCTGTACCAAGTTTGGTCTTTATCGGTCTTTGTTGGGGGCCACAGTGGTCTCTGGGAGCAGAAGGGTTGGAAAGTACTCCAAGTCCCATCATCCATGTCTGTGTGCCCCCAAACCTCACCAGGTTGCGAAGGCAGTCATGGAGGTTATGTGTGCCAAGTTTGGTCTTGATCAGTCATTGAATGAGGGTCACAGCGGTCTCGGGAAGTGAGTGGAGGTACTTCAAGCCCCATCATCCATGCTCTGCTCTTCTCCAAACTGCACCAGGACATAGAGTGGGTCATGGGGGCTCTGTGTGCCAAGTTTGATATTTATCGGTCTTTGTTGGGGGCCACAATGGTCTCTGGGAAGCAAAGCACTTGGAAGTACTACAAATCCCATAATCTGTGGTCCATCTTTCCCAAACTGCACCAGGACATAAAGGGCACCATGGGGGTTATGTGTGCCAAGTTTGGTCCAGGTCCGTCACCCGTGCTGGTCAGAGTAAGTAAGTGAATGAAAGTACTGCAAGTCCCATCCTCCGTGGTCCACCCTCCTTCAAACTGCACCAGGATGTAGAGTGGGTCTGGGGGGGGGGGGACTGTGTGCCAACTGTAGTCTTGTTCTGTCATTGTTGGGGGCCTAGTCAGGAAAATCAAGTTAAGTAAGTCTTACTGTCAATTCAGGCTGAGGCCTAGTCAGGAGAATCAAGTTGAGGAAGCCTTACTGTCAATTCAGGCTGAGGCCTAGTCAGGAGAATCAAGTTAAGGAAGCCTTAATGTCAATTCAGGCTGAGGCCCAGTCTCGAAAATCAAGTTGAGGAAGCCTTACTGTCAATTCAGGCTGAGGCCTAGTCAGGATAAAGCAGAATTGGTGCTTTTAGCAGAAGTACAGTCAGGAGAGAGTGATGCACAAGCATAGTACTTAGTATAGCGGAGTAGCTTGCCAAAAATCATGCTAAATGCCATTACGAGAATAATGCACTTTGATTGGTAGGTCAGGCACAGGCTGTGATTTGTGAAAGTACATCATGTGCCTTTCCTGATAACACTGGCCGTGATTGGTCTAATTAGCCCCAACGTGCGTTTGTTTACATTGTAGCTGATTGGTAGAAACCGCGCATGGGTAAATGAAACCGTTCCTCCCTCTTGGCACAGAGGGACGTTTTAGAAATGTTGCAGATTCAGTACAGGACGCTCATACAGCAGATAACACACTGTGGGAATGAAGAATTAATAACTGCGTAGTGCTGTTTAACAAATGGGAACGCAAGTAGAATGTACTGCCAAATAATGTGATGTTTAATTGGATAATAGAAATGTGTTAATGACGTGTTGATGATGTGTACCAATGAAAATGATGAAGAAAGGAGGAGAGACGGGACCTGCCGCCATAGTGTGTATATAAGGGACTAGCTGTACCCGTGCACGCGTTGCTGTGCCATGTCTCTCTCTCTGTATCTCTGTCTCTCTCTATTTCTCTATCTCTCTCACTCTGTCTCTCTCACTCTGTACCTCGCTCTCTATTTCTCTCTATCTCTCTCTGTATCTCTCTCTCTTTCTCTCTCTGTATCTCTGTCTCTCTATTTCTCTCTCTCTTTCTCTCTGTCTCTCTCACTCTGTATCTCTCTCTATCTCTCTCACTCTCTCTCTCTATCTCTCTCTCTCTCTCTCTCACTCTCTCTATTTCTCTCTCTCTGTCTCTATTTCTCTATCTCTCTCACTCTGTACCTCTCTCTCTATTTCTCTCTATTTCTCTCTATCTCTCTCAGTATCTCTCTCTCTATTTCTCTCTCTCTATCTCTGTATCTCTCTCTCTTCTCTCTCTGTCTCTCTCTGTATCTCTGTCTCTCTCTATTTCTCTATCTCTCTCACTCTGTCTCTCTCACTCTGTAACTCTCTCTCTCTATTTCTCTCTCTCTATCTCTCTCTCTTTCTCTCTCTCTATCTCTCTCACTCTCTCTCTGTATCTCTCTCTATTTCTCTCTCTCTCTCTGTCTCTCTCTTTATTTCTCTCTATCCCTCACTCTGTTTCTCTCACTCTCTCTCTCTATTTCTCTCTCTCTCTGTCTCACTCTGTCTCTCTCTCTCTATCTCTCTCAGTATCTCTCTCTCTATTTCTCTCTCTCTATCTCTGTATCTCTCTCTCTTTCTCTCTCTGTCTCTCTCTGTATCTCTGTCTCTCTCTATTTCTCTATCTCTCTCACTCTGTCTCTCTCTCTCTCTATCTCTCTCTCTATTTCTCTCTCTCTATCTCTCTCACTCTCTCTCTGTATCTCTCTCTATTTCTCTCTCTCTCACTCTGTCTTTCTCTATTTTTTCTCTCTCTTTCTCTCTCTGTCTCTCTCTTTATTTCTCTCTATCCCTCACTCTGTCTCTCTCACTCTGTCTCCCTCTCTCTATTTCTCTCTCTCTCTCTGTCTCACTCTGTCTCTCTCTATCTCTCTCAGTATCTCTCTCTATTTCTCTCTCTCTATCTCTGTATCTCTGTCTCTTTCTCTCTCTGTATCTCTCTGTATCTCTGTCTCTCTCTATTTCTCTATCTCTCTCACTCTGTCTCTCTCACTCTGTATCTCTCTCTCTATTTCTCTCTCTCTCTCTCTCTCTTTCTCTCTCTCTATCTCTCTCACTCTCTCTCTGTATCTCTCTCTATTTCTCTCTCTCTGTCTCTCTCTCTCTTTCTCTCTATCCCTCACTCTGTGTCTCTCACTCTCTCTCTCTCTATTCTCTCTCTCTCTCTGTCTCACTCTCTCTCTCTCTCTCAGTATCTCTCTCTATTTCTCTCTCTATCTCTGTATCTCTCTCTCTTTCTCTCTCTGTCTCTCTCTGTATCTCTGTCTCTCTCTATTTCTCTATCTCTCTCACTCTGTCTCTCTCACTCTGTATCTCTCTCTCTATTTCTCTCTCTCTATCTCTCTCTCTCTCTCTCTCTCTCTATCTCTCTCACTCTCTCTCTATATCTCTCTCTATTTCTCTCTCTCTCTGTCTTTCTCTATTTTTCTCTCTCTCTTTCTCTCTCTGTCTCTCTCTTTATTTCTCTCTATCCCTCACTCTGTCTCTCTCACTCTGTCTCCCTCTCTCTATTTCTCTCTCTCTCTCTCTGTCTCACTCTGTCTCTCTCTCTATCTCTCTCAGTATCTCTCTCTATTTCTCTCTCTCTATCTCTGTATCTCTGTCTCTTTCTCTCTCTGTATCTCTCTGTATCTCTGTCTCTCTCTATTTCTCTATCTCTCTCACTCTGTCTCTCTCACTCTGTATCTCTCTCTCTCTATTTCTCTCTCTCTCTCTCTATTTCTCTCTCTATTTCTCTCTTTCTCTCTTTCTCTCCCTCTCTTTCTCTCTTTCTCTATCTCTCTCACTCTGTCTCTCTCTCTCTCTCTTCCTTCCTCCCCGGCGCCCCCCCTCACTCTACCTCTCGGTCTCCGTCTGGCCAGCCCGCCTCCTCCCCAGTCACCGAGGGAAGAGGCGGCGCGGCATCCCTCCCCAGGGCGTCCGGCGAGAAAGGCCCTGGCGCTGCTTACCTCCTCGGCCCCTCCTCCTCCTTCCTCCCCCAGGGGCCAAAAGGCCCTCGGCTGCCCTGGGATGCGCCTGGAAAAAGTAAGGATCTGGCTGGCTATTTACTTTTTCCAGGTGCTTCCCAGGGCAGCCGAGGGCCTTTTGGGCCCTAGAGAAGGAAGGAGGGGAGTCCGCAGGAGGAGGAGGGGCCGAGAAGGTAAGCTGAGGAGGAGGGGGGGTGCGGGAGGAGGTGGGAGGGGCTGGGGAGGGGGGAGGCGTGTCCCCTCCTCCTGCCATGCCCCCCGCCGCTCTTTCTAACCGGGTGGCGAGGGGGGGGGGGGCGGGAGGAGGTGGGAGGGGCTGGGGAGGAGTCCCCGCCTTTTGCCACGCCCCCTGCCGCTATTCCTGACTGGGAGGCAGCAGGGGGAGTGGGAGGAGGTGGGAGGGGCTGGGGGAGGGGAGGCGGGTTCCCTCCTCCTTCCAGCCCCCCGTCTGGAAGGTAAGTGAACTGCCTTCTGGGAGGTGTAGTTCACTTACCTTCCAGGCGCCGCATGGAGCCGGGTCGGGCGAACGCCTTTCCCGCTGCGTCCTCGGCCTCTCTCGCCGGCTGCCTTCCTGTTTGGGCCCCGGGCCGCGGCGCCGCCTCCTTGGCCTTCTGCCGCTCTCCTCGGCCGTTGGCGCGGGCCGGGCCAGGGACCGGGGAAGAGGCGTCGGAGAAGGTCGAGGAGGCGATGGCGTGGGCCGGGTCCCAGAGAGGCTGGCAGGCGCTGCGAAAGGCCAAGGATGCGGCGGAGAAGGCGGGGCATGGATGCGGCGGGTAAGGAGTCGGGGGCGCGGGTGGGAGGGAGGAGGAGGGCGGGGTGAAGGGGAGTCGGGGTGGGAGGGTGTGTTGGAGGAGGAGGAGGGGCGGGGAGAGGAGGGAAAAGAGGTGCCTGGGAAAAGCTTCCCTCCTGCCTCCTCAGGGATCGGGAGAGAACCAGGCAAAGCGGGCTTTGCCGCCAGGGCCTTCCTCGGTCCGGTCCCGATCCTGGCGGAGGTGGGAGGGAAGCTGCCGGGACGGCGGCGGGGGGGGGGTGCGGAAGGAGGTGGGAGGTGCTGGGGGGAGGGGAGGCGGGTTCCCTCCTCCTTCCAGCCCCCCCGCTCTTCCTTACCGGGCGGTGGCAGGGGGCGCGGAAGGAGGTGGGAGGGGCTGGGGGGAGGGGAGGGGTGTCCCCTCCTCCTTCCAGGTCCCCCCCCCGCCGCTCTTCCTGATCAAATGAGGAGGCGGAGGAGGTGCTCTGGCTTCCATGTGCGAACGTTCTAAACGTTCGCGCTGGCAGCAAAGTGGCCGGGGTGGGAGTTCCGTTGGCAATTTTTTGGGGATCGTTTTTTGGGGTGTTGGGAGGTATGTAGGTCCGGTTTTTTTGCCGTTGTCTGTAGCGAGTGTAATGGTCCAGTCGGTTGTCAAGTTTGTCAAGTTTGGTGGTTGTGGGAGCCATAGTTTCTTTGTCTATATATGACATTAAACGGACTGAGCAAATTTATATATATAGATAGTAAGAGAATGTTGAGGGCTCTTGCCCTGAGACAGCAAGTTCTGTGGGCAGGTCCCATCAGCTGACGTGTTCAATAAATTTTGGCTTCATTGCATTTCAGTACGGTTGTTACGTTTTCTCTCGCGTCCACGCAACCTGTGAGTAAAAAGGTAAAACCTAGGGAGTTTTGGGACTCCAGATTTGCTGCTACAAGGAGAATTAAGTTGAGGAAGCCTTACTGTCAATTCAGGCTGAGACCTAGTCAGGAGAAGCAAGTTGAGGAAGCCTTAATGTCAATTCAGGCTGAGGCCTAGTCTTGAAAATCAAATTGAGGAAGCCTAACTGTCAATTCAGGCTGAAGCCTAGTCTCGAAAATCAAGTTGAGGAAGCCTTACTGTCAATTCAGGCTGAGGCCTAGTCAGGAGAATCAAGTTGAGGAAGCCTTACTGTCAATTCAGGCTGAGGCCTAGTCAGGAGAATCAAGTTGAGGAAGCCTTAATGTCAATTCAGGCTGAGGCCTAGTCAGGAGAATCAAGTTGAGGAAGCCTTACTGTCAATTCAGGCTGAGGCCTAGTCAGGAGAATCAAGTTGAGGAAGCCTTACTGTCAATTCAGGCTGAGGCCTAGTCAGGAGAATCAAGTTGAGGAAGCCTTACTGTCAATTCAGGCTGAGGCCTAGTCAGGAGAATCAAGTTGAGGAAGCCTTAATGTCAATTCAGGCTGAGGCCTAGTCAGGAGAATCAAGTTGAGGAAGCCTTACTGTCAATTCAGGCTGAGGCCTAGTCAGGAGAATCAAGTTGAGGAAGCCTAAATGTCAATTCAGGCTGAGGCCTAGTCAGGAAAATCAAGTTGAGGAAGCCTTAATGCCAATTCAGGCTGAGGGCTAGTTTTTAAAATCAGCTGAAGCGTTTTTGTGAAGAACTCTGTCTGGCACCTTTGAGATTTGGGATGTTGGAATGCTGGCCAATCCATGGTCCATCCTCCCTCAAACTGCACCAAGATGTAAAGTGGGTCTTGGGGGCTCTGTGTGCCAAGTTTGGTTTTGTTGTCTCATTGTTGGGGGCTGCAAAGTGTTTTGGACTTAAACTCCCACCATGCCTGACTGCCTCAGGGCTTTTCCTTCCCTCCCTCTGGCACTTCAGAGTCTCGTAATGTTCGTGGCTGACCAATGGGAGTTGTTTATGCAAATAATCCCCACAGTGGCAACCAATCAGAACGCTGCCATATATCCCTTCGCCCGCCCGCCCGCCCGCACGCATACAAACATTCCGCTTTATTAAGGTATACAGATATGCCTTATATAATATATAGTCAAGGAATGTGCTCAAAGTTTGAATCCAATCAAGTCAAAATTTCCCCTTACAAAAAGTGAATTCTTCTACCTATGGTAGAAAAAAAGTTGAATAAAATGTTTGCATTTTGCAGTGAGAAAAAGCAATAAAAGCTGGCTTTCAAGTACTGGAAATCTTATTCACTCACCTCTAATTTCTGAGATTTTTATCAAGTGTTTTAATGCATTTTTAGCCTATAATGACTAGAAATATGTTACTTTAAAAATTCTGCAAAGATAAAAAAACACTGACATTCTTAGATGTTAATTTTCAATAATATCAGAAGGCTTAGGTGGTGTAAGAGGCACAGGAGCAGAGGTCAATAACAAAAGTTGGCAACCCTAATGTGGCTAGAACACACTCATGTGGATGCAGCACAGATATGACACATTTGATTAAGCCAAGCTAATGTGTAAAATAAGATGTTAGAGCCATAACCAAAGGGGATCTTTTTGAATAGGCGGATCAAAGTACTTCACTAACAATGCCTAATTAAAGCTCACTTGTAAAATACTATTTCTTAATATATCTTTTCTAAAGGCTTAACACAGCCACAAAGGTCAGGTGATTTGCTCTAGGTCCAACAGGTTCTCATTAGCAGAGCTTGGAATAGACCTGTCTTTTCCATCCACTTAATGAATTACCAGGCCATGTATAATTAGAGGAGATGCAAACTTGCCTGAGAATAGAAAACTGTTGTCATGCTAGGAGCCTTATAACTGTACAGGTGTGCATCACATCTATTAATGAAAAAAAGAGAAAGAAATTATTCAAGGTGAGTACCCTAGAATGAATTTGGAAAACAAAACCGAGCGTACCTTAGCAGAATATTAAATTATGAAGGCGCTATTACAGAATTACAACTGTTGCTACTTCTTTTAGATACGTTCTAGCTGTGAGATGATAAATAACAGCAGCAGCAGCAGCAACAACAACAACAGGAAAAGCTTACATGATATGAGGATTTAAAGATTGAACTGGCACAAGCCAGTAAAGGTGGTCACAGTGGTGATCGGCACACTGGGTGCAGTGCCTTACGACCTTGACCAGCACTTGAAAACAATCAGTGTTGACAAAATTACCATCTGTCAGCTCCAAAAGACCACCCTACTCGGATCTGCATGCATTATTTGCCAATACATCACCTAGTCCTAGACACTTGAGAAGTGTCTGACATGTGATCCAATGCAAAAGCCAGCATAGTGATTTTGTTTGCTGTGTGTTAATCTTGTTGTTTATCAAATAATAATAATAAAACTGGTGACAATCCACTACTCATTATATCCGCGTAGTGATGTCGACAGACTTTACCTGCCCAGAACATCAGGTGGCTGAGGGCTTCTGCAAGTGAAACGAATGGTAGAAGAAGAGAAACATGCACTGGCAGATTATGTGAAAGACAGCGAAGAACCAACATTGATGGAAGTCAACTGCTTAAAGTGCAAAAGACAAAGGGAATGTCGTAAAAACACAAAGCAGAGCAGAAGAGAAAACTGGCAAAAAAAAGGCTCTCCATGGACAGTTCCTGGGCAAAATTGAGAGCAAAATCGGCAAGGAAAAAACATGGATGTGGCTCACAAGTGGAACTTTGAAAAAGGAGACTAGGGCCTGATTCTTGCAGCCCAAGAATACGCCAATAGAATCAAGCCCATCAAAGCCAGAGTTGAAAAGTCGACAACAGATCCCAAGTGTAGTCTCTGCAAGGAAGCAGATGAAACGATAGATCATATTCTCAGCTGTTGCAGGAAGATTGCACAAACAGACCACAAGAAGAGGCATAATACCATTCTCAGATGATCCATTGGAACTTGTGCCACTACTACCATCTGCCTGTGACAAAGACCTGGTGGGACCACAAGCCTGAAAAAGTTACAGAAAACGAACACTTCAAACTACTCTGGGACTTCCGAATTCAGACTGACAGAGTTTTGGAGCACAATACTCCTGACCTCACAATCATACTTAAGAAACAAAGAATGGATCATGGAAGTTGCAATCCCAGGTGACTTGTTACCCTATTTGGGGTTGGATTTCCCTTAATCCTTCATCCACTCCATTTTGCTTAGTTTGAAGACAGTTTCTTTTTGTGAAGAGACTGAAGCAAAGAACGGATTAAGTAGTTCTGCCTTTTTCCTATCCCCTGTCAGCATTACTCTATCTTCTCCTCGCAGAGGCCCTATCACCTCCTTGTTCTTCCTTTTTCTACCGATGTAAGCAAAGAAGCCCTTTTTTATTGTTTTTAATGTCCCTAGCAAGCCTGAGCTTATTTTGCACTTTATTTATTTATTTATTTATTTATTTATTCGGGTTTCTATGCCGCCGACTCCCGGAGGCTCGCGGCGGCTTACAAGAGCCGAAAACACAATAAAATACAAAACAATAAAAGCAGTTAAAAACAGAGCAACACAATAAAAACAGAAGCACAGTTGAAGCAGTGGCACAACCAAAAACGCACGGGCCTACCCATCGAAAGCCTGCCTAAACAAATGGGTTTTACAAGCCCGTCAGAACAGGAGCAGGTCCTTCATTGCCCGAGTTTCGGCTGGGAGGGCGTTCCACAGCGTGGGAGCTATGACAGAGAACGCCCTCCGGCGGGTGGATGTCAACCGTGCCAGCTTCGCCGAAGGTACCTCCAAGAAGTTGGCATCCTCGGACCGTAGTGATCTCAAAGGGCAATATGGAGTGAGACAGTCCCTCAGATACGCTGGCCCCAGACCGTGTAAGGCCTTAAAGGTGAGAACCAACACTTTGAAGGCGATCCGGTGCTCAATTGGCAGCCAGTGCAGATCATGCAAGACAGGTGTTATATGGCAACCTGCTGGGGAACCAGACAGGAGCTGGGCGGCAGTGTTCTGCACCAGCTTGAGCTTCTGGATCGCCGACAAAGGAAGGCCAACGTAGAGCGCATTGCAGTAATCTAGTCTTGAGATGACAGTGGCTTGGATCACCGTGGCGAGGTCATTCCGGGAGAGATAGGGGGCCAGCCTCCTTGCCTGTCGGAGATGGAAAAAGGCCACCTTGCTGACCGCAGAGACCTGGGCCTCCATGGTCAGCTGGGAGTCCAGATGGACTCCCAGGCTCTTCACGGAAGACGATGGGCATAACACCACACTGTCCAGGGTCGGAAGCTGGACATCTACCCCACCCGGGCGGCCCAGCCACAAGATCTCCGTCTTCGCCAGATTCACCTCAACCTACTGGCTCGCAGGGACGGATCCCGGCCTGCCCTCCATCCTCAGAATGAGCTGGGTATCATCCGCGTATTGGTGACACTCCAGCCCATAACTCCGCACCAGCTGTGCAAGCGGCTGCATGTAGATGTTAAATAACAGAGGGGAGAGGATGGCCCCCTGCGGAACTCCACAAACTAATGAGGAGCCCTCGGAGACCACCCCGCCCCTCCTCACACGCTGAGACCACTGGTGGAGGAAGGAGGCCAGCCATTTTAGGGCTGTCCCCCTCACTCCAGCCATGGCCAGGCGGTGGGTCAATAGATTGTGGTCGACCGTGTCAAACGCTGCCGTGAGGTCCAATAACACGAGCAGTGCAGACCCGCCTTGGTTGAGCTGGCAGCGGAGTTGGTCTGTGATGGAGACCAGAACCGTCTCCGTCCCGTGCCCCGAACGGAAGCCGGACTGGAAGGGGTCAAGCCATGTTGCATCATCTAGGAAGGACTGCAGCTGCTCCATTACTGCCCTCTCAACTACCTTGCCCAGGTACGAAAGATTTGACACTGGGCGGTAGTTGAGGGAACCGCAGGGTCTAATGACGGTTTCTTAGTAATGGAGCTACCACCGCCTCTTTTAAGCACTCTGAAAGACTCCTTGCTCAAGGGAGCTGTTTATGATATTCAACAGAGGCCCACGTACCCCTCCAGGCAAGATCTAACAAGCCAGGAGGGGCACGGGTCGAGGGAGCAGGTGGTAGGCCTGGCTGCAGCCACTATCCTATCAACAGCATCTGCGTCCAGTGGCCGAAACCGGTCGAGGGTGGGCCCGGCGGAGGGACATGGAGTCTCAAGCTCTCTTACTGTCTCAACCATGGCTGGAAGGTCCCGGCAGAGGCTCAGAATCTTGTCTGTGAAAAAGCTCTGTAAAGCACCGGCAGTGAGGGCCTGATCGCTATTTTTTGGGACAGTAGGGACCGTCGTCAGAGACCGAATTACCTTAAACAATTGGGCCGGGCGTGAGCTGGCAGACGCTATCAAGGCGGAAAAGTACCCATTTTTGGCCGCCTTGACAGCACGCGCATAAGCCTCTTTAACTAGCTTATAAGCTGATACTGAGGCTCCGTCGCGGAGTTTCCTAGCTGTCTCCTCTCTCGCTTCATCGACCTAAGGTCCCCTGTATACCAGGGGGATCGGCGGTTGCGAGGGCGGAGAGGGCGCCTAGGGGCAATCTTGTCGAGAGCTCTAGCTAAAGAGGTGTTCCAAGCTTGAACCTGCTCCTCGACAGAGACGCTGATAGACTCCAGATCCCTCAGAGCATTCAGGAACCTTTCGGGTTCCATAAGTCTCCTCGGGCGAACCAAAATCTGTTCGGCGCCCTTGCATGGAGGGGCGGTTGCTCAACCCGGATCCTTAGAGCACAGTGGTCTGACCATGGAACCTCTATTATGGAGGCTAGGTCCACTTGAACCCCCGCGCTAAACACCAGATCGAGAGTGTGCCCGGCCGAGTGTGTGGGTCCCGAGTTACACAAGGAGAGGCCCAATGTCGCCATGGTCGAAATTAGGTCCGCGGCTGCAGATGGAACGGAGGCTGCGTCGGCGTGGACATTGAAGTCCCCCAGAACAATAAGTCTGTGGAACCTCAATGCCCACTCCGACACAGTCTCCAGCAGCTCTCTGCCGGTGCGCTAGGCGCACGGTACACCAGCAAGATCGCCAGGCTTTCCTGGGACTCCCACACCAGGCCGGCACTTTCGAGCCCCGAGGTGGTGAGCGCAGGGATCGCTCTAAGGTGCAAACCATCATGGGAGAGTATTGCCACCCCCCCCGTCCCCCATTCCTATTCTGGTGCGTGGTAACGTAACCAGGGGGACTACTTCCTGGAGACAGGTGTTATCGCTCTCCTGGAGCCAGGTCTCCATTATACAGAAAAGGTCCGCTTTAAGATCTTCACAAAATTGCCTGACAGTAGCGGTCTTGTTCCGAATAGATCGGGCGTTAACCAGCACCAGAGTGGAAGGGGGGATAACTGGATGTCTATCAACAGCGTGCCTAGGGATAGGACGCAGGTCAGAGCCAGGCCGAGTCCTTCTGTGACTCAGCCTGGCTCTCGCAGTTGGTCTCGCATTCGGCCTGCGCCTACCGTACTCACCCCGCCCTGAGATCACTGGAATACCTAACGGACTTGGGTGGCATGGGCTGGTAGGCGATTTAACTTCCGGCACACCCCATGAAAAGGGGAAGCCGGTAGAGGACCCTGGCCGTTCTTCGCCGGTTCTGTCGGCAATCCATCGACCCCAGCCCTCCCCAACATTTGGGGGGCCGAGGTCGGAGATGGCGAGGCTCGTTCACCGCCCGATAGTTCCTTCCCACGACTGGTCCTTGAGGGAGGCCTATCCAGCTGCCCACTTCGGCCCTCGCAGGAGCTCCCAGCATCACCAACGGAGGCCAAACCAGGGGCCAGGCCCAGGCAGCTCTCCTTCCTGCCAAATCCCACCCCCCAAAAGGTCCGCGGTCGAAAGGACCTTCTCAGGCGCTTGTTGGGCTTTAACCTTGAGAACCTTTTCTCTACAGGTGTTGGTTATTTGTCTGAATTGTTCTTTGGTGATTTCTCCCCTTTTCCACTTCTTGTGCTTGTCTCTTTTGAGTCTTAGTCCAGTTAAAAGTTCTTTGGACCTGCATTCTGGCTTCTTTGCCCTTGTGTTATTTTTTCTCTTATATCTCCCTCCATAAACCTACATGAGCTCTTGGATCCCCTGGGGAGCCCTCCTCTCATTCCCACATTCATCACAACTATTACTTGTGGGGACAAGGGAGAAGGCCTTCTCTTCTGTGGCCCCTCAGCTCTGGAACTCGCTGCCTAGTGAGAGTAGGTAAGCTTCTACTCTGGCTTCTTTTTAAGAAAGACCTAAAAACCTGGGTTTTCTGATGTGCTTTTGGTGAGTCAATATATATTCCATTTTAGTCTGTCCCAATTACAGCTCCATCTTCATGATGCACTTTTCCTTTGCCCTTAATTGAAGGTTTAATCCCACTGTTCAGCCTTTTGAGTTCCCCCCTCAGAAACACATTCTCCCTCAGAAACACATTCTCCCTCAGAAACACATTCTACCTAACTTATCCAGGGTGTTATCAATTATATCAATTTTGCTTCTAGTACATTTAGCCCGCCATTGTGTCCCATTTCTCTATCATGTCATTTTGGAACTGTATATTTTATTTTGTTATGTTACGTATTTATTTTGATGGTATTTTTGCTTTTTGTATTTTATTTTGCTGTACTTGTATTTTGTTGTAATTTTGGGCTTGGCCTCATGTTAGCCGCCCCGAGTCCCTTCGGGGAGGTGGTGGCGGGGTATAAATAAAGATAATGATGATTATTTGATGACCAGGCACTTGGATGGAACTCCAAGGTCAGCAGGCATGGCAGTGGCAACATGAACTACACCACTGTTATGACCAGTGGAAGGAAAGAAGGAAGTTAGTGATGGCCATTGGCACAAGGGATCAGTCCAAAATAGAGCTGATCCAACTGTCCTGATTTCTGGAAAGCCCTGTGATACTCCAAAGTTTCCACCAGTGGTCCGCAAGGACTAAAACATGGTTCATGGCCTGACTGTTACTATACTGTATCAATGAGAGCAATGAAAGCCTGTTATAGTGCTAAGGCTTATTATATATGGTTATCTGTAGGTGAGCAGATGGCAACTATTGGATGGCATATGTTCTGTATCAGAAACTAGAGCTGATGTGTTCTATCCAATGCAGTTTTCTAAATCAGCACCCCAAATAACTCAAACAAATCTAAAGTTGTCCAAAAACTGATTCGTAACTGTAATGATGTCGATTATTTGTGTGTAAATGTTGTATAACATATGTTAAATGTATGTTGTTTTGTGTAGTTCAAAGGAATATTCTATGAATTGTTGCTGTGGGTGAGCCAGAGGGAGGCTTGGCAGAAGCTCTGAAGAGCTGTCGCCATAGCAACCAGGGCCAGAGCCTTTTAGAATGTTCAAGGTATGAATTTTACAGTTGGTGAAGAGCGGTTGGAAGCCAACTGCCATGAGAGGGGGGAGGAGTTTGTTTTGAGTTTAGTTGGTCTTAAGGTCTGCAAGAGAGCAGTCCAGTTTTATGGGTGTAGAGACCCTAGTTAAAGACAGAAGAGTCCAGGGGTTTATAGAGGGTTAGTGGGAACCCTATAGTATAACCCCATTGTGTTTTGTGTAACAGAATAAGTTTGTGCCTCTGAGGAAGTATAAAACCAATCAAGATTTGTACCCATTTGTGTCATAATAAATTATTTACATCTTAAAAAGAAAACACCTCTGTTAGTTCTTTTATTGGTGGTGGCCCTCAAGGTCAGTGGTCAGACAGACAAATGGTGGCAGTGTGGTCAAGTGGTTACTGAGAAATGTAAAGTCTCTGCAATTCAATGGTTAGTGGGGAAGATAGTCTACCCTGCCATAAGACAGAAGTTGCTGAGGTAACTTCGAGGCCCCCCTTGCATTTAGGGTTAGCAGTTGGACAGAGAAAGATTGTCCAGTCTGAGGCCGGTCAACAAGGAGTTGTCACAGTAACCCTTTTGGTACTAATGTTGGAGAGTGGTTCCAGATCAGAGTGATTCCTGGTCAAAGTGGTCCCTGGTCAAAGTGGCCCCTGGTAAAAAAAAAGATTGGGAACCATTGCTCTAATAACCTCGAACTTTTCCCAATGCAAGGCAAATTTGGATTAAGGCAAGAAACCCCAGGCTACGCATTGGAAGTTGCTGTGCATCATGGAGACAGGCAGTGGTGGATTTGTAGTTAGCTCAGGCTTTTTGGTCAGCATAGATAAACCCAGAGGAAAGTAATGACAAACACATTTTGTCAAGAAAACTCTCTGAAAAGGTTTGTATGAGTCAGAAATTATTTGAACACACAAAACAACAAAAACAATGTGTGGCTTTGGGAGTGGTCGCTCCTTTATTTCTTTCTTTTAACAGCTCATCTTAAAAATACAGCTTTGGGTGATGGTGGCCAACTGTTTCTTTCCTCTGCATTGCTATTCTGGATTGAATGTGGGGGTCGCGCAATCTCAGAGGCACTCTGGAGAGCAGAACTCTGACTGCTGATAGAGTGCCTGTCCCTCTAGAATGCTTTCAGTATCAATTGACGTAAAGCTTCAATTAGATCTTGTAAGCTGTAGATATATGTTTTTCTAGAATTTAATTAAACCCATCCACTGACAGATTTGAAGTCAGGCATTCAGTAATGCACACATTTAAGAGAACGGTTTTACATAAGATTCCCTTTCATTTAAAAATAGAGGTCCTTCACTACTTATTGGTTTTCTCCCTTGACTGCAAATCAGTCATTTATGTGAATTTCCCATGGAAAAAAATAACTACCACTGTTAAGAGTGAAAGCCATTTCTATTGGGATTAGACGAGATAGTGGTATAAAGCTTTAATGGAGTAATAAACATTTGAGCATCCTGCAAGATAATGTAATTGCCATTCTTGGCTCCTGGGACATATGGAAGTAGAAGTGTTTGGGCATTTCCTTTTCACTTCACATATTGGAAGCTTTCATCATTGCTGCTCCTTGAGTAGTTTGATAAGGAGGCATGGATGTGAAATATATTTGCGAATACACACAAAAAGAGTAAATGTCATTACAGTTATATAACTTGCAAGTCTCTATCATTAGGAAAAGATCTTGTTAGTATGAAGTTTTGTAAATATGGGCAAGAGACTAAAACCCGGAAAGGAACAGATCTTGTTTATTTTGGAAGCTAAACAGGGTCCGCCCTGGTTAACATTTTGAATCTGCTGAAGGCTACATTTCAGAGGAAGGAATTAGCAAAACCACCACTGAGTATTCCTTAGTAAAGAAAGCCCTATGAAATTCACGAGGTTGCCATAAACCAACAGGTAACTTGAAGGAACATTCACACATGAAGATGGACAATTTGGCACTTCTTGGAGGATTTTGATCACAGAATCCATATTTTTGACTGTTAGTTAGGTTGTATGAGGTTTATGGGGACTGTAATCCAAAAGGTACCAGTTTGCCTGTCCCTGTCCTTTTGGGTAGTAATACATCATTCTTTGTGGTGAACATTGCAAGTTCAATGGCTAAAGTATTCTGCCAAAATAAGATGCATCTTTTGATTTATTGAATTTTGGCTGTACACATTTATTTGCTTTTAGTAAGCCTTCCATCTGAAAAGGCAGCTTGGACAACCACCCAATTTTCAAATTTTGTGGTTGCAAGAGGAGATGTGAAGACATATTTTATTGTTACATTTTGTGGTCACGGAATATTTATTATGTGGACCATCTGCTGTATGCTAGGGAATCATCTACCACCTATATTAGGCATGGGCAAACTTGGGCCCTCCAGGTGTTTTGGACTTCAACTCCCATAATTCCTAACAGCCTCAGGCCCTTTCCTTTTGCCCTTAGTCATTTAAGTGGCTGAGGGGAAAAAGGAAGGGGCCTGAGGCTATTAGGAATTCTGAGAGCTGAAGTCCAAAACACCTGGTGGGCCCAAGTTTGCCCACACCTGACCTATATTGTTCTTGATTCATCGATATGAGTTGCACTAGTGGACAAGTCCATTTACAGGACCTTTTGTTATCTGCTGTTGAAACCTGGAATACCATTGATGACTAAAATGATCAAGGGTCTGGAGAACAAGCCCTATGAGGAGCAGCTTAAAGAGCTGGGCATGTTTAGCCTGCAGAAGAGAAGGCTGAGAGGAGACATGATGAGGACCATGTATAAATATGTGAGGGGAAGTCATAGGAAGACGGGAGCAAGCTTGTTTTCTGCTGCCCTGGAGACTAGCAATGGCTTCAAACTACAGGAAAGGACCTTCCACCTGAACATTAGGAAGAACTTTCTGACTGAGAGAGCCGTTCAGCAGTGGAACTCTCTACCCCAAACTGTGGTGGAGGCTCCTTCTATGGAGGCTTTTAAACAGAGGCTGGATGGCCATCTGTTGGGGGTGCTTTGAACATGATTTTCCTGCTTCTTGGCAGGGGGTTGGTCTGGATGGCCCATGAGGTCTCTTCCAACTCTATGATTCTATGATTTGAGCTGGTGTAAGAGTTAAGCCTTTGTAGTTACCTTTTTGTCTGAGCTGTAGTAGCAACAAGACAATGGTAGAAAAAGGAGATAGTTATTCTGCCAACACTTGAGCAGCTTGAGAGCTGGCTTGGCAGCTTTGTCTCTTGATAGAGATGGTTTTCATTGTTGTCCTCCCAGATGAAGCAACACTTATGTTTTCTTACTTTTTGCTGCTGTGCTACTTGGCCAAAGTGTTTGACATCATTGCAATACTTTGGAAGGGATCCTAAACATGGAATCCACTTTTAGTTAACAGAATTCTATCGAACCACTTACTGTTTTCCGTCATTTAAAGATTATCTGTGTCAATGTTAGTAAGATAGAGCAAACTTTCTTTCATAGCTTTGGAAGACAGTTCTTCAGAGGTTACAGCTAAATAACTAAAGACAATGCAACAAGAAAAAAGTCAAGGGCATGAAGTTTAAAAATACAATACTGAACTAATATCAAAGGACTAGCATGAGCTCCGGTGGTTTTGAAAGATGTGAAGTTCCTATTTTTTCCTTCTCCGATTGTCAAACAATGCTGGAACAGGTGGCTAAGAAGAGACCTTGTTGAAATCTTTCTGCCTTTGCTGCCATCTCGGCAAGCAGAATATGGGGTTTCTCTGGAATGTGCAGTGACAGGTGGAAAGGTCAAAAGCCCCTTACCTCACTACATCTTGCAGCAATTGCACATGCCTTACTTCCTGTTATCTTAAACGCCCCCCCCCCCTCCCCAAAGTGGTCTGGGTCAGGCAGATGAGCCAAGGGAATTTGTTAGGCAGACATATTTCATCTGCCTTCCTTTTTTCCATGCATGACATCATCATAACCTTTTGTCTGCACTGCTTTGAAAATGCTAGGGCTGCTATTTATCTTAGCCATGGAGATTCCCGTGCTGCTGAGGAAAGGTCGAGGAAGGAAAGAGAAGAAGGAAAACCACAGCTCTGTGCTGTATTCTCATCCCACTCTTCCAAAATCCCTATAAACAACTTTAATTCCTGGCTCTTTGACCATGTTTTATAATATAAACTTTCTAGGGAAAATACAGACTTTTAGATGCCGAGAAGTGACTATTACCAGAACCTCGTGCAATTAGCCAGGCTAGCAGGAACAGAGGAGGACTGAAGCCTGACTACTCCTGGAGTGCCACAGGTCCAGATCTGTTTTGGAAATACAGACTTGGCAATAAGATTTTCTGTAAGAGGTGGAAACATCACAGCCTTTCCTTTCCATGTCCACTTCCTTGATGTGAACAGCTGGGAAAGGAAATTGTACCTGTGGAGGATGAAGCCAAAGAAAGAGACCTATGCAGGATTATTACTAGTGTTGGTGGGGCCCAAGTGAGCACCGAGGAAGCTCTCAGGGATCAGTGCTGAATAACAACCCTATAAGCTCAAATAGTCTAAATATTGGGAAGTTTAAATTTCAGTAAACACTATTCAAATTTAATAAAAACAAGAATAAAACATGAAATAAAAACTAATGAGCTATCACAAAATTAATAAAACATTGATGAAAAGAAACTGAAATAAGATTAAAATAACATTTAATTAAAACAATATTCACATTCTGGCCTCTGAGCAGCTCCTTGGTTATTTATTTATTATTTATTTACATAATTTTTATACTGCCCTTCTCAGCCCAAGGGCGACTCAGGGCAGTTTACAATTGGCAATAATTCAATGCCACAACACAATAACAATTAAAAACAACCAAAAAGCATTAAACAAATATTATTCAGTATAAAATTAAAATTCAAAATATTACAGAACATTTAAAAAACTGTACAGCCTGAAAACATTATCATGAGCATTAACTATGTCGTGTTACCATTCAATTAATCATCGGGTCATTCTGTAAGTTCAAATGATAAATAAATAAATAAATAAATAGATCTATGCGGTGCTCGGAAAAGTCTGTTCGAAAAGCCAGGTATTCACCTGCCTTCGGAAAGACAACAGGGAGGGGGCTGATCTTATCTCCCTAGGTAGGGCGTTTCACAGCCGAGGGGCCACCACCGAGAAGGCCCTGTCTCTCGTCCCCACCAAACGCATCTGCGAGGAAGGCAGGAGTGAGAGCAGGGCCTCCCCGAAAGATCTTAACGTCCTAGATGGTTCATAAGGGGAGATTCATTCGGATAGGTAAGTTGGACCGAAACCGTTTAGGGCTTTATATATGGAGGTAAAAAACTTTGAATTGTGCCCAGAAGCAAACTGGCAGCCAGTGGAGCTGGCGCAACAGAGGAGTTGTGTGCTCCCTGAGCGCCGCTCCTGTTAGCAACCTGGCAGCTGCACATTGGACCATTTGCAGCTTCCGAACAGTATTCAGAGGCAACCCCATGTAGAGCGCGTTGCAGTAGTCTGCAGTAGTTGTAGTTGATCCTGAGAACAGGTTTCTAGCATTAGTTCTTTTCCTTCCATGATAAAGATGTTCTTTTTCACTGCAGTCATGCAATCATTGATACATACTGGGTTGAGCATGATATTGCACCTCTTTTCAATTGTGTAGTTGTGCTGATTTGAACATGAACATATCTTTGTAACCCCATCTTTTTGTATTTTCACTGTTTTATAATTATAAATTTTAATTATAGAATAATTTGTAATTCCAGCTTTGAAAACCAAAACAATATAACTATAACATATACATTAACCAAAGAACAGCTAGCTTGGGAATAGAAAGGTGGAAAGAGGAGGAGAGTCCTGTCTCTTGATGACATTTAACTACGGGCACAGAAAATGGAAAGAACCCATTTCACAAAGTAGCTGATAGAAATGTGGTAGAATTATTAGCTATTGACAAGGTTCATCTATCAATAGCGAGGGATGGGACAATCATGGGGGGTGTTGGTGTTGGTGGTGAAGAGGTAGACTGGCAGGAGGTTGCACACTGTGTCATGCAATGCTGGTTTGCTTGTCTCATGAGATAAAGTCTATAGAAGGGGCGGTGGGAATAAGGAAAACAATATAACTGTCCTTCAAGGAACCATGGTATATTGCGATAATGTGATATTTAATAACTTATTTATTATTTGGCACGAGCAATTAAATGAACATCAATTAATATTGTGCCAGTTCATTATACATATTAATATAAACAATGCTAAACATACCATGTATTTTAATATATGTATTTTATATATGTATTTTATTGCATGCATTTTGACTGTGTTGTGCCCTACCTAAAGCTATGAGGAGAAGAGAGAAACAAAATGTATTATTATGATTAATAATGCAAAAAGTCCTATGTTGCACATGGCTTACACTAAAAACAGCTTCACCCCCCCCCCCCGGAAATTCTCAGGGTGGTCTGCTAGAAGGCCTTACTGGTACATTATTTAAACTGTTATGTGTATTTATATCATGATCTGATCACCATGCTCAATATATCCCATATGAATGGGGGTATTGAGATAATGATACAGAAGATTTGCTAGGGTAGATCCTCTCTCTCTCAGACAGCCTCCCTTGACTCAAACTCACCCCCCCCCCCCCGAATCAAAATCCTGGCTATGGCCCGGTTTTGGGGAGATGGTGGCAGGGTACAAATAAAGATTATTATTACAAGGAAACACCTATGCCAGAAGTAGGTTCCAGGGAGGTATAAAACTTTCTTGTAAAATGGGTTAAAATTGCCTTCCTTCTCATTTTAACTGTTTTTGGATGGTGCCAGTGCAACATCTAGGGGACAGAATTGGTGGTAGGACATCCAATAAGTAAATGACTGTTGGGTGACAAATCAGTTTTATTCTCTGGGAAGATTGTTCTTTCCACCCAATAGTTATATTAGCCCTGTTTGTATGTATATGGCCATGTATTTGTTTGTATATAGCTATGCTTGTATATGGTTACATATGTTTGCATATTGAATAAGCAAGCCTATCTCGTCTCATATTTATGACATATAATATGCATTAAGAAAATTGGCCAATTTCATAAATTGAATAATTCAGTTATTGCCATCACAGGAAAGTGAAGTATCCTTGTTGAGAGCTAGACAAGAAAAAGTAAACAGAGACACAAGATTGAACTTAAATTCCTGTATCGTGCCATTTGCAATCTTGGCGATGTAGACAGAGGACCCTAACGAGAGCATGAAATTATAACGTGTTTCCTGACATGATCTTATGAGACTCCATTCCGTTATTATTTATGCATCAGTAATAACTTGCAGAATGGGGAGAGGTAATACAATAGTGTATCACTAACCAACTGTTCAGCAACCACCCCGGGAACCTCATGCCACAAGCGCTTAATCCACAAATAGATTTGTAGTGCAAGTGCTGTTAATGACTACGTAGCCATGCTCCTGTGGGAACCCTGCCACTGTTAAATTTGTAGCCAATTAGCAGTGTTTCACAATTCCAGCAGAGTAACCCCAGTCTCCATAGACCCAGTATACAGAGTGAAATTAGTTTAGACAAATACCCCTTAATCCCTTGTTCTTGGCTGGTCCTGAGCTCCAACTGCTAAGTGTTAATAGCATTGGGAAATTCCAATTCCCAGTGTCAAGTGCATAAAAGAATCCGTTTGTGAGGACATTTTTTTCTGCATTCAGTTCGAGCACTGCTCTGAGGTAAAACCTTCAGAAGAAACAAATGTGGCATTCTCTGAGGCTGTTGTGCTATTTTCCCATCTCGTGCTCCCATACTAGAAATGATTAAAAGGATGGCAAGAGAGGGGTTTTTTTGCGGGGAGAAGAAGTTAGGGGGAGGGATGTATTAATTAACATAGCATGGATCTTGTTCCAGACATTTAAGATACGCTTTCTTTTCCATGAAGGTAGAGTTTTTGTCTTTCTGTTTTCTGTCTTAGATTAAAACATCAGTAGTATCACAGCCCTTCTGGAGTGTCAGATTGTTCACTTAAGTGGTCTTTGCCACATTTACATGTGTATGTCCTGCCCTCTGCTGGCAAATACACTTGTTACAGTCCCTTATTTCTTTGCACAGAGAAAATCCTGTAATTCAAGTCAAGGCCAAGCGTATTTCAATTGTACTTTCCCAGCAATGTGGAATATGTTAAAAAAATAAGCATTGGCATCCACCAGAGTTAAATTCTTTACAAACTTGGGCTCCTTTGTCTGGTTGAAATGCAGACTTTCTGAATTTGTTAATCCAAACCCAAATTTGAGAACACAGAAATGCTGGACCATTTCAACAACCAACTACTACACAGGGAAAAGCTAGGCAACACAGTCTACAGAGCAGTAGTAGAGTAAACACGGTAAGTATGAGAACCAGACTGTATATAAATAGAATGAGTCTGTATTATATCAATCAGTTATATATCAAAATATTGTGCAAACTCAACACACACACACTACACAGGGAAGCTATTGAAATCCATAGGCATGTGGACAATTTCAACAGAAAGGAGGAAACAATGAAAATGAACAAAATCTGGCTACCAGTATTTTTAAAAGTCTATAATTATAACAGTAAAACAACACTCAAACTCAGGGGAACTCCAGAGAGGAAACAATCAGGGTCAGCTAATCACCTTTCAACAAAGGATTCCCCAGGCAGTAACAAGCCACACCTAAAAACTGCCAGGCCATCCAATGCTAATCAAGGTGGCCAACTGACACATTCACACCTAGCTGCAACAGACAAGAGTCCTTTCTCCCACCCTGGACATTCCACAGATATATAAACCCAAATTTCCTAGTTTCCAACATACCTCACAACATATGAGGATGCCTGCCATAGATGCAGGCGAAACGTCAGGAGAGAATGCTTCTAGAACATGTCCAAACAGCCCCGAAAAACCTACAACAACCCAGTGATTCCAGCCATTAAAGCCTTAGACAATTCATCAAACCCAAATTCATTATTCTTTATTAAACATATACGTATACAGTGTATAGAATCATAGAAGAGCTGTAGGAGACCACAAGGGTCATCTAGTCAAACCCATATATCATATGTACAGACATATATGTGTAATATGACAGTAACTATATTATGTATAATATAGCTATGTATAATATGTCCCAGTCTTCCATAGAATTATAGGCCTGGAAGGGATGATGATAGTAGTAGTAGTTGTGTGCCTTCCAGTTGCTTCTAACTTATGGCAAAAGAAGCAGCTTTGGGGATTGGGTATATGTAGGTTGGACATGGCTTTGTGGCTGCTACACTTTGTTTACCTTTCTGCATACAGCTGTACATGTCAGTGTGTAGTTATTATTTCTGCACCACAATGGAGTGCTATGAAATAATTAGCAAGTCCTGTGTTCTACTCAAGCCTCCCCTTGCGCAGACACAACCAGGGTGTCAATTGGGTTAGATTAAGTAACAGGTGTAAGACTAAAGGGCATCTTCTAAATAGGGCAACTTGAAAATAGATTCAGAATTCCAAGATTTCTTATCTTTTCAAAATCCATAACCACCATCATCATGATTTCATTGCTCGATTGACACCCCACCTTTCTTTCACAATGGGATCCAAAGTGGCTTATACATGATTGTCCATGTACTTAACATAGCTAACAATAAATAAATAAATAAATACATGTTGGGCATCCCTTATCCGGAATTCTGAAATCCAAAATTGTCCATAAAGGTGGCTGAGATAGTGTCACCTTTTTTCACTACTTCATTATACATAAACTTTGTCTCATGAATAAATTTATTACAAATATTGTGTATAACATTACGTTCAGGCTATGTGTATAGGATGTATATGAAACATGAATAAATGTGCTTAGACTAGGGTCCCATCTCAAAGATATCTCATTATATGTATATATGCAAATACAAGTATTCCAAAAGTCCCCAAAATTAAAAAATTGGTTGCAAGCATTTCAGATAAGGGATACTCAATCTATACTAGTCAACGTGAAAACAAACAAAGGCAGGTTGGAAGGATTGTAGGGATTACTGAAATGTGAATACAGTTCTGTAGTTATGATATTAGCAGATCATTGAACATTGATATACAGATGAAACACATTACTGCTGCAGGAATATGCCAGATTAATTTTTATTAACACGTATCTTCATTTTTGGTGAAGTTCTTGGGATGCTCATGCATGTAGGTGGGCTAGTATCTTGGTGGACCAGCAGGGAGACAATTTTTTTAATTAGGTCAGAAGTGACTTGAGAAACTACATGTCGCTTCTGGTGTGAGAGATTTAGCCATCTGCAAGGACATTGCCCAGGGAATGCCCAAATGCTTTAACACCCTGTGGGAGGTTTCTCTCATGTCCCTGCATGGGAAGCTGGAGCTGACAGACAGGAGCTCACCCCGTCTCGCAGATTCGAACCACTGACCTTCAGGTCAGAAATTCAACCAGCAGAAGGGTTTAACCCATTGTACCATTGTGGCTCTTAGGAAGATAGATAGAAGATATGGGTGAAAATATACAGGCAATCCCCCCAAGTTACGAACAAGATAGATTCTGTAGGTCTGTTCTTAAGTTGAATTTGTATATAAATTGGAACAGGTACATTTTTGAAGTGTAACTCTAGCCATACATACACACACACACACACCCCACAGCTTTGGATAGAATAGGGAAGGATCAACATCCTAGTGGTGTTTGTTTTGCTGTCTGTGCAAAATTGGTTTGCTGTGGAAACAATAATTTGTAATAAATTTTCAATTGGGGCCCCCTTTCCCCATGATAACTCTTTCAGGGGTGAATTTGCCTTCCAAGGAGTAGATTTCTGTCATTTTCTCTTGTCTCACCCCTGTTCTCAACTATGAGACATAAGTAAGTCAAATGCTTGTAAGTCAGGGACTGCCAGTAATCAGTTTTTCCTCAATAAGAGTTACAGAATGAGATTTAAAAATTCTGGGGTCTTTCTGGAAGTCAGAGCTTGATAAAAGACTGGTTTTCAAATATCACATGAAGTCCATGGGATATGGTTTGACGAGCACAGCTGGAACTATATATAGATCTTTCTCCTTAGGAAGCCTGGTAGCACAGCAAACAGGTTTTTTTACCATGTCTTCATCGCTCTTGTCTAAACACTCACTATGATACTTCATCTTGTTGATGGGAAGCTTCCCACCAGAGTGGAAATCATCTATTGGACAGATGGCAAGCTATTTAACCTCAGCAGACTGAAAGCCAAAACCAAGGTTACAACAACATCTATTATAGAACTTCAGTATGCTGATGACAGTGTTGTCTGTGCACATTCAGAAGAAGACTTACAAGCCACTCCAAACACTTTTGCAGAAGCATACGAGAAGCTTGGCCTGTCACTGAACATCAAGAAAACCAAAGTGCTCTTCCAGCAGCCACCAGCAAATCCCTCTCCAATGCCAGAAATACAGCTTAATGGTGTAACATTAGAAAATGTTGACCATTTCCGCTACCTTGGCAGCCACCTCTTCACAAAAGTCAACATTGACACTGAAATGCAACATGGCCTGAGCTCTGAGAGTGCAGTATTTTTCTGAATGAATGGGATTCCAAGCTGCTTGTTTATAAAGCTATTGTCCTCCCAACCCTGCTATATGCTTGTGAAACGTGGACTATCTACAGATGTCACATGCAACTCCTGGAACGATTCCATCAGTGTTGCCTTCAAAAAATCCTGAAAATCTCCTGGGAAGACAGGTGGACAAACGTCAGCGTGCAGGAAGAAGCAAAGACCACCAGCATTGAAGTGATAGTCCTCCGCCATCAGCTCTGCTGAACCAGCCACGTTGTCCAAATGCCCGACCACCATCTCCCAAAGCAGTTGCTCTACTCTGAACTCAAGAATGGAAAATGGAATGTTGGAGGACAGGAAAAGAGATTTAAAGATGGGCTCAAAGCCAACCTTAAAAACAGTGGCATAGACATAGAGATTTGGAAAGCCCTGGCCCTTGAAAGCTCTAGCTGGAGGTCAGTTGTGACCAGTAGTGCTGTAGAATTTGAAGAGGCATGAATGGAGGGCGAAAGAGAGAAACGTGCCAAGCGGAAGGCACATCAAGCCAACCCTGACCGGAACAACCTCCCACCTGGATACCGATGCCCTCACTGCAGGAGAACATGCAGGTCAAGAATAGGGCTACACAGTTACCTACATACCCACCACCAGTACAATGAACCTGGAAGACAATCTTACTCAATCAACAAGGGATCGCCTAAGTGTCTAAATATTCTTCTTCTTGGCTTTTTTTTTGCGAACGAAGATTCAGGAAGGACTCATCACGCTTTGTACAAGCGCGTTGATGATTTGGAGGTTGGATGTGTCCTTTGAGCCTGTGCAATGGATTTTTCTGGTGGAGCGCAGCGTGCACAGAACTGGCCTCACCCTTTAAACCAAAGGTTCGTATGCCGGGGCCTAGCAAGCTTAGGACGGTGGCAGTGAGGTCCTCAGGTCGTAGGTTTGGTTCAAGTTTCCTTCTCTTATGGTTGACCTTACAGGGTTAAACGAGCACCATCTGCCTGGGTTTGAAATCAGAGTTTTCCTTCTCCTAGGATGGTTGCCTATCCTGTTCTTTAATGCTCTTTGTCAGACCCTTTGGTATGACCTGTCTGGCATGGGAGGCAACCACCAGCATAGCTCACAACTTCATTAGGGTATGCAAGCCTCTCCCCCACAACAAGGGGGCGCCAATGGAGAGGGTCTACATATACATCTGTACTTAAGCAACTCATGCTAAGGATGTGTAACTGCAGGCTAGAGTATGTCACTGAGATTTTAGTGTAGGGTGTAACGACTCTCCAACACTCGGTAAGGATCACGCGTAGATTGAAGCACAGTCCAACACGATTTTATTGCAGGTACGACACATGTGAAGCTAAAGCACCGGCCCGCCACCCAAACACACCTTATATACCCTAAGCCCCCTCCCATTGCCCACGCAATGTCCAAGCAGGGTTGCACCATATCCGGGTGAGTCAGCATATCCCATAGTCCAAAGGGATGTGACCTCATGGGTCCATGAATCAGCGTTATGAGTCCAATTGTCCAATGTCCAGGCTCGGAGGAGTTTGCCTCACTTCCCTCCGCAGCCCCGCACACACCTGGAAGTTACATCACTCCCATTTGACTCAGCACAGTCTCTATGTGACTGGAGCCAAGGTCACCAAAGAACTGGGGCAAAGGTCGGTGCAATCTCATGGCAGGCTGGGAACCTGGACTTCGCCTAAGCTCAGGTTTCCCAGTCCTGACATAACGGTCTCCTCCACCACGTCCTCCCCCTGGAAAACAAAACATCATTCAATCCGGAGGAGGAAAGGGCCCCACATACTTCTTTAAGAGACTACAGTGAAATGTGGGGTGAACCTTCCCTAAACTCTTGGGCAACAGAAGGGTATAAGAGACCTTATTCACCACCCTCTCAATTCTAAAAGGCCCAATATATTTCGGACTCAACTTCTTGGATGGATATCCTAACTTTAAATTCTGCGTAGATAGCCACACTAAATCCCCTTCACCATACTCCTCCCCTTCTTGCCTCTTCCGGTCTCCAAACAACTTGTAAGAACGCTGCGCCTTTCCCAAAGCCTCCGCGACTTCCTTCCAGTCCTCTCGGGCCCGTATCTTCCATTCCACCTTCTCCTCCCCTCCCAACTCCAACAGCTGGGGCAAAGGAGCCACCTCCTGACCATAGACTATCTCAAAGGGAGACTTCCCGGTGGAAGAATGCACAGAGCTGTTATAAGCCATTTCAGCATAAGGCAATAGATCGGACCAGTTATTTTGCTCCTTATTGCTGAAAATACGTAGATACGCCCCCAACGATTTCTGAGTTCTCTCCACGCCCCCATTGCAACAAGGATGATAAGCGGTCGTAAGACGCCTCTGGGCTCCCAACACCTCCAAAAATCGCTCCCAGAACTGAGCAGTAAATTGAACTCCACGATCACTCAAAACTTGCTCCGGGCATCCATGCAACCGGTACACATGCTGTACATACAACTCCGCCAGCCTCTCTGCAGAAGGCAATCCCTTCAATGGAATAAAATGGGCCTGCTTTGAGAACATATCCAGCACGGTCCAAATATACCTATAACCCCGACTTGAGGGCAGCTCCCCCACAAAATCAGTGCTGACATGCGTCCACGGCCTCACAGGAGTAACCACCACTTGAATCAACCCCTGCGGCTTGGCAGAGGGAACCTTATTCCTAGCACATGCCTCACAACACTCCACATATCTCTTCACTTCAGCCCTCATGCCTGGCCACCAATACCGTTTTTTTAGGGCCAAAAGAGTCTTCGTGACTCCCCAATGACCAGCAGACCTATGATCGTGATTCAACCTCAGCACCTTCTCTCTCATACTCTGAGGGACATACACCTTGCCTCCCATAATCCACAAACCATTCAATGGCCTACATTCTTTCTCATGACTCCGTAACCACACATCACCTACATAACCTTTCTGCAATTCCAAACTCCACTCGTCCACCGCACCTTCCTCTTTCTTAATCTCATTCATCGTTTGGGACCTTGTCTGCACTGCAAGACCCCAATGCTCCCTAGCAAACACCTCTTCCGACTTATGCAATTCATTCTCCCCCACACTCGGATACCGGGACAAGGCATCAGCCACCACATTCTCTTTACCTCTTATATGCTGCAGCCTAAAATTAAACCGAGCGAAAAACTGAGCCCACCTCACCAACTTGGGAGACAACTTCTGAGGGTTTCTTAAATACTGGAGGTTCTGATGATCAGTCATCACCACAAAAGGGAAAGCAGCCCCCTCTAAAAACTGCCGCCACATTTGCAAAGCGTTTCGCACAGCAAACGCCTCCTTTTCCCAGACCGGCCACTTCCTCTCATGCTCTCCAAATTTTTTAGAAAAATACGCACATGGCCTCAGTCTACCTTGATCATCCTTCTGCATCAACACCCCGCCATACGCCCAAGCAGAAGCATCGCACTGCACCACAAAAGGCTTATCCACATTTGGATGCATTAACAAGGGTCCATTAGTAAAGGCTCTCTTCAATTTCACGAAAGCCTCCTGACAATCCTCCGTCCAATCCAACTTTGCTCCTGGAGACCTAGTCCTCTTTGACTCACCCTTGCCCTTGGTCTTCAATAACTCGGTTAGCGGGAGAGTTATCGCAGAAAACTCTGATATAAAAGTGCGATAAAAATTTGCTAACCCCAAGAAAGCCTGCAGCTGCCTACGAGTTTGCGGAGCCTCCCAATTCAACACATCATCCACCTTAGCCGGATCCATCGCAACTCCCTTCTCACTAATCCTATACCCCAAGAAATCAATCTGATTCTTGCCAAATTCGCATTTACTCAACTTCACATACAGACTCGCCTGTCGCAATCTCTCTAACACCTCTCTCACCAACCGAACATGCTCATCTCTAGTATGCGTCACAATCACAATGTCATCCAAATAAACAAACACCCCTTTATACAAAAGGGGGTGCAACACCTCATTAATCAATTGCATGAAAATACCGGGAGCTCCGGCTAATCCGACACGCTGACATGTATCACCACGATTGACAAAACTCTTTAATGTGCTACGGTACATATTGGGTAAAGAAATTTCTGGTGATGCTGTGATGCGTCGAATTCCCATATAGCCACCTTGTGTGCTTAAGTATTGCCAAATTCATAAGTTGTTCCCTATAAGCTTGGGCACAACTATTTGTGTCTAGAACTAGTTCCTCTGGAGACTTTACACACATGGTCTCTCTATACAACACTCGTCTTTAACACAAATCTTGAAAGATTTTCTTTTGATAGACTTTCGTCTCATCCCTGAGCCACAGTAAATAAAGATCTCAGTGTTTCATCTGCCTTTTTAATTAGCAATATCCTCTTCTCCTATCCTGTTTTCACTAACTCTATTATATTTGAACTTGTCTCAGTTTTTCTTCAGGGATAATATCAACTGGTAAACAAAAGAAACATCTTGCTGTTTAACTGGACCTTCAGTTAACTCATCATCTCTTGTTAAATACTTGATCTTTTCCTTACAATATCATTCCCAACCCAGACAATCAAAAATATGTCCTCATATATTGCAAAATCCCAAAATCCTTTGAATTCTTATATTGGATGGCAAAGATACAACGTCGCAACACTGCCCCTCTCCTTTTAGTCTAAGCTGAGACACAGGTTTTTCTGAATGCCTCACAACATGTTTCAGAAATGAATCACAGACCTCCGATCCTGTGTCTCTCCATCCTAATATTCGTTTTGACCTGCTTGAAGTGGTTCAGTAGTCATCTCTATCTGTGTCCAGCATAACAAAGGCATTGTTTTCTAGGGATTATGTACTTACGTGGTTCAGAGACTCTTTCCTTTATTAGACTCAAGCCTCAAAGAGCTCATACACAATATTGGAGTTATACATAAGGAAGATTTTCCTTGCTATGTAGATAACATTGTGCTTTCATATGCTCCAAGCTTGCGCACATGAAAAGCATTCTCTTAGCCATATCAAGCTTGGGCGATTTCCACTACTGAGGAGCCATCTCTGAGGTAATTTTTCTCCTCAGGCCTTCATAACGGCGTGCTCTCCTGCAGCATTTTTAGCCTCTTGATACTGTGGCAACACTTTGTATGGTTTCTTGAAACAATGTTTCTCCACTGGTTTACATGGCCTTCAGCCTTACAAACTCCTTCTCAATGTCACCATCTTATCCTACTAAGGGCTGTGACTGGGTGTTTCAGGATTCCTTTCTTGAACTAACCATTGCTCTGAGGAACATTTGATAAAACTGTTCAGGATCATCAGATCCTTAAATTTGCTGAAAACTGGTAATTTGAGCACCTTTTAACCAACTATCGAAATACTGGCTTTGCTTTGATGCTAGCTGACAGAAACTTTCGGTTTTCTCCTTTTCAAGGACCTGAACTTAACTCTGTAATGTTCTGAGGCGTCTAACTAAACTTCTGTTGGACCTGTTGTTTAAACTTCTGGTAAACAGCCCAGGCCTGTTCTGCCATATTGCTATAAATCTCCAGCAACTGTCCATGATCTGTGGTCGTAAATATGTCTCCATCTCTCCTCTTCAATTTCAAAATCATAGCAACATCTTTCAAAAGAAACCAAAAATTTCTCCACACTATCCTTTTACATGCCAGGGAATCTCCTCAGGAGTTGGTCTATAGAACCTTCTGCCTGCACCTCTTGAACTGGCCTGTGCTGGCCCAGGAGGCATTCCCTCTCTCTCAGACTCCAACCTGGCTATTTCTCTTTGCAACTCTCTCTCCTTTTCTCTCTCTTCTCTTTCTTCTTCTCTTTACTCTTTGCATCTCTCTCCTTTTCTTCTCTTTCTCTTTGCATCTCTCTCTCCTTTTCTTTCTCTTCCCTTTGCATCTCAAGTTTCATCACCTCAAGCCTAAACCGGTATTCTCCAGACATTTACTTGACTCACAGTTGAAATTTCAAGTCTTCTCCTTCCTAGAACCTCAGGCTGCCCTGCTTCCTCCAAAGCCCTCGTTTGTCTCCCTGGTGGTCATTTTGCCGAACTTTTACCTCAGAACTTTAAATAAACTATTAAAGTTCCTACTACCTACGACTTTGGTCAGTAAACTGAGAAATTAAACAAATTCACTCTGGTAGCCTTGCTTCGCACTGGATCAGTTTTCTTACGATCCCACCGCTCTGCATCAATATGCGGTGAAGCTACGTTCAAATCAACCGGCTGGACAGGTGGACCCTCTCTTAAAGATCCACCTTTTGCCAATATGTGACACTCCACTTCTTGACCGGCCTCAGAATGGACAATCTTTCTATGTCCACACTGCTGACCTACAATCCAAGGAAACCTCGAAGTTACCTCAGCAACTTCACGTTTAGTGGCAGGGTACTGTCTCACCCCTTCACCATTTAACTGACTGGAGTTTTGAAACTTCTCAGTGACCACTTGACCACGCTGCCACCATTTATCCGGCTGACCACTGACTTTGAGGGCCACCACCAATAAAAGAATCAGGAGAGGTGTTTTCCTTTTAAGATGCAAACAATTTATTTTGACACAAATGGGTACAATCTTGGTTGGTTTCAAACTTCCTTAGGGCACAATTTTTTTTGTTTTTAACAAAAAGGGGCCCCCCTTTTTGGGGGTTTTTTCCACAAAACCCCCCTAAAAACCCCCTGCAACAACTAAGGTCTTTTCCCTTTAACTGGGATTTTTTTTCACTGGCAGACCAAGACACCCCTAACACTGGACCGTTCTCTTTCAGCCCTTAGGACCTCTAAACTAGAACATAACTCCCCCCCTTTTTTTTTTGGGCCCCAGTTTTTTTCCCCCGCCCCTTTTCCAATTTTTAAAATTCAAACCGAACTTTCCCCCCCAGCCTCTAGCCTTGGTTGCCATGGGGGAACTTTTAATTTCTGGCCTCCCTTCTTTTTCCCCACAGAAACAAACCATAAACATTCAAAACAACATACATTTTAAAAAAGTCACACAACATTTACCCCACAAATAGTCAACATCATTACACCTGGGTGTCAATTAAAAAATTTTCTGCTTAAAATTTCCCCAAAAACCCAAAATCAAGGCCACGACACCATAAAGGAAAACGCACCTGGCATTTTTCCCTGGAAAAAAAACCCAAAAAACCGGCGGGGGATTTTTTCGGGCTTTGGGGTTTTTTGGGGGTTTAAAAAATTTCCCCAAATGGGGGGGTATAAAAAAGAGTGCCCCTTTTTTTAAAAAGGGATTTAAAAATTCTTCATGTTAGTACCCCATAGTAAAAATTCCTAGTGATATCCGGGTGGGGGTTCTGTGTCTTCATTTAGGAGTGGCTATAGGGGGGTTTTTTAACCCGGGGGTTTTTTCCCCCCCTGCGGCTGCAGTAAAATGTAAAATGGAGGGGGGAAAATAACCCGCTTGAAGTGGGAAGGGGGGGGTGCAGGGGGGGGTCGATCCCCCCCTGGATGAGGGCGTGCCAGGTTTGGGGAAAACTGAGGCTCTAGATGTAAAAAAATTTTTCCCCCCCCAAATGGGGTTACAGAAAAAAAGTGGGGGCCCCAAAGGGGGAAAAATTGGGGGGGACCCCGGTTTTGGGGCTTTTTTCCCTTTTCCCCAAAAAGGGGGCTTTCCTGGAAGATCAGTGAAAATTAATTTGGAAAGGGGGATCTATCGGGGCTGTCCCCCCAAAAGATGGAAACATCATCCCCATGTTAAAAAAGGGTGGGGGGGGGAAAACTCCCAACAACTCGGGGGAAATTTCAACAGCATAAGCACCCAAAAAATAACCTGCCAACACCCAGGGGAAAAAGGGCCTGCCATGGAAGAGGGGGGGCACGCTAAAAAAAACCCAAAAAACCCCCGCCCGGAGGAGGAGGGGGGAGCCCGGGGGGGAAAAGGGGGAAAAGCATCCCCTAGAGATACCCACCGCCCCCCCCAAGGGGGCCCCCCCAAACCCGTGCGGGGAGGGGGGAAATGGGGAGCAATCACCAAAGGGTGCTCAGATACCCCGGGGTTTTTCCGGGGGTCAAAACCCGGCCCCGGGGGGGTTTTTTCCCCCCCCGTCGGGATCCCCGCAGGTTCCAGGGGGGCTGGCCCCGGGGCAGTGGGCATGGGGATGCCCCACAGCCCCCCCATGGGAGGAGCTGAAAAAAAAAAGTTCAGTGGAGAGACTGCGGGGGGTGGATTTTTTTCCCAAAAAACCCCCCAAAAGGGTACATGGAAGACAACGGAAAAAAAATTCCCCCAAAAAGGCCAGCAGGGTCAGGCAGTAGGGGCAGGGAATCCCTGGACACAAATCTTTGTCGAATGAAATAAAGATTTTTTTTTTAAAACGACCCCTTAAGCTGCTCTATCAAATTTTTGGAAATCCAAAAAAAAAAACCCATCCAAGGGTTTTTTGGTTACCAAAAAAAATTTTTAAAAAGCCAAATGGAAAAAAATTTTTCCCAAATCCTTAAGGAAAGGAACAAAAAAGAGTTGTCAACCCCCCAAAAAAAGGGCTGGTCTCTTTTGAAGGCCCCTTTTTAAAAGGGGAAAATATACAGATCTAATCTAAACATGAAAAAATAACAGACTAAAAAAAAACATTGGACATTCAAATTTCGTTGTTTTTTTTTTTCTTTTCTTCCTCTATCTCTTTTACTCCATTTCAGGTATTATTAACAAAACTGTTGGAAATAGATAAGAAGATTTGAAAAAAGTCATGATTAATAATATTAGATGGAAGGATCCGACCACTTCAGGGTTTAAAAAGGGGCCTCCATGTTTGTTGGGGTGAGATGATGGGCCGATCCCCCCGTGCCTCTTCTACCTTCTGGAACAAAAAGGGGCTTGGGATATAAAGGTAAAAATACTGATCTTCTCTCCTCCGTGAGCAAAGGTAATGGACTAGAAAAAACTTTTTTGGACTAGTAAAAACTTTAAAATGGACGGTTGCACAAAAAAAACAAAAAATTTTTGAACTTTTTTTTTGAGTCCCCCTCCACGTTTGTGTCGGGCCTTACAACTGGGGTTTAAAATTTTAAAAAAATATTAAAATTTTAAAATGGTTAAAATATAAAATATCAGACCGGTAAACCCAGTCGTTTTGGTTAAAGGGGTGGTTTTTTGAACCCCATTCTTGGGTCCCCCAAAGGCTGGGGCGGGGAGGGAGGCCCCCGGTCTCGGCAGAGGTTCCCAAAGGACGGGGGAAAAAGAGAAGGATCTCTGTCTCGTGGACCCCAAATGAGCCTCCCCGGACCGGCACGAGGAGGTTCTCTTTGCTGGCCGTGGTCCCTTTTGGGTGGGCGGGTGGATCAAGCGGTTTTTTAAGAGAAGGGCCCCTCCCCCCAGTTTGAAAGTCAAGGTCAGGGTCTTATAGAGGACTTTTATTAAACCCGGGCACCCAAATGAAAATGCTGCAGGGATGGTGTGATGTGGCATCTCATTGGTGTTTTGAGGATCAGCATTCTCAAACTGAATCTTGCAGGATAGTGCCAGGGGGACCCAATATAAGGGTTGCAGTAATCCAGCCTTTATGTAACCATGGCGTGGTTTGGTGCCGCCCCGTTGGAAAAGGAGGGGACCAGTTTCCCCCTTCGGGGGGAAGAAGGCCTTTTGCCGTGGAGGCAATCTGGGCCCCATCGACATCTTAGAGTTCGGATGACACCGGGGCTCTTCACCGGGGGATGGGGTCAGGGGTTCCCCCTTCAAAGGGCAATGGTAGACTGGTTTCTAAGGGGCCCGGCCCGCCAAAAGACTCCCCGGGTTTTTTTTCTTTTTTGGGCCGGGCCACCCCGTCACTCCAGGCATTGGTAAAAAATTTTCCGGCCCCGGGGTTACCCCGGGTTCCAATTTTTTGGGGCTGGTTTCGGATACGGGGCATCCTGTCAAAGCTCGGCGCCCAGCGGGGGACATAGAGGAAAGCATTGGTGACATTGGCCCGGGGTACCCCGATTAAAAGGGGGATTTAGTTTTTTTGGCCCCAGCCATTTTTATTTCGCACGCGGACGGTTAAACCCAGTTGGGGATCCGGGGATCTAGGCGGAAATTTTTTTATCGTAGCTGATCACCGTGTCCGGCAGTGAGACCCCAGCAGCACCAGAACTCCCTGAGCCTTTCCCCAGTTGGGCGGATGTCACCCAGATGGCCACGGGGATGGTCTCGCCCGGCCCGGCAAAACCTAATTGGAAAAAAGGTTCGGGCCATCTAGTCCCCAAATTTTTGGGCGAGTACGGGTTCAATCAGCCTGAGGGGAGGTTTGAAACCGGCGGTATTTAGCTGGCTTGAGGCCCATGGGTTTTCGGGAGGGTGGACCATGGTTTTTTTAGTACAAAGAAAAAATCCCAAAACAGTCAGGAAGATATCAGGGGTTTGTTTTTGAATGACGATTGGGAAAAAAACCCCAAGAACTCCAACTTTTGCGGGGAAAAGGAAAAAGATGAAAGGGAAGTCAAAAAAAAACGATAAAGCCCAGAGTGACAATATTTGGGGGGGTGTCATTTAAAAACATTGATTTGACAATTTCTTCCTTACCATCCTTTTAGGGGAGCTTTTGTTTCTCCTGCAGTTTGGTACAAAGGTGAAACAAAAAACAAAAACCCCATTTTAGACTTTAGAGCTGATTCTGAAAAAAAAAATCTTTGCAGCATTCCCTGGACCGATACTAAAAGAAAAGGGAGTTACAGATGGATGGGAGTTTTCAAAAATCAAAACTCAAAGGGGCAATTCAAAAATTTCCAACAAAGAAAAAAAATAGGGGTGCAAAAAAAGAATGGCTGCCAAAAAATTTCTAACTTTCTAATAAAAAAGACATGCACAAAAATGGAAAAAAGGGGAGATCACCAAAAAAGAATTCAAACAAATAGCCAAATCCTGTCCGGAAAAAGGGGTTAAAAACTAAACCAAAATGAACTCGCAGGGCATTAAAAACTTAAAAAGGGGTTTTTTTCTTCCAGTAGAAAAAAGGGAAAAACAAAGGGGTTGGACCTTTCGAGGAGAAGTGGGGCAATGCTGACAGGGGAAGGGAAAAGGCACACTTACCTAATGCCTTTTTTTGCCCTCCCTTCCCAAAAGAAAGTTCTTCAACCTAAAAGCAAGATGGGAGTAGATGAGGTTGAGGACACCCAACCCCAAATTGGGAAACAACTTGTCCAGGAATTGGCCGCCTCAAGTTCAAATCCATGGGCCAGATAAACTCCACAAGAGTATTAAAAAATAGCGGAAAAGTCCCCAAAATATTTTTGAGAGTTTTTGGAAAGGGGGGGAAAAGCCCGGCGTGGGGAGGTCGTAAATTTTCTTCGAGGACTCTCAAAGAAAAGTATGGGGGGAAAGAAAAAAAGGGTCCGGGAACCCCGCAAGGGGGAAGCTGAACTTAAATTTGCAGGATTGCAAACCCTTTATCCGGGGCGCCTGAAACGGGGCCCCAAGACGCCAACAGCTGTGGGGTCTGGGGGAGAAGGTGAGCGTGGGTTAATGGCGTGGGGGAAAAGAGAAAGGGAGGAGCGGGCCAGGAAGGAAGAGGGGGCCGCCGCCGGGGCAGAAAAAAGGGTAGAGCGAAACCCCAGGCGCAGGGAGGGGAAAGGGGGGAAAACGAAGCCGACCTGACGGGGGGGCAAAAAGAAGGGGGGGCACTAAAATAAAAACCCATCCCCGAGAGGAGGCGGGGCCCCCGGGGGCAAGGTCCCGGGGGGCATAATGAGGTAAAGGGATCCCAAATTAAAAAAGGGAAAAAGGGGAAAACAACGAAAAGGGCAGGTCAACTCTCCAAAGTGTGGATGTAAGACAGGACTGGGACTATACGACTGGGCAAACCACTAATTTTTAAAAAATCTCAAACTATCCTAGGGCTATGGACAAATTTTAAACACAATGAAGCCAACAAAACACCAGGAACATCGGGGATCAGGGGGAAAAAGAAACTCTGTCAGGGGAAAGGGCTCTGGGGAAAGGGCTTACCCAAAAAACACAAAAAGAGAGCGATGCAGGAGCAAATGCAGGGGAATAGAGAAAAATAAGGAAAGTAAAGAAATGTTTAAAAAAGAGTTTATATGAAAGGGGGAATTAAAAAACAGGCCATTACCGAGCTCACCTGAGCTTCCCACAGTCGCTCCGCTTCTCGGAGCTCATCCTCCTGGGCAACCGCACCTTCCGACGCCATCATCTCACGGTGCTCATCCGGGAACCCCACTTGGTCAAGGGCGGGCCAATCCCACTCCATAGTTCGCGGACTTCTTCAGGAGCCAAATTCCATCTATCAATATATTCTTCTTCTTTCCAAGCCAACCTCTCCATTGCTGGGATAGTTGAAAAGGGGCTTTAGCTTCTGTAACGACTCTCAACACTCGGTAAGGATCACGCGTGGGTGAAGCACAGTCCAACACGATTTTATTGCAGGTACGACACATGTGAAGCTAAAGCACCGGCCCGCCACCCAAACACACCTTATATACCCTAAGCCCCCTCCCATTGCCCACGCAATGTCCAAGCAGGGTTGCACCATATCCGGGTGAGTCAGCATATCCCATAGTCCAAAGGGATGTGACCTCATGGGTCCATGAATCAGCGTTATGAGTCCCAATTGTCCAATGTCCAGGCTCGGAGGAGTTTGCCTCACTTCCCTCCATGGCCTGGAAGTTACATCACTCCCATTTGACTCAGCACAGTCTCTATGTGACTGAGGGCCATTTTTGTCCCTTCACTCTTCCCAGTCCTGACAGTGATAAGCCAGTGTTTAGAATGATTGGTGTTTATAAAAACAGACATATATATGTGGAAATGGTGATTTTATTTATTTATGATAAATGAGAAGATGTGTATATAATAGACACATGCAGGTTCTTGGTTGCAACTGTGTGTGAGGGCCATTTTGCCACTCCTGATAAGCATTGGGCTCGTTCTTGGTTGGCTCACAATGGCTCACATAAAAACAGAAAGAAACATCAATAGTAGAATTAAAAGGTTCATTAAGCTAAATAAAGTTAAGAGTTCAGCAGTCGAAAGCCAGCTTGAAGAGGTAGGTCTTACAAGCCCTGCGAAAAGAAGGCAAATCCTGCAGGGCGCAGACTTCCTCTGGCAAGGAGTTCCAGCTAGTTGGAGCCACCACAGAGAAGGCCCTATGATGGGTCGATGCCAGCCGAATGGTTTTGATGCTGGGCACCTCAAGAAGATTCAGGTCTTCAGAACGAAGTGATCTCTGGGGTTGGTAAGGAGTGAGACAGTCACATAACTTCTGCTTTGAGCTCATTTTCTGGAGTGTTTGATCAAGTTGGAGGGCTGGGGAAAAATAGCTAAACTGCCATATATATGTGCATAACTACATAAGTAGTTACATAACCATAACCTTGAGTAAAAGTGGGAGATATGAGACTTCTCGCCCCAAAATGTTGAACTGCAACTTTCCTCAGGCCAAACCAGCACAACCAACGCTAAAGAATGTTAAGCCCTACAGTGGGTCTCTGCCATCTGCCAGCATTTGGTTCCAGAGCCCCTGTGAGCAAGACAATATGTGGATGCTCAAGGTGTAGTGAAATGGTGTCCCTGATATAAAATAGCAAATTAAGGTTCACCTTTTGGAAATTATATTGAATATTTGGTGAAATCTATGGATGCAGATCCAGAAGGAGGGCAAACTGTATTGTCTAACATCAACTGGAAGGCCATTTATCACTATACTTGCATCTGAACTTCAGACAGCATAGATTTATGTCCAGATGTTATATGCCACTTCCTGATATGGTAATGAACTCAAAATGATTCTGGAAAGTCTCTCAGCAAACAGAAGATGGGGCAGTCCATCAAGAATGAGTTTAGGTGGTTCATTGGAGCTGGAAAAGATTCATTTGAGTGGATTTTAAGGGCCCAGTTTCCTGTAAATTCTTGCTGCGCTTAATCAATTCTGATGGCTAATTGCATTTAGCTCTCGAAGATTAAGCTAACTCAATCATAAAAATGAAACACTTTATCAGCAGTCTAAATGTTTCTGCGCTACTTTGAATCCCTTTGCAATTTGTAAGACAGACAGGGTGAATCACATGAACATATATAAAGTAATAAAGGACCCCGGCCGTGTTTTCAGACCATGCTGGGTGACGTATGGAGAAATAAAGTAAGTCATTAGTCAAATGTGCTAATTATTTTCATGCAGTTGGTTTTAGTCCATAATTGTATGCGGAAATCTGGCTAATTTGTGCATGTGCAATGCAGCAATTTCTGTCTGCATAAATGGCTAGATCTAAAAATTACACAGTTTAGTATGGTGTTAACCTTGTGACTACAGTCCCCCATTGCAAGTGCAGAACATCCAAGCGGAATGTGCCTGCTGCGCCGCAGAATGTGTCAGGTACTTCCTCACATTCCTGTGACTTCTGTGGAATGTTAATAGCATGATAGCAACACAGCAGGCTCCATGGAAGATCATCCAGTGCCGAAGAGGGATGAGCACTTACCACTGACATTAGTAGTACTCTACTATGTCTAAAATTATTTTACAGAGGAAGTGACCATATATTAAGTCTGAAAATGAAGGTGGAATTGGTGAAATTTGATGTTTGCAAGTAACTAGCTCACAATTACCAAAGCTTTCTTCTAAGTGCAAATACCGCAACCAGATTGAAAGTCCTGATCAACAGTACTTATTTTTGGAAACTTCCTTCTTTCTGCACCATTTACATCTGGATTTGGAATATTCAACCAACGTCATTGAGTCAGGCTAATGATTTCACTATATCAGACATAAGTAACCCACATAATTGAAATGCTAGAAGTTTGGTTATTTCCACCAACGTGATCCTTCTGGAGAGCCCAAGATGTTGGGATGTGTGCCCAGGACTAGCTGTCATTAGGTGGAATGCAAAGTGTTCACCTCAGGCAGCTGATTCTGAATGGTTAAGGAAATTTGAAACACTATTTTTTTAAGAACAGAGTGTAGCAGGACAGGTGAATAGGTAATCAAGTTTTTAAAACTAGACATACTGTCTAGTTTCCTTTCTCATGTATTCCACATACAAAGGAACATTTGTGTTTTGCCTAAGGATGGAAGCAGACCTGGATGACAACTATATGTTACATTATGCAGGACAAACCATTTTTCTTCTTTGTCCAGACAGACTAAGGTAAAGTAAAGGTTTTCCCCTGACATTAAGTCTAGTCGTGTCCGACTTCGGGGGTTGGTGCTCATCTCCATTTCTAAGCCAAATAGCCAGCATTGTTTGTAGAAGCCTCCAAGGTCATGTGGTTGGCATGACTGCATGGAGCGCTGTTACCTTCCTGCCAGAGTGGTACCTATTGATTTACTCACATTTGCATGTTTTTGAACTGCTAGTTTGGCAGAATCTGGAGCTAACTGTGGGAGCTCACCCCGCTCCTCGGATTTCAACTGCCAACCTTTTGGTCAGCAAATTCAGCAGCTCAGTGCTTTAACCCACTGCGCCACTGGGGGCCAGGCAGACTAGGGGCAATCTAAATAGCAGATATAATCTCATATGAATGCCTGCTACTTCTCCTACATTTATCTTAAAATTTGCTTAACTTCACTCTCCAATTTTTTAAAATGTTGATCTTAAAAGGCAGACAGAAACCATAGGAACAGAAGTTTGGGCTAGTATCCAGTAGTATCATTCTATTAGTACAGGTTATATTTCATTTATTGGTGCTTAGGCTGATCTACATTGACCTATATCCCAGGATCTGATTCCAGGTTATCTGCTTTGAACTCAATTATATGAGTCTGGGATAATCAGATAATCTGGGATCAGATCCTGGGACATAGATAGCACTGTAGATCCAGCCATCTCCTGTTACACAACCAAGTTCAGAACAAATGAAAGTGTGCTCAGGAGCCACCTGGAACAAAATGCTTCTGTTTACAAAAGTAACTCTCCCCCCAAAAGCCAGAATTTCATTTGCCGACTGTTTTTGACACCAAGGTTACCAGGAACCTAGGTGTTGTCTTCTGCAACATGTTTTCTGTAACTATCTGTGTATAATATTTGGAGAGTTCAAAAACACAGTTACTTGTGTAACCTGTTTCCCTAAGTAAAACACACACAAATAAACACGGACTCTTTTCCATCTTGAATATTATGACAACTTACCGTAGATGTTTTCTGCAACATTTCTTGCCACAACTATCTGTGCATTATTTTTGGAGAGTTCAAAAACATGATTATTTTCCCAACTGAAACAAATATACACAAATCTTAATTTTCACAAATACTTGCACTGCCACATTTTTTATTGTTTCTAAACAGTTGGTATAGTTTAATATCATATGGCACTGAATGTAGCATTTTATCAGTTTTCTTTAGTAAGCGATGAGTCTTAGCACTTACTGGAGTCAGAGATTGGAAGTAACTAGTTGAAATATCTACTTTTTTGTAATCAGTTCCTTTTTACAAAAGTTAAAGTGTAACTGTATTGCGTTACAGTTTTAATTTGGTGTCCAAACTACATAGGTGCACATATCTTGCGGTGTGCATGTCTATACACAACCTCTTTGGGTAACACCTCTCTCCTGTACAAGGCTGCTTCAAAGGACTGGCAGGTTCTCTCTAGACCATTTAGTTGCTGGACTGGTGAAGCTGGGGGACACCTGCTTGGACCTCTGGCCATTGACTTGTGGTTCCACAAGGTTCTATTCTGTCCCTCATGCTCTTCAACATCTACATGGAACTGCTGGGAGAGGTCATCCAGAGTTTTGGAGTTCGGTGCCATCTCTACGTAGATGACACCCAACTCTACTACTCTTTTCCATCAGATTCCAAGGAAGCCCCTCGGATATTGGACTAGCGATATAAATAAAGATTATTATTATTATTATTATTTTAAGTAGGCTTAGAGCATCTGCAGCTAGGAAAAATGAGCAGCTTTCACCTTTCAAGATCTCCAGTGTACTCTTTGAAGATCTGGGAGGGCACCAGCTTTTCTTTAAACTGCAGAAATGCCACTAGATGTTCCTGGACACTCACCATACTCTCAATCAGTCAATACATGGCAATAGAGGTATAATTCAAAAGGAGTTAGGAGCAGTAGTCAAATGGACCTGTGTGGGTGGAACATTACACTCTGCATAATGTATGGTCAGTGAGGAGTAAATCCTTTGAAGTCCAACTGCAATTCTTTAATTTAGGACGGTGGTTCCCTACCTTTTTTGACCAGGGAACACTGGACCAGGGACCACTCTCCAACATTAGCACCAAAAGGGTTACGAATTGGTTTTTGGTCATTGAAGAAAACTAAAATGATAGAGGTGGCGGGAGAAGGAAGCATGCAGCTTGAACTGGAACTAATTATTTTTTAAAGTAAATTTCCAAGCACTAGTAAGTGATTTTGATTCATTTCATGTCCCCTCCCTTGACCATTCAATTGCGCTCACTGTATAATGCCAATAATTAATAAGAACAAGTGGATGCATTGGATGTAATTTAGACTCAGAGGCCATGGTACCTAATGCTGTAGGTGGCAAAATGCTAGATATGTGGTCTTTATTGGAAGTGACATATGTCATTCACAATAATCATTCACTGCTCCAGAGTCAGATAGCTGACGAAAACTGGATACAGTAGTGCCAGCTTTCTATTATGTACTTTCCCCCTTGAAGTGCTTTTTCTTCACTTTTTTCTTTCAGTACAACTGTTGCTGAGGGAGGCATGAGTTTGGAGTGCTCTTTGAGTGACTACCTGATTTACATTTGTTTGGAGTGCTCTTTTGACTTTTTAGCTTGATTTTTGAAACTTTTAGTGAACAGGGGAATGATGAAACAATATCCACAATGGTTGTTCCTATCTGCTTTCACATTGACTCTGACACATGGTGACCCTCTCCTAGGGTTTATTTTTGGTGAATTTAGTGGAAATTTGTCTTCCTCTAAAGTTGGGAGAGTGACTTGCCCAAAATAACCCAGTAGATTTCCATTGTTGAACTGGAAATCCTGAATCCTAATTCAGCAACCAACAATTACACCACCCTGGCTCCCAAAAGTATCTGTTGGAATTAATGAATATGTATACGTCTAGAAATTTTACACAATGAATGGGTCAACTTATCTATGGGTCAATGTAAATGCTCTATTTACAAAAATGGAGAACTTGACTCCCTCTACTCACTTGCTGCTCCTTTGAGGGAAAGCATCAAAAGACTACAATTGCTTCTGGCCATTTTCCTTCCCAGTCATTCAAAATGGCCAAAAGCAGCACTGTGCTGCAGAGAATAGAGGGCTTTGGTGCAACTTTTAGGTAATTTCAGGATGGATTCAGATCTCACTTTACCCAAAGAAAATAATGTCTCATTTTTCCAGTATGTGGAATAACCCTTAACTTATCCACGAGTTATACATCCATACATTTGGCTCCAAACTCTGGTCTTGACATTCATGAGGCCGATTTATACACAAGTCTATATAGCAATGAGAAATCACAGCATGCTTTTGATTGCTGATTTCATATTTAACTGAAAAGTTGGCCAGTCTCATACCTTTTTCTATTCATGGCACAGATAGGAGGCCTGTAGCAATCTAGATAGAGTTGGATTGCTTCATCATCACTTACAATGGACTACGCTGATAGGCTGATAGGAGCTGTAGTCTCACTTAACAACAAGGACCATTTATTTCCCATCTCTGTAAAATACCAATATTGCCTTTTACACAGTCATTTTTGGTATTTCTACCATTTCTGTTCAGTACAGGAGAACTGTTGACATTCTGATGGGAATTGCATTGTTGTAGGTTTTTTCGGGCTATATGACCATGTTCTGGAGACATTATCTTCTGACCTTTCGCCTGCATCTATGGCAAGCATGTTCTGGAGAGAATGCCTCCAGAACATGGCCATATAGCCTGAAAAAACCTACAACAACGCAGTGATTCCGGCTATGAAAGCCTTCGACAATACATTGATGGGAATTGTTTGATATTTTATCTATGCATTTTATTGTATGCATATTTATTTATTTATTTATTTACATCATTTATATTCTGCCCTTCTGCTCACCCCGCAGGGGACTCAGGGCAGATCACAATGCACATATACAGGCAAACATTCAATGCCATAGACATACAACATATATAGACAGACAACGAGCTACACGATTGGTTGAGAACTCACCCCGACCCGGGCAAGCCTCGAACTCATGATGTTCTGGTCAGTAGAGATCTTATGCAGCTGACTCCCAGCCACATTCCCGGTATTTTATGTTCATATGTTTTGACTCTGTTGTACCATGACTTGAGCTATTAGGAGAGATGGGTAACAAATAAAACATTATTATCAAATAATATAACACATAATATATTTAATAATAATAATAACAACTTTATTCTTATATCCCGCCACCATCTCCCCGAAGGGACTTGGGGTGGCTTACAGATGGCACAAAATGCCTAAAAACAACATGAAAAACATGAAAATAAAACACAATATAAAATACAATAAAATAAAACACATGTGCATATAAAAACATCAACACAGACTCAAACTGAGGTCATGTATTATTATTTATTCTTTCTTTCTCAGTGCTTACTGCTTGAGCTTAAGCCGTACTTAACATGTAGTCTTTAAGTTGCTGTTCTTCTACTTGCATTAGAAGTAGTAGTAACATGTGACTTTTTGTTGACTAATGCCAACCCCATGAATTTTAGGACAAGGAAAACTCACTTTGCTTTTGCCTTCCTCTCAATATAGGCTAAAGCACCTGTTATTCCCTAGCCATGTCTTTTTCAAGAGATAATCAGGCCTAACCCTGGCTCACTTCCAGGATCAGGCAGCATGAGGCACCTTCAAATTATTTCAGGTCTTTTGTAGGCAGTCCCCGAGCTGCAAACATCCAACTAACAAATGACCCACAGTGAATAACGGGGCTAAGACAAGAGGAAGTGAGAAGAATCTGCCCCTAGGAAGAGAAATCCACTCCTCTAAGAGTTATCATGGGGAAAAGGTGTCTCCACTGAAGCTTTATCACCAATCCTTGTTTCCACAACAAGCCCAATTTTTCCAAAAAAAGGAAAAGGTTATCACAGAGACAGAAAGGGAGATGAAATCTTCTGAGCATAGTCACAGACAGTAAAACAAACACCACAGAGGTGTTAACCCTTCCCTGTGCTATTCAAAGCTCTCTCTCTCTCTCTCTCTCTCTCTCTCTCTCTCTCTCTCTCTCTCTCTCTCTCTCTCTCTCTCTCTAATAAAAGTAAAGGTTTACCCAACCTTTACCCATGACATTAAATCTAGTCGTGTCCAATAATGGGTTTGGTTTCTTAGAAATGGTGCTCCATTTCTAAGTCGAAGAGCTGGGGTTGTCCTTAGACCCCTCCAAAATCATGTGGTTGGCATGACTGTATGGGGGGCCATTACCTTCCCACCAGAACAGAACCTATTGATCTACTCATATTTGCATGTTTTCGAACTGCTAGGTTGGCAGAAGCTGGGGCTAACAATGGGAGCTCACCCTGCTCCCCAGATTCAAACTGCTGATCTTTCAGTCAGCAAGTTCAGCTGGTCAGTGGTTTAACCCACTATGCCACTGGAGGCTCCCATATATGGCTGTAGTTAAACTTTAAAATGTTCTGACTTACATACAAATTCAAATTAAGAACAAACCTACAGACCCTATACTGTTAGTAACTTGGGAACAGCACATACATATGCTCTTTAGCCTTGCACACATCCCACATAATCTTATCCAAGTAGAAGTAGTGATGAACCATGTTCAATGGGTATACCCTACTTGAAACTAACAACTGGATTAAAATGTAGTGAATCTGGTCAAACACAGAACTATGTAGTGTACTTTCCAGGACTGGTCACTTTGGACTGATGACTCTTTTTCTCAAAGAGTTCACTCATAGTTGTAAATATAACAGAAAATTGGGGAAGTTGTGTATGCCACTGTGCACTTATTGGAAAGAAAGTGGGATATAAGTAAAACCAATGAATATAAGTAAAAACACACTTTGTGTGTGTGTGTGTAAAGTCAGCCATTAGCTAGCTACTCCCTGTGCTCCTACCTGTTTATGTTTTTATTCCTACAATGTGACAACATTTACATATCCATAGATTATGCAAGAGAGAATGATCTAACACACCTGTAGTGATATCCAGAAATATGGACAACAGGTCACATAATCCCTAACAAGCATGGCCAATATTTAAGTTGGCTGGAGTTGAGCAGATTTGTAGTCCAACACATTTGTAGGACATTAGTCCTAAGGGAAGGCAACTATATGACATAGTTCTGTGGGGAAGGGTGTTGAATACTTTTGAAAAAAAATAACAATATATGCCTTGAGAAGTAAGGAAGAGTTCAAAGTTGATTTAGGCAGTAATGTTCAGTTTGATGAATAAAATGTCCTTAATTGAAAGTTAAAAGACCTATGTCTTACGTGACCTTCTCAGGCACTATCTGCTGTTAATTCATTGTAGCTTTATCATCCAGGAAGCTGCTTGCATATCTTGACAGCTGAAATGAATATAACATTTAAAATTTGAATGCTGAGTCAGACTGAGGTCAAATATTTGAACGTTTTCAGTGAAATTAAAATACTATTTTGGGTGCTGGTGCTGAACCTTTGGAATCAGTGTTTTGATGTTCATTGCTAAAACTATTAAATGACATATAGTATCCTATGCTGTCAGCAAATGTCTGCTATGGATTACTGTGGAGTTAGACTATGACTTTTTAAAACCACGCATTAAGGCCATCAGATCATAAATACACTTTCCTTCATGTATATCAAACACTGGTCCTCTCACTGCATGATCATCAGCATTTGAAATATAAACTATTTTAAAAAAGACTAGCTTTTCATGAGTCTGGCTTCTGTTTTTACCAATGCATATTTTCAATGAGGACTTTACACAGAGGGTCTATCTGGGATCTGATATTTGAGCCTCATGGCTGAACATGTGAATGTGTTGGTTGTTGGGTTCAGTTTTCCACATTGATTATATTGCATTGCAACATCAGGGCAAAAAACATCAGGGCAAAAAACATCACACTGAGTTCTCAAATGTAGACGACAGCGGAGGAATTAACTGGGCATCATGGCAAATCCGTGGGGAAGTGTGGGAAACCTCTCTGCATTTGGGATGCACCTTTGTGAGCACCATCATGACGATATCCATTTATGGTTTATATTCCGGATTACCAAGACTCCAAGGTGTATCTGTCTTCTCATGCTTCCTCCTCCGACAACCACATTGTGGATTACAAATACTGTTGGTGGTTTCATAATCAAACCTTCTCCATTGGGAGACATAGTATCATCCTACCCTGAGTTTGGACTCAACATCGGAACTTTGATCACATATATGATTTGGGACTATATTGTATCCAATACGTATGGGTAGGAGCCCCATTTGGGCCTTTATGTTATTCATTTATTAATGGGTTTGATTGTATCACAATATATGAATTTATTTACTTCTTTTGACTGGTTCTATACTGTTGAGTAATATTACAGCAACCGTCCCCGTTGCAAGTTGTTTAAACTGTGGGAAACCGTCATCCCATTGTCCACATTGCTGCCTTCCCTATCACATGGGGGAAAGCGTTATTGCCCCGCTTCTCCCAGCGTGATTCCTGTTGTAGGCTATAAAAACACTGGTAGTTACCTGTATTCTTAGGGCTCCATCCTGGCTCTGTCGTCTCAGATTTGGGTAGCTTCTTGCTTCACAAACATGCAGATTCTATTTTGAGGTTTAAATTCAGGATTCTCAATAGCTTCTTTAAAGTTTGAATCAAAGCAGATTCACTGCTTCACTAACACTGAAGCCACTAGCACACAGCTTGCTTAACCTAATACGTCTCATCCATCTTGAATCTAAAATGTAAATGATTGCCCTGACAAAAGAAAGAATGAAATACCATATAATTGAGATAACTAGTTGTACAAATAATTTATCCAATTATAAGATGCTAAGATGGGGAATAAAAGATGTTCTCTCTACAGAAAATGAAGTGTAAGGGCAGGTTATGAGGCCTGTGCAATCATGGTTCTAAATGTTTCCAAAGTACTTACAAAACTAAAATTCTGGGGGTGAAAACTAGTTTGACGTTTCAGTACTTGGATGAATTGTGATCAAAACTGAACTGAAACAAAATTCTTAACCATGCTTAGCCATAGCAAGGTGCATAGTGTGATTGGTCCCTTCTTAAATAAGTTTGAAGAAAGTCTTTTAGCTACAAAAAGAGAACATTCCTGCTTTTATAATATACAAGAGCCATGGGTACACAGCAGGCATGGTTTAGAACCCAAAAATCGTGATTCTAAAATCAAAGGGGGGGGGGATTTTTTTGATTAGTAATAGAAAGACTTACAAAAAAATTTCCAAAAAGTTCTAAAATGTGACGTAATTAGTAACAAAATTCTTAATTAGTTCTAAAGTAGGCAAAGCAGGGAAACAGGACTGACACTGTTTTAAGCACAGGCAAATCAAGGGGCAACATTTCCCTTGGTTTCCTTGCAGGGAGATATAATGCATTAATATATAATAATAATAAGCCAGGGTTTCTTTGCAGGGACATATCATGCACTAATATATTATTATTAAATAAAATAGTTGCCCACCTTTGGTCAGGGCTTGCTTCTCCAGAGCATTTATTAGAATTAAATGCCCAGGGCCCTTCTACCAGGAAATTAGAAGGAGTAAATATTATTAATATATTATTATTATTATTATTATAATTAAATGCCCAGGGCCCTTCTTCCAGGAAATTAGAAGGAGTAAATATTATTAATATATTATTATTATTATAATTAAATGCCCAGGGCCCTTCTTTCAGGAAATTAGAAGGAGTAAATATTATTAATATATTTATTATTAATTATAAAATAGTTGCCTACCTTCTCCAGAGCTCTTCTCACTGCAGCTTCCCACCATTCAGTTTCCCATAGCTCTCTAGGAGGTTTGAACTCTATGGCTTTTCCTTGATTCTGCACTTTTCCTGCTCCTCTCCGGGCTGTTTTCAACCCCTTCTGCCATTGTTTCAGCCTTCCTCATGTCCTTCTCGCCTGTCCTCCTATCTAGGCTCCTTTCCCTGCAGTTTAAACCGCTTTTTTCCTGAGTCCTCCAGCCGCTCTAGGACTCCCGCTCTGGATCTCTCTATGGTCCGGCTCCTTTTCCACTTCCTGGAGGAAAGGCCTTTCAGTTAAAGTAGGCCTCGAAATTGGAGTTTTATTGAATCAGTTCTAAACGAATTAGATATGGGATATAGTATAAAGAATGCCTTTGGCGCAATTTACTCCAAACAAGAAGCCCGATTAAAAATTAACAATGAATTATCAGATAAATTCCAAATTGAAAAAGGCACAAGACAGGGTTGCCCGTTATCTCCCCTGCTGTTCGTGATGTCGATTGAAATATTGTTGAGAGGGATAAGGGAGGATAAAGATATCATAGGTTTGAAAATAGCAAATCAGGAATATAAAGCTAGAGCGTTCGCGGATGATGTTATTTGTATTATACATGATCCAATCAAAAATATCCAGACTTGGATGCAAAAAATTCAAGAGTTTGGAAGCCTGGCCGGATTCAAACTTAATGAGAAAAAAACAGTCATGTTGACAAAAAATGTGTCGACGAAAAATCAAGAAGCCCTGCAACAAATAACGGGGTTTCAGGTAAAAAAGAAAATAAAGTACTTAGGGATATGGTTGACGGCCAAAAATTCACAATTACTGCAAAATAATTATGAGGAGAAATGGAAGGAGATAAAAAGATTTAAAAATTGGAATTACTTAAACCTCTCGTTACTAGGGAGAATTGCGGCCATCAAGACGAAGATCCTTCCCAAACTCCTTTACCTATTCCAAAATATACCGATTATTAGGAACCAAAAATATTCCAGAGATGGAAGAAAGACCTATCTAATTTTATTTGGAATGGAAGGAAACCAAGAATAAAGTATAAGGTAATGATCGACAGAACGAGCAGGGGGGGGTTCGGATTACCCGATTTCAAAGCATACCATGAGGCATGCGCCTTGTTAGGGGCAAAAGAATGGATAATGTTAAAAATATGAAGCTGCTCACTCTTGAGGGATTCAACCTCAGAGTGGGCTGGCATTCGTACCTGTGGTATGAACAGAGTAAAATTGAAAAAATTTTGGTAACCATTTCGTTAGATCGGCAGTAATCAAAGTTTGGAATAAATTTCGACCATACTTCCACTCTAAAACACCACTATGGGTCTCCCCCCTAGAGGCAAAGCATAGAAGATTACTGGGCTGGCAAAGTTGGCCAACCTATAATGATCTTTTAAAGAAAAGCGGGGGAGGAGTTGAATTAAAGCCCATAGAGGAATTAAGACTCCAATTTAAAAATATGTCTTGGCTTCAATATGTACAAATTAAAGAAGTATTTAAAAAAGATATAATTATAGGCTTTGAGAATAAGGAAGAATTCTGGGAAAAATTAATGGCAAAAAGAAGTAAAAATATTACGTTAATCTACAACAAATTATTGGATTGGGAAACGGAGACAGAAGAAGTCAAAGGCTGCATGATAAATTGGGCCAAAAATATAGGTCGACAGATTAAACTACAAGAATGGCAACAAATTTGGAGTAAAAAAATCAAATATACCTATGCAGCCAGTTTGAAAGAGAATTGGCTTAAGATCTTCCATAGGTGGTACTTGACTCCTAAGAAGCTCAGTACTATGTATAAAAACAACTCCGACCGCTGTTGGAAATGTAAACTACATGAAGGAAGCTTCTACCACCTGTGGTGGACTTGTGACAAGGCAAATAGATTCTGGAAGGAAATCCAGTCACTGACACAAAAAATTTTGCATAAAGAGATACCATTGAAACCGGAATTCTTCCTACTCGGCCTAACTGATAAAGAAGCCCATTTGAATGATAACGAGGACAGGCTGTTCACATACATGATAACGGCTGCCCGAATGGTCTCTGTGACAAAATGGAAGTTGGAGAAGACACCAGATATGAATGATTGGCAGGACAAAATTTGGGAAATCAGAAAGATGGATAAGCTGACCTTCTACCTGAAACAAAGTAATGGAAAACCTATCAAAACTACAGACTGGACTCCATTGGAAGAGTACTTAAAGTCTGTTTAATGTAACACCAAGGCATTGTAAATCTGTATAGCCTCTGACACTCGCGAAGGATACAAAAAAAAGGAGTAAAAATTTGTAGCAGCATTAGTGAATGTAACCTTCAACGATACAATCTTTTTTTTTAAAAATAATTGGTCATTGCGAATAGATTGTTTGTGTAAAAAAAAAAAAAACCCGAGGGAACTTGATTGACTGTATGGTAATGGAAGTTATTTCTGTTTGTTTCTGCTTTTTTTTTTTTTTTTTTTTTTTTTATTTATTTTTTTTTCCGTGTATGTAGGGTTGGGGTGCTCCCCCCCTACGTAAACTCTCCTTCCCATTGCCCCTTCGCCCCCCCTCACGCCCCTCCTTTCCTTTTCCCCTTTCACCTTCACAGTTGTCTCTTTTTTTTGTACCACTGCATTATTCAAAAATCTTCATAATAAAGATTTATTAAAAAAAAAAAAAAAAAAAAGTAGGCCTCGAGCATGGAAAGGCCCCATCTGACTGTGAGTAATGTCTGGGAAGCTATTTTGGAGGGGATAATAGGGAGCCTTCCGAAATATTTACAAATCTAATGAAAATTTGGGCCCAGGGAGTGCGAAAAAGAAAGTCCACTTCCGGGATTGCGGCAGCGATGCGTATAAACTTGAAAGTCCCATACATACGAATCCCTTCCGATTTCTTTCAATTTTCATAACTTTTTTCTCATGCCTAGTACACAGGATGGTTTGGAAATCCATAGAACTCAATGATTCATTGATGCCATTTCCATCAGTTACCAAATTTTAAATGCACAGTAGTCTATATGATCCCTCTGCATGTTGGTACTTGATTATACTCATACAATAATTACCAGTTCTTGAAGTTGGTTTCCTCTCCACATTTGCAGTGTTTGAATAATGGCTTGGCTATGTTTTATCCCAGCACTACCACTGAGGAAACCAAACTGTGAAGCAAGTGTCCTTATAATTTGTCCAGTTCCTATTGTAGTATGTGTGGTGTAGGACATGATTGCACATCACAGATAACGTAAGACCGATTTTGCATTAAAGAGGCTGGAAAAAAAAGAAAAAGGATGTATATATTTAATAACAGCTTTTCTTTTGGAATGCAGAATAGCAGAGGCCTGGGTTAAAACAAGTGTGTTCATGAAACTTTTCCTTCCACCTGAGAACCACTGTGACAATTTCATCTGCTCCTGTTGATTGGAGGACTTTCTGAAACAAAACGACACACAGAAGGAGCCACCAAGCACTGGGAATTCTTCTCTTCTGTCTGTGGGAACAGTACCTTTGAGTTCGAGTCATCAAAGAAGCAGTTGTTCAAAAGCCATTTTAATTGACAGTGCAACCACCACACCACCATGAACCAATAAACTTTCAGGTGCAAGTCATCATCATGACAGCCCACATAGTTGCACTTTCCTAAGAGTCTAAAGTGCAAGCAGTTGTATTTTGTGATACATATCAATAAATCAGTCCCAGCAATTTCCAGTAGGAGTAGATGTTTCATAAAACTAATGGATCTTAACTGCTCAATCAAAGTGAAACTCCGCCAAATACTGGGATAACATATATCATGGTTTCTTAAGCTATTGGATAAAGTGGATTGGAAGGGATTTTTTTGTGCTAATGTACCAAGAGCTAGCACCATATTGACATAATTGTTTCTTGAATGGCAGCTGCTTGGAGATCGGCGTCAGTGCATGGACTACCACTCTGAGCAGGACTGATGTATAATGTATTCTAAAAATTTATTCACTCCTCACATCGCTAGCCATTTTGTCAATTGCAGCTAAGATCACAAAGTAATGCTGAGAAGTGTTATTGTTGTTGATCTCATTGACCTGGTTAATCTAAACTTTCCAGTTTTCCACCGCAATGATGATGATGAATAACCCATATTTAACTGCGGCAGAACATGATAGAAAGAGCAACAAATAAACCACCAATTAAAACAATGGCAGTAATTCAACTAGTTCTGGATGAATGTATATGTATATTAAAAAAACTCCTGTAAATAAAGACATTTTTCTTCATACTGCAGGCACTGTGATTAAAGGAAGATAAGATCAGCTTCTTTTGGGGTGGTTTTTTTGCTCATGTCCATAATAAGTGGATATTAGTGAATTGTATCATGGCCCCAAACATCTAGAGCAGTGGTTTATTTATTTATTTATTTCCAACATTTCCACCCCACCCTTCTCAACCCCCGAAGGGGGACTCGGGGCAATTCTCAACCTGTGGGTCCCCAGATGTTTTGGCCTTCAACTACCAAAAAACCTAACAGCTGGTAAATTGACTGGGATTTCTGGGAGTTGTAGGCCAAAACACTGGGGACACACACGTTGAGAACCACTGATCTAGAGGGTAGGGAATCTTTGGTTCTTCGGGTATTTTGTGCTTTTTCTTACCGGCATGATCAGTGTTAAATTGATTGTGAAACTGCAGTCCAAAATATCTGAGGGAAGAGGGGTTTCATTTCTGTTGTAAATTGATTTGAAAGTCATCAGCATAATCCTGAACTGAGCCCAGAAAGGAATTGTAAGCCACCATGTTTGCTTCAGCAAGTGATATAGGTTGCTAATGAGTCTTTTTTAATCAGCTGGTCTTGAAGCTTTTGACATTTCAATTCACTTTTCAAAGGCAGCCCCACATGGAGCATATTGTTTTAGTCTGGTTGTAATAGAAGGAAGGGTGTAGTCTAGTATCCACAGTGAGTTGCCTAATGGATTCAGTGGGACTGAATAGGTGATCAGAATGTTATTATCAGCATTACTGACTTTTGGGTTGGAATCCTTTTAGGGAGTTAGGAATGTGTAAGTCTTAATGATATTTTAATGCGTACGGTTTTATTGTTTTATTACTGAAATTCTGTAAACCGCCCCAAGCCTCTGGGAGTGGTGGTGTACAAATCGAATAAATAAATAAATAAATAAGTGTTATAATTACAGTACTATGCAGAGATACTTGTTTTGCTCTCCACAAATCCTACTTACTGGTCTGTGATTGACTGGGAATCGGGTCTCCTGTCATTCGGGAAACAACTAGCAGGCAGTCCGATTCTCTCCCATGAGAAATGACCAATGTGACCCTTGCCACATTTCCTTCTCATATTAAGGATAATCAGCCAGCTCTTTCTGGTTAATAGAGAAGCAGATTCCATCTGATCACATCAGCTGCTACTTAGTAAGTGGGGACTGGGGAACATTCACAGGCCCACTGTATTAATTATCCCTATGTAACCCGCCTCCTAAACTAGGGGTTACATAGGGATAATTAATACAGTGGGCCCTTGGTATCACTGGGATTTGGACACCAAAATGCATGGATGCTTACATTGTAGGCGAAAATTATTTTGGCGCCCCCCTCCCAAACCAAACCTGGAGCAGGCGCAGAGGTGGAGTTTCCAGCATGCTGGAAACTCTGCCTCCACACGGGCTGGTAACTCAGCCTCCGCGCCTGCTGGAAACACAGCAGACGCGGCGGTGGAGTTTCCAGCCGGTGATGGTGTGCCCCTGCGGATCTAGCGCTCTCAGCGGGTGCCTACTCCACCGAGTGCGTTAATCCGCCTCTGTATACAATGGCAAAATCAAGGTCTGACTTTTGGAATCTTTTATTTAAAATATTTTCAGGTTATGAATGGTTGAATCTGTGGAGCCAGCTAACTCTAGGTTATGCATTCGTAACTGCCCAACCCAATTCTGGCAATTTTTGTATTCTTGATAGGTTAACAGTGAATTTATGTTTAGATGTGCTTCTTATGAAATAAGCATTTAAAACAGCTACTATCACATCTTAATATTGCCCCAATGATAGCCCAAGCATAACAATAACACTACACAGCATACAACAATAACATTGCCCCCGCCATCCTTTTCTTCTGCAGCTATGTAGCAGTAAATAAAGAGCACTTGCACAAAAAAGCCGAACTCTGCAGTGTGTCTTGTCACATTATACTTACCCTTATACCTGATTTCAAATGTAAATTGCACAGCATTTAGCTCTAATGAAAATACTCTAGTGAAGGAAATTGTTAAGATTTTCTGGTGCTCCCCTAGGGGTAATATTAAAACCTCCATTACTAACATCTCACTCTGAGAAGACAAAATGTGCACTGAGAATACAAAAGCCCTGTTGGCATCTAAATGTGTGCCAATTAATTCACAGTTACAGGCCTTGTAGATCTGTGCCGAGATGTAAAAATAGGACCCAGGAAAGCTATTTAGATCTCTATATAGTGGTGTTCCTTGACCCTGGATTTTTAATCTTAGCTTAATTGTGGCATTTTGCTTTCTATTTATTTATGCAGTTGCTTCAACGAACAAATTAATAATTATACAGCACATTGACAAACATGCCAAGTAATATTTGCCAGACTTTAAATTAATTTAATTCAAGGGCCACTTCATTTACAGGATTCATATACACATCAAGCGGTAGCTTCTACTTGATTGCTATCATGATACACCAAAGTTTCTGCTATCATTTTCCTCTTCTGCTCCCCTCCTCCAGTTTTCTTGAAGAAATAAGCAGCAGCTTAACTAGCTTTCTAAATAGATCGACATTTTGAGACAGGTGGAAGACAGGTAAATGATAGACAAATAGGAATATAGCTAACTGCACCAGTGACATACACTTAGAAATACAAGCTGATGTTGTGAAGAGAAGAAAACAATTAGGTGTGAACGTCTCATATTTATTTTCTAGTTACCTCTATTTTTCAATTTACACTCTTTTGCTGTTACTCCTACGTATCTGCTTAAAAATCATTTTAATTGCAGGTTTATCTTGCAGTTCTGCAAACAGGTCTTCTCAGCATGGAAGGCAGACTTCTGTACATACAGAGATGCCAATTCCTGTTGTTGAGATGAAAGGCAGAATCACAGAGCTCTGAGGCAAGAAAGGACCCAAAGGTAATCGAGCTTGTACATTACCTTGTCATTTGCTAGGATCTTCCATTCCCATGGAAGTTCATTTCATCCTTGTGATATAGGTTTATATTTCTCATGCATATATTTAAATGTGTAAATCTGATTTTCTGTAAACCATCTCAGAATCTGCTCTGTAGCAGAGATAGATTGAAACAAAAAAAATGCCCATACTTTGCTACCAACATTACATCTACTCTACACCATTCAGGTGGTCAGGGAATCAAATAAGTGATATTAAGGAAGCATTGAAAGCCCCATGGGACTTATTTGCAAAGCACTTAACCTATAATATTGTTAATATCTACTGCAATTTGGATACCACTACTAAAATGGCTTATTTGCATGGTTGTTTTTATTTGGGAGGTATTTTGATTTGGAGAGTGTATAAATGCAGAGCTTTGAAAAGTTACATTTTTCGCCCATGGTTCCCAGAATTCTGGGGAACTATTGGGGAAATTGTAGTCAGAAGACTTTCTAGAGCTCAGAGGGGTCCCTATGTACTTATCATTCTTGTTTCCAGCAAATGACATCAAGGGTGCTTCCAGACAGCCTTTATCCCAGGAACATCCGCGTTTAAAAAGTGCAGATGTTCCTGGGGGCTGTCCACACCCACCCCAGAAAGCAAGCGCTTTCTAGGGTGGGTGTCCAGATGTCCTTTTGGGACTGGACAGGGAGGACACCAGGACACTCAACCCCCTCCACAAAAGCCCTTAAAACCACTTTTAAAAAGAAAAGTACTTACTGGCCTCCATTGCAGAGCTGCCGCAGCTCTCCTAGCTCGTAGAAATGATGCACCAGGAGAAAGGGGGGCAGGAGTGATTTTCCTCTTCTCCCCTTTCTCCTTGTGCATAATTTCTACGTGCTAGATGACTACAATGCTCCTGTGGAGGAGGTGAGGAAAATCTCCAGAATGTGGGTTTCTTGTCTAACCTGGAAGCTTCTTTGTTGCTATGGGCCTAATCAGATGGGCAAAATTGCCCATCCTAGGACGTTTAAACTTCAGTTTAGGCACGGAGCCCGCTGGCTCCCATCACATGACATAGATCAACTTCCAGCAAGGTTCTATGCAACTGAAGTCCAAGCATTGCAGGAGGTAGCAGCAGCAACACAGGAGGCTTCCCTTTTTGCATAAGTAACAACAGGGGGAAGCCGGGCAGTATTGGTTCGCCTGTAGGATGGGGTGAGTGGCAATGGGCAATATGGGGTGTGGGGTGCTGGGTTCCCCTCATCAGGCCCCACTGGCTTCACCATATGTGGCAAATAGTGGGGTGAATGTGATGAGGTTGTGTCTCATTAACTGGCAGAGATTACACTTTAAATGCCCAACATAAAATTGGACTGTGCTCTATAGCCACAAATGTTGTTGCCTGGAACTGAGCTATCTTTCCCATATGAAAACCTCGGAATTAGTCCTGAGTTTTTAGGCTTGGTAGAAAATTGACCAAAATGCCAAAAATTGTTTTTTTTACTTCCATAAGCCTAATAAGCAAATATTGGCTGAGTATGTTTTGTAAAAATAATGCCATAAACTTTTGAGAAATGGAAATCTCCATAACCTTTGGAAAATGGCTATTCAAAACTTTTTGGGAAAACCAGGAATCTCCCTGAGAAGAGTTGTGTTGTAGTTCAGCCTTCGGCGTTGACTGATAGTAGAGCTGCAGAAGACGCTGAGTCATCAGCGTCTGAATGTAGTATGCAATTAGGAAGGAATGATAGTAATGTAAACTCTGGAGCAAGCAGAAAAAGGAATGCTAGCAATTCCAGCTGTGAAGGGCTGGAACAGAGGAAAAGAATTCGGCAGATACTTATGTCGCCCTCAAGTTCTGAATCTTTTGAGGGTTTTCACAGAGATGGGGAAGAAGAGTCAGAAGAGAGTGATACTGAGTTAGATTGGACCTTGGCACAGGAAATTAGGGATGTATGTAATGCAGACTCTAGTACTGATACTTTTATGGGCTTTGACAGTGACAAAGACTGGCCCTCTGAAACTTCTGGGAATGACTGGGAAACACTAAGTCTTGAAAGACGCTGGGGAACTTGGAGGGACTCTCAAAGAGTGTCAGCTGCAGAAAGAGAAGCAGCTACATCGCCTAATTAAGGGGAGTGTTCTTCCTCGGGTGAGTCTGATCTTTAGGGTTATATAATGTGAGCTTTTGGGAGTGACTCCTTGCGGCGAGCAAGGAGTTGTACCTGGTATCCTGTTATCTTGGCATCCTGTTATCTTGCATCGTGTTCCTGATTCCAGTTACTTGTGAGTTAAGGTTTTACTCTGCCACCTTTTTGGGTTGAGATGCTGCTGCTGCTGTTGCTGCAGTTGGGAAAGGTGGGGTTTTTTTGGGTTTCAATGTTCTTTTTTCTGTCCAGCTACAGACGTGTGTTCCTAGTGGCGGGGTTTGACTCCACTGGATCTTCTGTGAGTTTCAAGCTGCAAGACTGGTATTGTATTACACGGAGGGAGGTGTGACAATGTGATTTATGGGGATTACGATGTGTGTTATCCCTATACATTTAGCTCCTGTTGGACCTTGGATTGTCTCCTCATTTCCTCTGTTATTTCTCCTGCCCTTGACTCCGGACCGGTTACAGACTACGCTTTTGGATCATCCTACGAAGGACGTCACAGAGGACATCCTGAGTTTGTTTTGGATTCTCCTGCACTGATTTTTGGGGGCTTTTCCTGGGTTTTTGCCGGTTAGGCTAGTTTTTTGTTAGTCCCATTCCCATTCCTTGTATAATAAACCTTTTGTTACCCCCTTTTACATCTGGGCTTGGCTTTAATTGGCGTCTGCTTCACAACAAGTTGAGTCAACCTTTTCCTCAGGCCCCTTCCACACAGTTGAATAAAATCCCACATTTTCTGCTTTGAACTGGAATATATTGCTGTATGGAGTTGGATAACCCAGTTCAAAGCAGATATTGTGAGATTTTCTGCTTTGATATTCTGGGTTATATGGCTGTTGGAAGGGCCTTCAGTGGTAGATATCCAGTAGCATTCATGCAAGGCAATTAGATTTCTCAACTGTTAAACTGATATACCTACATATTTCTTTGAACTGCTAGAGACAAAGATATGCCAATGCACAAAAACATATACAGTATAGCAGAGTTTCAGAAGTGTTCTTTCAGTTGTCCAAAAAAGCATCTACTCTCCCTTAAAACATCTTGGTTTAAATCATACTCTCAAGAGACCAAAGAATAAAGTAGTCTTTGTTAAAATAACATGGTTTGTCTACTCACAAACTTCATGTGTTCAGCATACAGGTACATTGCATATCAACCCAGTTATAACACAGGACATCTTCCTTGGAATTAACAGTCCAAAGTCTAAAGCATTTCTCTGTTCTGACAGTCTAATAGAGTCTCTGTCTTTCTAAAGCATTCTGTTTCTACTGACTTCTAAAAGCATACTGTTTCTACTGGAGTCTAAACGGTACTGTTTCGACAGACTTCTAAACTTTACTATTTCTAAAATGGAGTCTGAGTCTTGTAGCATCCCAGATCTGGTCACATGGTCTGCAGCCCCACCCACACCATAAAGTTAAGGAAAACTATATTCTAATACATACATATACAATACAGTAAGCAATCTTAATTATATACATAAGAAATAACTAGTGGAGACTTGAAGAAAGTTGCTATTTCCAACAGTTTTCAGGTTAGTGTAAAGATATTCCATACTGAGCAACCAAAAGTGCAATGGAGACCACAGTCTTGCGTTCACTCGTTGTGTAACAGCCAATCATGTCTACATCCAACAGGTCAAAAGTGGGATAAAGGTCTGTCAGTGTGCCACTGCTGTGTTTGGGACAACATTTAAATAATTTCCAAAAGAGTACAACTAGTTCTGCAACTATTTGTGGTCTAACATTGTGCCATGCTAAGATATTTTTGCCTATATTTGCTGGATCTTAGCCTATGCTAAGATCCCACCACCTTTTGGGATGCATGCTGTCAACAACCTTCCTGTATTGGATTCTGAAATTTCCATCTGGTAGAAGAACATGGTCTCCTAGGTTTTTTTGTGCTGTGTATGTTTTGTTTTAAATTAGACTCAGTTTAGGCCTGTAATGTCTTCTCCAGTCCTCAGCGGAAAGGGAAGAATCTCGGAATAGGAGTGTTGTTTTGTGAAATGTGTGTATGCTTTTCTCACGTGTTAAACTTGTCATTGAGCTTCACTATATGTTATTTACTCACTTTCTAATGGCAATCTTATTAAAGCCCTTATTAAAGAGCTCAGTTTACGAGTCTAAAGCATCCCATCAAAAGGAGGGAATAGTTCAGACTTCACAGTAGCATTAACAAAGTATTGGCATGGGAAGGTAATTAAACTCTAGGGGGCTTTGTGATATTTAATAAAACAAAAATTGAATGTTTAGAAAAAGGAATCCAGGTTTTACATAGTACAAAACAGTAAAAAGGCAGAAAGAAGAAATGATGAACATAGGCAGGACACACATTTATATGATCTTAATATTATCAAGGGAGGTTCTGATTGTAAAGGAGAGTTTAGACTGAATTCCAGAACAAACTATGCCCAAGGAATCTACAGCTCTGATTACTTTGCAAAAGGAAGAGATCTTGTTTGTCTTTTAAAAGACATTTACGTATCTCTAATGGCAGCACAATTGTTCCATTCCCTTGTACCCTCATTTCTGCTGCCAATACTAAATGTAACATGGCATAAAGGGCAACTGACCCCTAGAGCTCTGTAGTGTTTTGCTGACTAGAATGGAGAATTTCTTCACTATCCTATTCTTTTGGATTTCCATTTGGATCTCTAGCACTGTAAGGATGTTTGAACAGATTTCTCAGTTCTACTTGGAGAAATGCTTGATACTCTTTGGTGGTTCCCCATCACAGCTCTGACCTGATTCAAATTATGTCAGAAGAGTGCATTGACAGATTGATTGTGAGAAAGCACAAGAGATGGGTGTTAAGGTAAAGGTTTCCCCTTGACATTAAGTCTAGTTGTGTCTGACTCTGGGGAGTGGTGCTCATCTCCATTTCTAAGCTGAAGAGCTGGCGTTGTCTGTAGATACCTCCTAGGTCACGGGGCAGGCATGACTACACAGAGTGCTGTTACCTTCCCGCTGGAGTGGTACCTATCTACTCACATTTGCATGTTTTCGAACTGCTAGGTTGGCAGAAGCTAGGGCTATTGATGGGAGCTCACTCGTCTGCAGATTCGAAACCTGAACCCTGACCTTCCAATTAGCAAGTTCTGCAGCTTAGTGGATTTATCCCACTGTGCCACTGCTGTCCCTTGTGATGGTGAAAATGGGTGTTATAATCAACAAATGGGTGAAATGCCAATAAGTATTGTACCCTAGGCTTGACAAGGCCCTTAGTAACCCACACACACTGTAGCTGCGGTTAAATGCTTTATTTAGAATAAGTTGATAAGTAAAGGCAAAAGAGTAAATAGTTCAGTGAAGCTAGTAGTAATAAAGTATCAAAGTTCAGTCTCTGGTTGTTCCAAAGGACAAAGTCTCTTGATGCCTCAAAGGCTAATCCAAGGGCCCGACAGCCCCAACTTGGTAAGCAAAGTCTTGAGCAAGGAGGACCCCTTCGGTCCCTTCTGTGGCAATTGGCAAGGTAGTTCAAAAGTTGGCATGAGATGAGGAGTGGATGAAAGCCGGACCTTTTATAGGTTTTTGCGGCCCCGTTCCAAAAGGCGCTGACATTGCCTAGTTGCTCTCACGGGAACAGAGACAGAGTCCTGGGGAATGTCAGCTCATTAGTTGGGCCAGATGCAAATTGGGGAGGATTGGATGTTGAGCTGTTCCAGGTGTTGTTATCTCTGTGAGAAAGCGCCGGGCTGCGCCGCTCTCTTGCCATCTGGGGCCTGATTGAGGTTGAAGTCAGAGAAGGGCTTTTTGGCCTTTCTGCATCCTTACTGTCATGGCCACGGTTTGGTTCACCGGAACCTGGCTGAGGTGTGACAATAAGCACATCATGGTATATCAAGACTTTATAAATGGTAGTATTTCTGACATTATAAAGGATTTGGGTGCACAGTGATTAGGTGTATAGTGGCAATATTTTTCATATGGAAGCTTAGCTCAAAGTGAAGACAGTAGGGGCAATTTACTCTTGGTAACTCTTGGTATACTGGAATCTCTTATGATTTGCAAAGCAATGAGAATTTTACCACACACATACATATTAGAAACCCAGAGAAGATGGAAGTTGTATCACTACTTAACAGGGCACAAAAGATGGAATATTTCACAATGTTTCACAATGTCTGTTTTCACCATCACAAACAAGGATGCTAGGCTGAAGCAAAAAAAGCACATTCATGACTCCATAGGATGTCTTTGTGCCCTTCTATCTTTGGGCTGAGGATACAAATAAAGACAATAATGCTTTTCATTTTGTGTATGTCACTGAGTTTGTGTATGTGTGGAGGGAGCCATCTTGTTCTCTTTCTTTCGAGAGCTTTTAGATGATATTCCAAATAATTTCTTATAATTTAAAAGCCTTTCGAAGAATAGGCTTCTCTTCCAATAATTGACAGCCAAGACAATACAAGAGGGGTAGGTAAAGTGGAGAGAGGCGGAGGTGTAGATTGCTCTCTATAAAAGCCTTTAAATTATGTTGTCAAAAATTATAACAACACTTTCCCCCCACCACAAGCCTTTAAGGAGCTGGCTTCCTAGTTCTCAATTCCTGGCTCTTGTTTGTTTTTTTGGGGGGGGGGGGGCTTTTTGCACAGCTAACGTAAAGGTTGATATCACTCTAAAGAATGTAATTTATTACTACAGTTCTAAAGTGGCAGAAAATGGAAACGGTGGAAATATGACTGGAAAATGCTTATCCAATTTTAAGTGGAGCTGTTGAAATGTTTAACCTTTGAGGTTTTAAAATGGCCGAAGCATGATGGGATGTAACAGCCAATTTCTTATGTAGGAAATGTTATTGACTTTCCGCTCTGTCATGTGTACAGATAAAGGGAGCTGGAGCGCATTCTAACAGGGTTGAATAAATTCTGACACAATAAAGTATCTTCATGGCCTTGACTGTCAGTATTCTGCCATCAATAAGAATTCAGTTGAGACAGAGTGTCATTCAATTTAATACATGTGCTGTGGAATGGAAATGTGTCCTGATTTCAGTGGTCCTTCACTGAAGCAGAGAGAATGACTGGAGGATATAAGGATGGATTCTTACTCTGAAGACAGGAAAGGCCTGATGTAGACCCACAAGTTATGGTTGCCTCTATGTTGTAGAATCTGACAGCACTTTAACTGCCATGGCTCAATGCTATGGGAACATGCAGTTGTAGTTTGGTGAGGCACCATTCAGCAGCAAAACACCTTGCAAAGGTACGGCTCCCATGATTCCATAAGATTGAGCTCCGGCAGCTAAAGTGGTGTCAAACTGCATTAATTCTACAGTGCAGATCGACCCTAAGTCTTTCTACAACTTGGATAAATAGATTTCCATGTGAATAAAACAGTATCATTGAACTGGGATGGGAGTAAGAATGATTGGAGAAATGTAACAACAATTGAAACAAATTCTCAGATCTGGAGGGCCAAGTAAGTACTCGGTCACTATGATTACTTGTAAACCGTGCCACTTCAAGGCAAACATTTCCACTTTAAGGTACAAAAAAGAATGAGAGAACATAACCTTTTAGAGAAGAGCAAAAAAAACCCCTTTAGAGCTGAATCTCCTCTTGTTATATATAACAAAATATAATTATGCTAGGGGGACTTCCGGTCGGTGGCTACACAAGGGAAGATGTGTACTCCGGGGCTCCGGAGACATTCTAGGTTATTTCGTCAAGGAAAGCCAAAATCCTTCCCTGAAGTGAGTGGTACGAGACTCGGCAGGGTTTGATCTTCGCCCGTCCGGCCGATGGTATCAACGGGGTGTCTCCCTCAAGGAGTCAGTCCAAGCACATCCAGCAACGGTGAGCGGAGGGCAGGTGAATAACATACTAGATCAGAGACCGACAGGTCTCCGAATATCCCTCAGCCACCGATTCTATGTTTAGGAAAAACTTCCCTCCGAAGACTGACCTTGAAAACATCAAACTGTACCATTTTTTGAAAACAATCTTGTTGAGCTTGGAAAGGATCTGACGACACCAGCGAACACTAGGACCTCTGGGAAATCTCTAAAGTCCCGATTGGTACCAGGCAATCCCGCGAGTGTACCAACTCCCGCGAGATTCGCTGTGGCCTGCCGAGATTTGCAACCAGGAACAGAAAGCAAGTAAAGTTGTAAACAGAAGGCAGGCAGGTTTTCCCCACGATTGCGGTTGAAGCGCCGGGGGAGAGTCGGAGCAATAAAGAGAGAGAAAAGGAGCCAGAGGTGCAAGAGTAGAAGCTGGCAAAATACCAAGCCAAACGGTCCAGAGAAGCCATCAGCAGGAAGAGTCAGAGGAGAAAGGAGTATGTTCTATAAAGGCCGTGTAGAGGTACATTGGAGGAGGTCAAGCAACCCTCACAAGGTAAGAATAATATCTACCATTCAAAGTAAAAGAACAAGATGCATTCCTCAAAGGATAGGGGCAGTGCCCAGACCTCATCAACAAGGACACAGGGTAGACGAGGCTCTCTTCCAGAAGAAGGGGGTCACAGAGAGCTAATTCAAGAAATCAGGAACTTGGCCATTCAGCAAGCCAAACAGCATCAAGAAATGCAAAGGGAAATTCACGATTTGAAAAGGGATATTAAGGAAGATTTCAAAGTGCTAAAGCTGGACCTGGATAAGGTCAAAGAAGAAAATACTAGAATTATGAAAGCACAGGTAAAGATAAGTTACAGGACGGAAAACCTGGAACTGGCCAATAAAAAGTTGCAACAAAGGGTAGAGTTGCTAGAAAATAAAGAATTGGAATACCAATTGAGAATTAGAAACTTGGTAGAAACCAAGGACAGCAGCCTGAAATTGACAATCATTGATATCATAGCGGAGCTTACTCAAACTACCCCGGAAATTGTTGGCAACGACGTGGACCGTGCTTACAGGGTAAACACAGAGTTTGCAAAAAGGAACAACACTCCTAAAGATGTCATTGTCTCCTTTGCCCGAAAAAGTTTCAGAGACAAAATCCTCCAAAGGTGCGCCAAGCGATCTGTCTTTTATAAAGATAAGAAAATAGCATTCATGAAGGAAGTATCCCAAGAGACGCTGGCCTGGCGCAGAAAATATAGTTTCCTGACGCAGGAACTTAAGAAAAGGAGAGTCAAATATAAGTGGGGAAAAGTGGAAGGGCTGACGGTTACCTGGAAGGAGAAGAGGTACTGGCTTAATTCGACAGAAAAAGCCAGGGCCTTTTTTCAAGATCACTTGGCAAATGCATTGCCAAGTGCAGAACACAGACAAAAGGAAGATTACAGCCACAGAAGGTATTCTGACACACAAAGACACCCTGAGGAGGAGAACGAAGGCAAGGACAAAGAATTAGACGAGACTGAAGAACAAGATTACGAGGAGATAGATTCACCCGGGGTATCGATGGGAAGACACCTGAAGCAGATAAGGAAATTCTCTCCTGAAAATTACCAAATCACAGCAATGCAGGACACTATGGAGAAAGAGAAGCCGAAGACAACGCAACGTTATGACAACCCTGAGAATCTTCTCGAATAATATTAATGGGTATAACTTCCCGAATAAACGTAAATGGATCACAGAATACCTACGTAAGGAGAAGTATGGGGTAATTGCTTTACAAGAGACTCACGTCGCAAATCGCCACGTGAAATATTTAGAACAGCCAAAACTGGGGGTGATGCACCATGCTTCATGTGAGAAGAAAAAAGGGGGGTTGTAATCTATGTTAATCAGACATTAAATTCGAATTTAGCCTTCAAAGATCCAGAGGGAAGATACCTGGGAGTGGTAATAGAGTTATCAAATCAAAAGGTATTAATCTGCAATGTCTACTGTCCAAATGGACCAAAAATAAACTTCATTAAAGAAGTGAACAGGCAAATTGAAAATCAAAAATATGAAGAATTAATATTGTTGGGGGATTTCAATGGCGTCGTGGACTCGAAAATAGATAAAACAAGTAAGGAAGCAGGGAAAACCAAGAGAAAGAATAAAGTGAGTCAACTCCCCACAGTTTCTGGACACGTTGGAAGAGCTAAATGTTATAGACATATGGAGACACAGGAATACAACAGACAAAGATTTCACCTTCTTTTCAGGAAGGCATAAAGTTTGGACCAGGATAGACATGATATGGGTAACAAAAACTTTGTCTATTAAAGTGGGGAAAACCAAAATTCTTGCCAGTCTCTTCTCTGACCACAACGCTATGGCAATACAGATAAAGGGGAACAAAACACAATTTAGATGGAAATTAAGAGACAACTTGCTTAGAAAAGAGAGAGACATAAATATGCTTAAGAAACAGATAATGGAATACCTGGAATTAAACAGTGGGGAGGAAACCAGCAAAATAATTCAATGGGAAGCCCTTAAGGCCGTGATGAGGGGAAATCTAATGCAGCTTAGCAGAAGAATAAATAAACAAAAAAAATAGATCAATTCAAGAAGCCATAAATGATATAAATTCTGCAGAAATAGAACTGAAAAAGAACCCCTTAAATAAAAAAGCATTAAAGGATTTAAAGTTTAGTAAAAAACAACTCCAATTACTACAAACAGAAAATCTTGAGAGGCAATTGAAATATATTAGAGCTGATTATTACCAGAATGCTAATAAGATTGGCCATTGGTTAGCAAAAAAATTAAAGGAAAAAAAGAATAGAAGAGCAATCACCAAAATAAACTGGGAGGGGAAGCTGAGTACAGAGGAGGACAAGATCTCTAAGGCATTTCAGAAATTCTACCAAGTGCTATACCAAAAAGAACAAACCTCCAAGGACTTAATAGCAGAATACATAAGTAGTTTAAACATCCCCAAATTATCAGAGGAGCAAAGAGAGATATTAAACAGGAAGTTCACCAAGGCGGAAACAATCAAAGGAATAAATGCCGTCAAAATTAATAAGGCCCCAGGGCTTTGTTTTATAAGACTTTTAAAGAGGAGCTATCCCCCTTATTGACGGATGTTTTCAATGGTATAAGGGAATCAAAACAATTACCCAAGATTTGGGAGAAGGCAAATATAATATTAATACACAAGGAAAACACAGATGCAACAGAAACCAAAAATTACAGACCGATTAGCCTACTAAATACAGACTACACCTTTATTATGGCAGAAAGGCTTAAATTCTTCCTAAACAATTGGATTTCGCCAGAGCAAAATGGTTTTTTTTACAAGACAGACACATTAAGACGAACACCAGAACTATAATAGACATCCTAGAATATTATGAGCGACACAGTGAGAAAAAATTGGCCTTACTTTTTATTGACGCCGAAAAGGCCTTCGACACCGTAAACTGGGACTTCCTGAAAAAACTAACGAGAGAATTGGATATGGGACATTATTTTTGTAATATCATAGAGGCCCTATACCGATCCCAGGAGGCCACCCTAGTGATAAATGGGCAAACAAGTAACAAGATCATACAAATTCAAAGAGGAGTGAGACAGGGTTGCCCCATCTCACCACTGCTATTCATAATGGTGATGGAGCTACTTGTTAGAGACATTAATCAAGATACAAACTTAAGAGGCACCCAGGTACTAACACATAAGTATAAGTGCAGGGTATATGCGGGCGATATGGTCTGCATAATCGAAGACCCTATTCACAGTATTGATAAATGGCTGTATAAATTAGAAAGATTCGGTGCAGTGGTGGGTTTTAAACTAAATAAAAACAAATCCAAAATTCTAGCAAAAAACTTAAATACAAAAGAAAAAGATATGTTACAAATTAAATCAGGGCTGACAATTGAGGGAAAAAAAATCAAATATTTAGGAATCTTCATCACCCCGAACAATATACAGCTGATCAAAAACAATTATGAATTTCAGTGGGAAAAGATACAAGGGGATTTGGATAAATGGAAAAATCAAAATCTGTCGCTCCTGGGGCGGGTAGCGACAATTAAAATGTCAGTCTTACCCAAGCTCTTATTCTTGTTCCAAAATATTCCAATTTTAAGGAATGACTGCATGTTCAATAAGTGGAACAAAGAGATAAGGCAGTTCATCTGGAAGGACAAGCAGCCGAGAATTTGTATGAAATCAATGATGGATGAAAAGAAGAGGGGGGGCTTCGGCCTCCCCAGCCTTAAACTATACTGCGAGGCTTGTAACCTAACCGCCATAAAGGAATGGGTGGCTTTAAGGAAACCTGAATTGTTAGCTCTTGAAGGTCATGATTTGCGGGCAGGGTGGCATGCGTACCTGTGGTACAATAGAAGAAAGGTCGAAAAAAACTTCAGCCACCACTATGTTCGTGCAGCCCTAATTAAAACGTGGGAGAAATATAAATCATATTTTTTCAATGCCACCCCCCGATGGTTATCATCACTAGAGGCCTTTTACAAAAAGGAATTAGCTGGATACAACTGGCCAACTTATAATCATTTAATAAGACACTCCACGGGACAATATGAATGGAAGATCATGGAAGAGATAAAGAAAGAAGGATATAATATTACATGGTTTCAATATTACCAGATCTTCCAAAGCTTTAAAATTGATAAAAAAAAGACAAAGATTTTATGGATGAGGGGTTTTGGGAGCAGATTATCAAGAAGGATAAAAAGAACATCAGTATCTTTTACAAACAACTTCTAAGGTGGGAAACTGAAGATGAACAAGTGAAAAACTGCCACACGAAATGGGCCCAGGATCTGGGCCACTCCATACTGATGAGACAATGGGAGGAAATCTGGACTATCAAACTCAAAGACAGTATATCAGCAGATATTGTCGAAAATTGGATGAAGATGCAATTTCGGTGGCACTTACACCCATCCAGATTAGCGAAATTCAACAAAAAAAGTTCTCACGTGTGTTGGAAGTGTAAGAGCGAGATAGGTACATACATCCACCAATGGTGGAAGTGTAAAAAATCCCACAGATATTGGACAGTGATCCACAAAGAAATGGAAAAGATGCTTAAGGTGAAATTCTCCATGGACCCCCAATATTACCTTCTGGGACTATCCAACCCAGTACTGAATTAGAACCAAGAAAAAGTTTTCTTTTTACTTAGCGCCTGTAGTCGTATAGTACTGGCCTGCTACTGGAAGAAGGACACGATCCCAGAACCAGAGGAATGGTTAATGAAGGTGCTGGATATGATCCAGTTGGAAACTTTAACACAGAACCTGAATAATAAGAAATCCCAAACGGACTGGTCAGGGCAGGGCCGTAGCCAGGATTTTGTTTGAGGGGGGGCTGAATGTGAGTGAGAGAGGATCTAGTGTAGCAAACCTTTTTAAAAAAATTTTTTGTATCTTTATCCCAATACCCCCATGCATATGAGATATATTGAGCATGGTGATCAGATCATGATATCAATACACATAACAGTTTAAATAATAAATGTTATTTATTTACTTTCATTAACAAAATGTTTATAATACTTTTTAAACTTATTTTTTACTTTACAGCAACAGTCTTCTTTTCTTCTCCCCAGCCATTTTGTCAATTACTTTTTCTGGTTTGATAGTGATGTCCCGATGGATGGAATCGTTGATAGTCCACTAAGTCTTTGGTCTGTTATTAAACTTCTAGATACACTTTTCACTCTCTTCATGGTTGAAAACGATCTTTCCACACTGCATGTTGTTACTGGTAGAGTAGCTAACACAGTCAAAAGGAAATGTATTGACCGATAGTAGGTTTTGTCACACAGTTCCAACACTTTAAGTACCTCAGTATCTTTCTGAATTGATGGTGTAATATTACACCACATCATGTACTCGGCCTTGACGGAAGCAAGTGCTGCATCATTTTCAAAGTATTCTGACAGTTGTTCCATATGGTGAACTTTGTCTAGACCTGAAAACCCAGGGAGGAGAACCTGGAAACTGGTTAAAATGTCTTCATTTGTCATGAACCTTGCAGTAATGTTCTGTATGAGTGAATCAACACATGGTATGAACACCGCAACTCTGAAATAATCTTCTACAGAAGTAGTCCCTGGATTTGCCCGATGCACCTGTCTTGAACTTTGCCTTGGAATAGTCAAATTGCTTTGTAATATGTTTTCAGATGTTGCTCTTGCTAAGTCAAAGAGTTTAAAAAAATGACCTTTTGCATCTGCTCTCAACATCTCTAAAGACTTCAACAGTGACTTAGCATGGTTTATGGCAGATGCCATATCAAGACTTTTTCCTGAAGAAAAACTGATAGGGGCAAAGTAAGGCTGAAGAGTTGTTCACAAACAAACAGGCTAACAAGGAAATCACTTTTTCAATTGCAGTCAAAAAGTTTGAAGCTGAAGAAGATATTTTCCATGGTTTCTCTGAGATTTCTTCTAATGCAACTACAATCGGCTTAAATAGTTCAACGAATGTTAATACACTGTCATGCCTCTCAATGAAACGAGTCTCGCATAAACGTGTCAATCTTTTTTTCTTTGTTTCTGGCACATGAACACTAATATTAATCTGCAAAATATTGTTAGCACTTGAACTGTTTCTGAAGAAATTTGTTATTTCTTTTATTGTTCCAAGACAATTTCTGACCGAAGAGCTTGAAAATGTATCACTCAATGCATGGTTCAGTCGATGACTTGCACAATGAAAATATCTTGCTTTGGGGTATGTTTCTCGAATTCTTGTTTGAACTCCACTTAGATGGCCAGCCATGGTGGCAACTCCATCATAGCCCTGCCCTACACACTTGCTCATATCCAATTTCAACATGTTGCATTTTTCTAGGATAACTTTAGTGACATTTTCTGCTGATTGGTTGTATATAGGTATAAATCCTACAAAATCTTCTCGGATGACTGGTAAGTTTTCCTTTAAATCTACATAGCGAAGACATAACGAAAGCTGCTCTGTTGCCGATACATCCATAGTTTCATCAGCCAGAATGGAGAAGCAATCAGACTTGTTGACTCTAGCAACAATCTCTTCTGTCACTAAACTGCAACTGATTGAAATTATCTCATTCTGTATTTCAGGACTTATGTATGTAGCATTCTTGCCACAGTTAATAATATGTCTCCTTAGATTTTGTCTCCAGAGCATGCTCTAAATCGTAGTAAGGCTCGAAATTTCCCATCTTTTGGAAGGTTTTTCCAAAAGAGAGGACCACTGTCTTCATTTCCTCTAAGAGGCAACTCTTCCTCTGCACAAAAAGAGAATTGTTTCTATAATGGGAAGTAGAGCAGCTCTGTTTTCCTCCTTCTCCCTTGCATGTTGTGTGTCTAGTTGAGAGCAAATATCTTTTTGTTTTCCTGACATTATCTTAGTGAAATTGTCTGCATGTACAACACAAGCTTTGTGATATTCTGTAGCAGAGTGTTTCATAAATGTCTCTTTGGCTTTCTTCCAGTCTCTAAAACCACATGTAACCAACTTTCCAGGAGCCTCATAAGTTCCTTTTCCTATACCATGGGGATAAAACAAAAACATGGTTTGCAATAAACTGCATCTTCTTTTTTAGAATAGGCCAAGAAAGCAAATCCTGAGGTGGGGTCTGTAATCCATTTTTCTTGAAATCTTCTTGTTTGATTTTTACTTTGGGTTGAAGGAAAAGTGTAAGGCTGTTTTGGGAGGAGAACTGACTGAAGAATGTTTTTCTTTGTGTTTTCATCTATCTTCTCTTGTTGAATGTCTCCTATGTCAAAAGACTCTGCATGCCAGTTATAAAAACACATCTTTGAAAGTTCTGATATTTTGTCAGCTTCAGAAGTACGACCACTTTGTTGGCTTGAGCAATGGGAGGCTGCTGTGGTACTGCTCGAAGAAGGAACGGTATTATCCTCATCTGAAAAAAATAATACTACTTTTAGTACTATAAATGGAATAAATCTGTTACTGCAAACATTGTATTGTTTACTGAGTTGCTGTGAGTTTTACAGGCTGTATGGCCATGTTTCAGAAGCATTCTCTCCTGATGTTTCACCCACATCTGTGGCAGGCATCCTCAGAGGTTTGAGGTCTGTTGGAAACTACGCAAGTGAGGTTTATTGTATACTTGTATAACAATGTCCAGGGAGGGAGAAAGAACTCTTGTCAGTTGGAGGCAAGTGGGAATGTTGCAATTATCCACCTTGATTAGCATTGAATGTCCTTGCAACTCAAGACCTGACAGCTTAATGCCTGGGGGACTCCTTTTGTTAGGAAGTATTAGCAGGCCTTGATTGAGAGAGAGAGAGCTTTCCGGAGAGCCTGCAAGACTGTCCTATTCCAACAAGCTTCCGGCCCCTAAATATTTGTGACCAATCTGAAATAGCCCTTATATTGCTTTTTATACTGCTTTATATGTATTTGATGTACTTTTATATTGTTCGTTTGATCATTGTTGTAAGCCGCCCCGAGCCACGTTGGGAGAGGCAGCTAACAAATCCAATAAATAAATAAATAAATAAATAAAAATGTCTGCAATTTCTGATTGTTGTTCTTCATTCACTGTCCAGATTTTAGAGTTTTTAAAAAATACTTGTAGTCAGATTTTGTTCATTTTCATGGTTTCCTGCTTTGCATTGAAATTGACCACATGCTTGTAGATTTAAATAGCTTTTCTGTATAGTCTTACAGCAGTAACCCAGTGATTCCGGCCATGAAAGCCTTCGACAACAAATTGTATGTTTTATATATCCAAGATTGTTCTACAATCATTTACAACTTAAATGTACAAAAAGAAGCTAGTGAAATTACTGTGTGTACTCAGTGCTGCTCTTGTGGCAAAACAATGAATTTCAATAGGAGATATAATTTAAGGCCTACTAGCCTAATATATATAAATGCTATTATAATATTTAAAAAGATGCATCAAAATCAGGATACCTACAAGTTTTAAAAGAAAAGGGATTGAGCAAGCAGTGTATTATACATAGTTAATTTAGTGTTATTCTGAATAAAACATAAGTTACCTTTAACTTTAGATGAAATGTTTTCCTCTCTGGGATTTTTGAAGAATAAATCTATGCTCTTTTGGCTTCTTTTCATTTTAGCTTTTCTGTCTTCCTTTCAAGCAAACTCTCTGCTAATTCTAAACTACCCAGAAATCCCCACTCCAAAACCCAGAATTCTAAAGCTAGGGCTCCTGACTCCTCCCCTACTCTTAAATATACAGGCTCTAAATTACATATTTTGCCCTTGGAGGCAAGATATTAGTAGCATAACTAACTTCATTTTAATGTAGAATAACTGTTTTTAATAATAATAACAACAACAACAACACAGGGCATTGAACCGAGCCCATGATGGATCTGGATCAAACCTGTGCATACAGACAAGAATTGGGGAATGATTGCCCTTTCCAAATGGACCACCCTGAAAATTTCAGGGGGGGCTGAAGCCCCCTTAGCCCCCCCTGGCTACATGCCTGGGTCAGGGGTGAAAGACTATGTGCAAAGTGAATTACATCAATATAGGATAGACTTGAACGACCTTTAAAAAATGGACTGAGAGAAGAGTAAAACTACAAATGTAGCATTTCTTTTTGGTTATAAGCTTTTTTTTGAGACTCTTTATCTATGTAAATTCTTGTGCTGCTCTCGGGAAGTCTTTGTAGTAATCCTGCACAATCCCATTTCCTTGCACTACCCCCACCCCCTCTTCCCCCATCTGATCTTGGATCAGAAAGAAAACATATATATATATATATATATATATATATATATATATATATATATATATATAAAAATATGCTAGGCAATGGTCCCAGTCTTTAGACTGAATAACCAGCAATCTCTGATCTGTCAGGAAAAACAGAAATTTGCCAGTGCATAAAAACAGCAGAACTTTAGAAATGTTTTATCAGTGTCCAAAAAAGTAATCTCCTATCAAACAACTTGTTTCATATCATGCACTCAAGAGACAAAAATGAAGTGGACTTTGTTGAAAATAACGTATTTGGTTCCCTCACAACTTTCATGTGTTCAGCTAACACAGGAACAAAAACTTTTTAGTACAGTTCCCTGTGCCAGCTGACCAGGGCATCTCTCTTGTAACAAAACAGCTATCAACAGGTCACATAGTCAAAAGGAGAGGGAAGGAGAGCATGTGGCCTGCAGCCCCTTCTCAGAAACCATAGAGCAAAGGAAGCTGCACATCAGAACATACATACAGGAAACAGTAAAGCAACAAGATCATAGACAAACAGATTGCTAGAGAAGACTTGATGAGGGTTGTCATTTCCAACAAAAAGTGAATACAAGTCTTATCTCACCCTACAAAGTACAGTAATTGTTTATGGCCTTCAGGTTCCTGAATGCTATGAGGGCTCTGGAGTCTATCAGCGTCTCACTCGATGAGCAAGTCCTATCTTGGAATACCTCACTTTCCAAAGCTCTCGATGAGATTGCCCCTAGGCACCCTCTCCGGCTCCTCAAACATCGATCCACTTGGTATACTGAAGATCTCAGATCGATGAAGCGGGAAAGGAGATGGCTAGAGAGCGTGTGGAGGGAACTCCGTGACGGAGGATCATTATCAGCTTATAAGCTATTCAAAAAAGCTTATGAGTGTGCTGTCAATGCGGCAAAAAATTCTCATTATGCTGCCCTGATAGCATCTGCAGACTCATGCTCGGCACAATTGTTCAAAATAATTCGGTCATTGACAACGGTCCCTACCGTCCCAAAAAATGACGATCAGGCCCTCACAGCCGATGCTTTCCAGAGTTTCTTTGCAGACAAGATTGTGAACCTCCGCCGGGACCTTCCAGCCATGATTGATACAGTAAGGGAGCTTGAGACTCCGTGGCCCTCCGCTGGGCCCACCCTCGACCGGTTTCGACCACTGGACGCAGATGCTGTCGATAAGATTGTGGCTGCAACCAGACCTACCACCTGCTCCCTCGACCCGTACCCCTCCTGGCTTGTTAGATCCTGCCTGGAGGGGCTACGTGGGCCTCTGTTGAACATCATAAATACCTCCCTTGAGCAAGGAGTGTTTCCAGAGAGCTTAAAAGAGGCGGTGGTGGCTCCATTGCTGAAGAGGCCGACATTAGATCCCTCGGTTCCTTCCAACTACCGACCAGTGTCGAATCTTTCGTTCCTGGGGAAGGTAGTTGAGAGGGCAGCAATGGAGCAGTTGCAGTCCTTCTTAGACGACACAGCATGGCTAGACCCCTTCTAGTCCAGCTTCCATTCTGGGCATGGGACAGAGACGGTCCTGGTCTCTATCAAAGACCAACTCCGCTGCCAGCTTGACCAAGGCGGGTCTGCGCTGCTTGTGTTATTGGACCTCACAGCAGCATTTGACACTGTCGATTACAATGTTTTGACCCACCGCCTTGCCATGGCTGGAGTGAGGGGGACAGCCCTGAAATGGCTGACCTCCTTCCTCCACCATCGGTCTCAGCGAGTGAGGAGGGGAGAGGTGGTCTCCAGTTTGTTTGTGGAGTTCCTCAGGGGCCATTCTCCCCCCTTTGTTATATAACATCTACATGCAACCGCTTGCACAGCTGGTGTAGAGTTTTGGGCTAGAGTGCCATCAGTACGCTGATGACACTCAGCTCCCCCGATAATTTCCAACACTGCCTTGAGGCCGTTACTGGATGGCCGAGCCAGTAGGTTGAGGGTGAATCCAGCAAAGATGGAGATCTTGTGGCTGGGTCATCCGGGTGATGGGGATGTCCAGCTTCCGACCCTGGACGGTGTGGCATTATGCCCATCGCCTTCCGTAAAGAGCTTGGGAGTTCACTTGGATTTCCCAACTGACCATGGAGACCCAAATCTCCATGGTCAGTAAAACAGCTTTTTCCATCTGAGACAGGCAAGGTGGCTGGAGTGGTGATCCATGTGCTCTACGTTGGCCTTCCTCTGTCGGTGACCCGGAAGCTCAAGCTGGTGCAGAACACTGCCGCCCGACTCCTGTCTGGTTCTCCAGCAGGTTGTCACATTACACCTATTTTGCAGGATCTGCACTGGCTTCCAATTGAGCACTGGATCACCTTCAAAGTGTTGGTGCTCACCTTTAAGGCCTTATGCGGCCTGGCGCCAATGTACCTGAGGGACTGGCTTTTCCCATATTGCCCTACGAGATCACTGCGGTCAGAAAATACCAACTTGCTGGCCATTCCATCTACGAAGTCAATCAGATTAACTGCAACCCGTAGGAGAGCGTTCTCCGTGATTGCCCCAATGTTGTGGAATGCTCTCCAAGCCGAGACACAGGCTCTCCAAGACCTCATGTCATTCAGGCGGTCTTGTAAGACATTCCTTTTTCAGCAGGCTTTCGGCCTATAAGATGTCCTCAGCTCCTGGTTCGCCTGTTATCGCTGCATTACATTGCATTGTGCTGTGCCTTGTATCCTCTACAGCACATCGTTGTTTTAATCTTAACTCTGAGATTTTATAGTTGTATTGTTTTTTAATTGTGTTTTTATTGTATCTCGTTTTACTGTGAGCCGCCCCGAGTCTCCCGGGAGTGGTGGCCTAGAAGTCCGAGAAATAAATAAATAAATAAATCTTGTGGCTGGCTCCTAAGGTGAACTGATGTGGAAGTTGGTCCAGAAGACATTTCATTTGGAGGTCTTGGATGGAAGAGGATTAAAATGCCTTTTTTGGCCTGTAACTCTAGTGCTGTTAATGTGTTGTGCTATGAAATGCATCAAGTACAGAAAGATTTCATCAACAGTTATCTGTTCCCCATTATTGAATGCTGTCAAACAGATCAGCCATCATCTTATTTAAAATTGGCATGTCCTTTTTGGCTTTGTGGGACAATGGGGTTTTAATTAGTGCAGCTGTTGGAAGCAAAACCAGGTTTCTGTTAGCTGAGTATAAGGTTGCTCTAATGCTAGGAAAAAGGCTGCACCTATTCTCTGAACAGCACTTATCCTGTATTAGTCATTAGAAGTGATTTTTTTTTGCAAGAGCATCCTTTTTCTTTACTATAAATTATGTTTCAGATTCCTGCTTCGGTCCTTCACTCTTCTTGTTTTCAGAGTATTTTGTAAACCAATTGGAAGTTATTTTCTTGTCAGTAGAGATGGAGAAACGTAAGTCGACTCTTAGCCATTAGCTCTAAAATAATAAAGCAAGCCTAACTTGGTGCCACGTTTGAAATAATTGGATAGGTCACCTTTCAAGCGTGTAACCAGCAGGGTGAGCTGTTTGCAAAAAAAGACAGAGGTTGCGACTTTTTTGTGATTGAGTTTTTATTTCCATTCACTGCTAACCAGCTAATAAAGCCCCTGGGAAAAATTGTATCCCACAGCGGCCTTTAAAAATCCAATGAACAACTCAATAAATCGTCAATTTTAGGCATTTATAATGAAAATGCTTTAGAGAGTTGCAAGCAACTAGTTTCAAATATATAATTACTTGTACTATTTTCCTTTTTTCAATTTGTTTATTTAATTTACATCCCATCTATCTCCAAGCATAGGGCTCAAGATGTCTTAGAACATTCTGAAAAAAGCATAGCTTAAAAACCTATGAATACATTACAATTTAAAATCCATTAAAATTATTACAAATCTAAAAATTCAAAGTTAAAACAGATTGAAAACACATTTAAAGGGAAACAAACAGAACAAAATGTTGGCCAGGATTTCATGTCACAATCTAGGTTGCATAACTTTATGAATCCTTAGCTATGTGGCAGAGATAAATGCTGGTTTAGTCTACACTGAACAAGTTGTCCCGGAGCGGTCCTGGCTCCAGCACATATGTTCTCATTTGTGGGTGTATGTCATCCTGAAGCAGAAGTCTCATAGATTGCCCCTTTCTAGGTAAAGGGACAGAAAGGACTAACTTTTGGAAGAATGGGAAGGTTACCTCTTCAGCCTAGAATGAAGGTTTGAGAACATAGATCAAAGAAAGAAATGGGAATGTGATAGAAAAGGCATTTTGTGTCAAACTCTTTCTGTTACTCTAGACCAGTGGTTCTCAAAGTGTGCGCCACGGAACCCTTGGGACTCTGTGAAGCATACTGAGGAACTCTGCACTTCCCTCCCCATCCTCCCCCTCCAAACTGTCTCTCCTTTTCCCTGCTTCTCTGTCTCCCCCACTTCTCTTACCCCTAAATACCCTTTTTTCCTTGCCTCCCTCACCACCCACTTCCTTTCCCTTCACCTTAATTGCTTCCAAAACCCTATTTCCCTCCCACTACCCAGGGGATGCTTTGATTGTGTTTTTCCTGTATGACAGAAGGGGGTTGGACTGGATGGCTTCTGGGGTTTCTGCTACTATTATTATTACTACTACTATTATTATTACAAAGGCTGGGTGGCCATTCGTTGGAGATGCTTTGATTGTGCTTTTCCTGCATAGCAGAAGGGGGTTGGACTGGATGGCCCCTGGGGGTTTCCATTGAAAAACTGTTAAGTCTATGTTGGTCAAAAAGTTTGCCTATGCCCAACATATATAATATAATATATAATATAACATATAAACATTTGTTGGAGCACCACAATAAACTTTTGCTTCCAAAAGGGCTCCGCGGCTAAAATAGTTTGAGAACCTCTGCTCTAGACAAACTTTGATGGCTCTTTGCCAACATATATGGCATCTTCCTTTTGTGTTGAGGCCTGTGAAGCCTTTGAGGATGAGGATTTTTTGGTTGAGTCTGGTGTTTCTGTGGGGGAAAGCAAACGTGTTTTTCGAGATGATTGTTTTGGGTAGATCTGTTGTTGCGGAGACAGGCAATGATTCCCATGAGAATCGGCCAGGGATTGACTCTGAAAGGAAGGTGGAGGAGACAGGAAGGTTAGAGATAACCCAGAGTTTATAGATCAGAAGGGATAGTGCGAAAAAAGGACAAATCTGGTGTTCCCAGGCTCCTTCCACACAGCTGAATAAAATCCCACATTTTCTGCTTTGAACTGGAATATATGGCAGTGTGGACTCAGTTCAAAGCAGAAATTGTGGGATTTTCTGCCTTGATATTCTGGGTTATATCACTGTGTGGAAGGGCCCCCAGAGACGGAAAGATAAACAAAGGGAACTCAGGTTTGAGAAAGAATAATGTCACGGGCAAGTGGAAGTATTCTTAAGGAACTAGAGTCAGTGTTCGGTGGGGAGATCAATGTTGGATTTTTTTAAAAAAATATTTTTTTATAAATATTTTTTATTAAACAGTTTTCATTTTTCAAAACATACATGATAACAATGGGAAATAAATGGGTATGGGTAAGGGAGGAAAGGGGAAAAAGGGTCAAATAGGGAAAAGGGGTATGTTGACTTCCATTCTCATTTCACGCTATTTACATATTTTATTCCAGTAATCTATATTTTGTTCGAGGCATCCCCGATGCTCTTATTCTTCCTAATCTATTACTGACAGTGTTCCTTTCTTATTGTATATTCTTCACATATTCATCAATCAAGGTCCAATCTGTCCTTATAATGCCTTTGCCATTATTCTGTCTCAACCAATACGTTAATTCATCCATATCTTTTGTTTCAATTATTTTACATATCCACTGCTCCTTTGTGGGTAGGAGGTTTTGCTTCCAAATCTTTGCGAATTCTATCCTTGCTGCGGTTGTTAGGAACACGAAGAGTTTTTCTATATTATCGTTTAGAAAAGTATCATCCTCAATCAATCCTAACAAATATAATTCTGGCCTCATCTTAAATTCAATTTTCAATATTTTTTTACATTCATCATGTATCATTTGCCAGTATTCTTTTGTTTTGGGACATGTCCACCAAGTGTGGTAGAAGGTACCCTCCTGCTTCTTACACTTCCAGCACTTGTTCTCTACATACTTATACATTAAACTCAGTTTTTTGGGGGTAATGTACCAACGGTGTATCATCTTCAACCAGTTCTCTTTTAAGTCAGTCGCGTAAGTAATTTTCAGATGTTTACACCAGATTTTTTCCCATTCCTTAAATTGGATCGGCCTCCCAATATTTTGTGTCCACTTAACCATTGATTGCTTAATTACATCTGTCTCCGTCGCCCAGTTCAACAACATGGAGTAAGTTTTTGATATTATCTTCTTTTCCATTCTCAATATTGCATCCCAGGGTCCATCAGAGATCAATGTTGGATTTTCATGTGTCAAGTTGCCAGTCTTGGGAGCTCTGAGTCGGGAGTTCTGTTCTTGGGTCTAGAACATAAGAACATAAGAAGAGCCATGCTGAATCGGGCCTCAGACCATCTAGTCCAGCATTCTGTGTCACACAGTGGCCCACTAGTTGTACACAGGGATCTCTAGCAGAAAGGAGGGCAAAACCCTCACCTGCTCCCAGATGGACATCCACAGTTACCAGTAGTGCCACCCGGAGTTGGTTGAGGTAGGAGGAATGGTTGTGGGGGTGCCTGCCTCCATCAACACAGAGGTGGCACTAGATGGGCTGTCCATTTCAGTAGCTACTGATTCCCTTGGTATCCATGAATCTGTCTAATCCTGCCTTGAAGCTGTCCAGGCTGACCGCTGTCACAACCTCCTCTGGAAGTGAGTTCCATAACCCAATGACCCTCTGGGTGAAGAAATATTCCCCTTTATTAGTCCTAACTTTCCTACCTTGGAGCTTTAGGGAGTGCCCCCTAGTCCTAGTGTTGTGTGACAGAGAAAATATTTTTTCTCTATTCACCTTTTCTATCCCATGCATGATTTTATACACTTCGATCAAGTCACCTCTTAAACGCCGTCTTTCAAGGCTGAAAAGACCAAGGCGTTGCAACCTGGTTTCGTAAGGGAGCTGCTCCATCCCTTGGATCATTCTTGTTGCCCTTTTCTGTACCTTTTCCAGTTCCGTTATATCTTTCTTGAGGTGCGGTGACCAGAATTGTACACAGTACTCCAGATGTGGCCTCATCATAGATTTGTAGAGAGGCAATACAACATTTGACGACCTATTTTCGATTCCCTTCCTGATCATGCCAAGCATAGAATTAGCTTTTTTTACTGCTGCTGCGCACTGGGTTGACATCTTCATTGAGCTATCCACCAAAACCCCAAGATCCCTTTCCTGGTTTGTCTAGGAAAGCTTTGACCCCATCAATTGGTAGGTGTAGTTGGGGTTCTTTGCCCCAACTACATCTTGTTTTCTGTATCTTGTTTTCCTGTTCAAGTTCCATGCCTCCTGTTTTGATTACAAATCTTGTTTCGAGTTTCAAGCCTTTGGGATTATAGTCAAGTTCAAGTATCAAGCCTTTGGATTATGGTCATGTTTATGCTTTCAGGCTTTTGGATATAATTCTAGTTTAAGTGCAACAATCCTTGGATTACAGTTTCTTGCTTTTGTCTTATGCCATTTCTGATTCAGAGTTGATAAATGCTTTTTGTTAAGTTTCTGCAAATTTAGCTCATGGATTTATTTTGTTTTTATATTAGATACTTATGTACCTTGCCAATTCTCCAGCATCCATACTTCCTCATTCAACATTAGGAAGCAATGGGCCTTCCCCTCCACCAAAGTCCGTCACTTCCTAATGATGCCAGAATGAGGAAGTATAGACCTTGCAGGAACCACAAGGCACAGCTTAATGCCATTTCCTGCAGGCACAGCAGGGGGATGCCAGGAATGTACTGGGATCCCACATGGGGATCTCAGATTATGATCTCCATCACCAGAGCACCAACTAAGCTCCAGACCTTCCTGAAAGATCCAGATGTTTGCTAGTGTTTTTTAAACCCCGGAATAAACCTAGATTAAAGATTTATTGTAGATTAAAATGCATTAGCCTGAATGTGTTGTTTGGATGCCTCAGGCTAATGCAATTGCTGCACTGGAATACATGACAGCATAGATGCAATTTAAGACTGAGATAATGTAGCTCACCCAAGATCACCCAGTATGTTTCCATAGCCAAGCAGGGATTTGAAACAGTTTTAGTACAATACCCAAGTCACTGCATCACACTGGCTCTTGATAAGGATGGATGAATCTGTCACATTTGCTTTCACTTACATTTGCTTTTTAAAATCTCATATTCCTTCCATCCCATTTACAGAGGAATTGGCCAGTTTTACTGGAGTTATTTAAACAAGCATATACACAGCAATGCAATTTGGCATTGAGTATTGCCAAAACTGTAAGCTGCTCTGAGTCCTCTTTGGGGTGAGATACAGCGGAGTAGAAATATAGTAAATAAATAAATAAATAAAATAAAATAAAATGGATACAGCTATTTCCAACATGGAGAGGGCATGTTGTACCTGACAGATATGGTCATTTGGGTGCCATTCCCACTGAAGGTGTCACTTGGAGCAGTCCGCACCCATGGCACCCAACATACCCTCTATCCGCAGTGATGCAACTGGTATTTACCAAATATATCTGAAGTGAGGAAAATAATTCACTTGGATATCATACAGGTGTGAATTTTTCTGGAATCATTCTAGACTAGAGACATTTGAATCTAGAACTCTTGAAGCCTTTCAAATAAGGCTGTGTGTATAGCTAATATAAAATAGTAAGTAGAGCTTCATATTCACAAGGCCACAAATCTTGGAGCATGTTTGTTATGCTGACACCTGCTGTATGCATAGCTGGCACAGTTATTATCAGTAACGGTGTATGAAACTAGTCTCCATTTTTCCACAATGCAGCATGAGAAGGGGACAAGATGTCTCTTTCTTGACATATAAGGTAACAGCATATATAGGTTTTATTCCATTAGTGTTAGGACTCCTTCAAACTGTAGTATGGTAGCCAGAATGTTGAAAGCCAACCACCTACTTGATCCCTTTTTCACCCAAACACCATACAGATGATCAAGTTTATTAAGTAATTTTTACCTGTCAGACTATACGACCACCATGTCAGACTACACAGAGCAGCCATTGAAATCCACAAGCACATGGACAATTTCAACAGAAAGGAAGAAACTATGGAAATGAATAAAATCTGGCTACCATTTTTTTTAAAAACCCTCTAAAATTAGGACAGTAAATAAAAAACAACACTCAGAAAACAGGGGAATCCCAGACAGGAAACAATCGGGGCCAGATAACATCTCCCAACAAAGGATCTCCCTAGGCAGGAAGCAGCCAGGCTTTGAAGCTGCAAGGCTATTCAGTGCTAACCAATTGCAACGTTCACACTTGCCTCCAATAGACAATAGTTCTTTCTCCCATCCTGGACATTCTACAAATATATAAACCTCACTTGCCTAGTTTCCAACAGACTTCACAGCCTCTGAGGATGCCTGCCATAGTTGCGGGCAAAACGTCAGGAGAGAATGCTGCTGGAACATGGCCATACAACCCAGAAAATTCACAGCACCCCAGTGATTACAGCCATGAAAGCCTTCGACAACACACAGGCACCCACATAATTTGACAACATTCAGTGAATATAATTAAACATACTTAACAAAACTTTCGCCTCTTCAGAGGTTCTGAGTTCTCAAAACAAAAAGAAGTTTTGATGTTATTTTAAAACTGAGACATGTAGTGCCAAACACGGTTTCTTGGTTTATTCTTAAACACGCCACTTCCCCTTGCCCTGGGTTGACACATTTGCTAAAGATGTTGTGATATCTAGACAAAAAATAATGTGTAAACAGCTGAACTTGATGACATTAAAGATGAAGTCATTTCTTTGAACTGTATGTGTTTGTCTAATGGAAAATTTTCAAAATAAATGAGGATCAGGCTGAAGGTGTCATTTAAAGGACCAAATGCCCTATTGGAAATCAGACTAAAACCTATTACTTGAGAAAGACAATTTTGTTAGAAGCAATTTGTTATTTTAAAGTCTTGGCAAAACAATCACTTTAAAAATGGTTCATTTGAAGACATGGTCATAATTTAAGTCAGGAAGGCTTGCTGCTACTTTATTTTGTTTTATTTTACAGAAAAAAAGCCCAGATTTGGCAGTCATGAAAAAAATCTATAAAAAAGTCATTTGTCAGGCTCAGGGAGCATCAGTGTGATGTCCTTGAGACCAAACCGCATCACTTCTCACAAACCATTCCCAAATGAGGCTGGCAAGTCACTGCTTAAAAATACAGTGTTTGTGAGGGAAGTAAAAAACAAACAACAAACCACTGGCCAAAGTTTTTAGCAGCTAATATATGTATAGGAAATCTTTGAGAATATCTGAAAGAAACATCCTGAATTTAAGGTGTTATATATTACTTGTATTTAAAAATTCTATGCTATTTCATTGACTTAATTGTTGTAGTTTTCTTTTTTAGTTGTTTGCAGCTTTTCTGAAAAGAACACTGTGTATTGTAGGATAGATGGTCAATAGATGGCAGCAAGTCATTTATTCTAGTTGTCCTGCTTCTGGGATACAGAGCTGTCTCGAACCTCCACTTCTAATTTTAAAACCTGCACCAGACATATCATCCCAGACACTATAATAATTAATGCCCCTCCCCCCAATATATCAGAGATGGCCATTTCCAAGTATATCAGCCTGGAACAATGAGCTGGGTAATTTCATACAGTATGATTTACAAACCAATTAAGAAAGTCTGCTAGTACAGAGGGCAACTACTCGTCACATGGGAGTGAATCAATATGAATGACAAACTTCTCAAATTCTCTTAGTCGTCCTGAAGCAAATGATGTGTGAAGTGGCTTAAAAAGAGTATTAGCTCATTTAAGTAATTTCTAGATTGTGGCATCAGACAACTTTGTTAGAGTCTTTCCAAATGCAAATAGAGATGCTTAGAACTTATGTATGGTATGTAGCAGTGATGACCTTATCACACAGATGGCTTGCCCCAAGCCATTTGGCCAGCCTCCATGGAAAAATGGCAGGGATGAGAGGCGAATTGCTGAGAAGCATTGCCGAAGTGGCACGGAACCACTTCGGCAATGTTGGCATGGATCTGGGTTCATGGAAAGGCTCCCGTGTTGCGAGGGAAGTGTCATATGATGTTTCCACTCCATTTGTGGGAAGGAGCTCTGTTGGAAGTCCAATAATGTACTGTGATGGGCAGTGTGTTGAGGTCATGAGTATTAGTTGTCTATTCCACCATAGTACTGGCTCTTTGAAAGCTATGGCTTCTTTTAAATGAAAAAAGTAGGGATGTGGCTTTCCATATCACCTTTATGTGCCATTAAGGAATTTACACTAATCTGCCCTACATCAAGTCAGAAATTAATTCAGCTAGTCCAAAGATAGTTGCTCTCTAAACATTGCGGGGACTCAGTTCTCACCTGGGCCACTGATAGTAGCAGTACAATATCTGGAGCTGGGATGGGAACTGTAGTAAGTTTGAAAGTCAGTTTTCTGCCCTGGAAACTTTAAAGGATGCAATGGATTTCAAAAACCAGGATGTGGTCAGAAGTCCCACTCTGTTTTTGAAAAAAAAGTGTTTAATTTTGGGATGTTAAATAGTGCGGGGATTGAACTGCTGGCTTCAAGGAAATTCATTTCACTTTTTTCAAACTAGAAAAAGATATTCTATGAAATTTGGATAGTTGAAAGCAAGAGGGCCTATAGGCCCAGGTGTAACCGGTCCTGATTTAGAGATTGACACATGGCTGTTCTCTGATCTAGTTCAATAATTGTCTATTTTGAGTGGAGTGGCACTCCATGATCTCAGATGAAGGTCACCAACAATCTTGCCTATTTAACTGACATTATTAGTTAAAAAGAAAAGTGCTGTACTCTTTCTGTTTGGTGGCAATGTTGAAGATATAGTGGTCAGCAAAACATGGCAATCTTGCAGGCATAACCCAATGTTATAACAGAAGAATGCAAAGAATGGTGAAGTAACCTAGAGTCTGTAAAAATTCCTTATTCCTAACCAGCTTGATATTGACAGTGCTGATGTGGGAATTTTGGAAGCTGTAATTAAAAGGTTTCTAAGTTCTGAAACAACCATGCTGATATCCTTCCTCTATTCTGATTTCTCCAAACTAAAGCATAGAGTGATATGCTCATATTACTATGTGTCTGCTTCAGGAGTTTTACCTACACAATGACAACTGAGAAGTATTTTCAGCAACTACACAGATACTGTTATAATTATTATTATAGATAGATTTGTTTATTGATTAGTCTTCTGACCATATCAACAGTAAAAGACAAAAGACAAGTGTACAAAGACACAATAAACACAAATCCCCATCCTAACTCTCTTGTAATAGCTAGTTAAAATGCATTTATTATTATTTATTTATTTATTTATTTATTTTAAACACCTAAAATTAAAACGCATAAAATTACATCTTAAAAACGATCATACAAAAACATAGCCAGACATAGCTGGTTTATACAGAGTAATAGTGGTACGGCAAAGTGGCAATATTAGTCATGCACCGTCGGACATCACACGTCAAATACCTGCCTAAATAGCCAGGTCTTTCAGGATCCGTGGAAAGCCATCAGGTCCCACACGGCACATGTCTCCGGAGGCAGCGAGTTCCATAAAACCGGCGCAGCCACTGAAAACGCTCTCTGCCGCGTGGTAGAGAGTCTGCAGAACTTCATACCTGGAACATCAAGTAAGTTGAGCCCCTCTGAACGCAGTGATCTTCTGGGCGCATATGGGGTAAGCCGCTCCTTCAAGTACACTGACCCCAAACCATATAAGGCCTTGAAAGTCAAAACTAACACCTTGAAGGAGATCCGGAATTCAATGGGCAACCAGTGCAGTTCGCGCAGGAGTGGTGTTATATGGGCCGCTCTTGGGGCTCCCAGCAGCAGGCGAGCTGCCGTGTTCTGCACCAGTTTGAGTTTCCGGATCGCCGACAAAGGTAGGCCAATGTACAGCATGTTACAGTAATCGAGCCTCAAGATGACCGTGGCTTGGATCACCGTGGCCAGGTCGCGACGGGAGAGATAGGGAGCCAGACGTTTTGCTTGCCGCAGATGGTAAAAGGCTGTCTTGCAGGCACAAGCAATTTGTGCCTCCATAGACAGCTGGGGGTCCAGCTGGACCCCCAAGCTCTTAACTGAGGACTGCGGGCATAGCGCCACGCTGTCAAACGTCGGCAGCTGGATCTCCCCCCCCCCCGGGCAGCCCAGCCACAAGATCTCCGTCTTTGCTGGGTTCACCTTAAACTTACTGGCTTGCAGCCATCCAGTTACGGCTTCTAGGCAGAATTGGAAATTATTGGGTACAAATTCCGCCCCAGCGTCCATCCTCAGACCGAGCTGGGTGTCATCAGCGTACTGATGGCATTCCAGCCTGAAACTCCATACCAACTGGGCGAGTGGTCGCATGTAGATGTTAAATAACAGTGGGGAGAGGATGACCCCCTGAGGGACCCCGCAATGTAAGGCGGAGCCCTCGGAGACCACCCCTCCCCACTTCACTCGCTGCAGGTGGTTTTGGAGGAAGGAGGACAGCCAGTTGAGAGCTGTCCTTCTCACCCCCGCGGACGCCAGGCAGTGTGTCAAAAGTTGGTAATCGATAGTATCAGACGCTGCCGTGAGGTCCAATAACACGAGCAGCGCCGATCTGCCTCGGTCAAGATGGCAACGGAGTAGGTCTGTGATGGAGACCAGGACGGTCTCCGTCCCATGCCCAGAACGGAAGCCGGACTGGAAGGGGTCTAGCCAGGGTGCATCATCCAAGAAAGCCTGATTAAGTTATAAATTTATTAAAACCAGATTAAATTAAATAACAAAATGATTTTAAATAAGTTCATCACCATGACAAGGGATCCCATTTTGTATGAGAAAGACATCTCTCAAGTGAACAGCTTTTTAAATAAAATTGGATATGTAGCTGACTGTGTGTAGATTCTCCCCAGAAAGAAAACACGACAGTTTGGCAATTGGATCCCAGTTGGATGTTCTAACCAATTATTACATGCTTATTAGGCAAATAGATTTGTTAGTCAAGTTCAAAGGTCACAAAATAAACAAAGTCTCTGGAACTGTTAATGATGCAAGATGGTGAATGAACTACCAGTGAAATGGAACAGGGGCCAGGGACATGTGAAGGGGTCCTAAGTGTATTAACTTCACTAATGTGCAAGGTGGTACAAGATCCCTTTGCATACTGATATTCCAGACTAACTATGCCTTTGAATTCTGTTAAACTGAAGGTAGTTATAATTCTGTGTTGGAAGCATAATTTTCATTCCACTGAAAGTCTAGTATCTTCTACACAGAATGCAGAATTACCTGTCCTCACTTGCTTAACCTTCATTCCAGTCATGTCCTGTTTGCTAAAAATCTATTTTGCTACTCTGTTTTTAATCCTTGAAGAATTATCTAGCAAAGTCATATGTATTCATTCTAGTACAACCTGATATCCCAGCTCTCTTGGTTTTTGGGCATTCTCCTCCTCCTTAGCTAGAACCAATCTATTTTTTTAGAGTTGCAATTTCTTCTTTTTACTTTCCCCTGCAGAAAGGTTATGTTTTTGTAGACCTCTTCCTTTAGTTCAAAGGACAAGATAACTGAAGAATTTGAAAGCTTTCAAGTTGTTCTCTTAATGTATTAAAGGGGAAAGTACAACAATGATGTATCTGTTACTTGCAGAGGAAAGGTTCCTATGAGATTGTGAATCCAGTTCCAAAAATCACGGGGAAAGGGAAAATAGTCAAAATTCTTCATGGTTGCTAACTTTAGCTTTTGCTTTGGTGGGAAGAAACCGAATGAAATGAGACTTTTTTTTGCATATTAGGACATTTCCATACTTGACAAAATCTGCTTTGGCACACATTTCTGTTCCCACATCACCCCCAAAACCTGAGCTTTCCTGGTTGCGTGTGTGGGTCTAGATGCCTTCCCAGTAACTACAGGGAAGGTACCTGGAAACCCTCAATCCCCCAAATGCATTAAAAGTAAAAAAAAAACCTTACTGGGTTGCCAATACGCTGCTCCAGCAGGCCTCCTGGCATGCATAAATGACATGCCAAGAAATGGGTGGGAGGAGGAGCACAATCGTACACTTGGGCAGTATTTTAGGACTTAAAACTGCCCAATTTTTATGTTCACTTTAGAACCCTAAAGCATTTTTTATAATATGAAGTATTTATACCCCACCCTGGTTTAAACTGATGCGGGAGGGAAAGGAAAGGAATCCAAAGGGGATTAAGAGTGGATTTACAGAACACATATATGGCAAACATTCAATGATGATTACACGATGAACAATGACAGACAACACTTAGTTTTCCATCTTGTTTCTGGCATCTTTTGAGGTTTGCTCAACTTTGGCCATGGGGGGTGCTGTTGCTCCAACTTCCATGCCGTCCATCGAGCTGCCATCAAGCTTCTTACATCAGGTGCCTTTATAATCTCCCCACTTTTAAAAAAGCAGTATCTATTTAATCTACTTGCATTTCTGCTTTTGACCCTGCTAGGTGGGTAGGTGAGCTGCGGCTAATGGCGAGTATTCATTCCTAACCTGGGCTTGAACTGTTGGCTTTTTGATCAGCAGGCTCTTTCTGCAGCACTATGTTTTAGCCTGGCCGTGCTAAGCTATGTTTAAATGATAGCTGCATTTGATACTATTTTAAATCTGAAGGTCTGGTTTTCAGACTACATCAATACATTATATTTAAAGAAAGTATGAAATATTTACATATGATCTTTCCTCCTATAGATTCTTGGTGTTTCTCATTTGTATGCCTTTCTCCTGCCATCTTCACAAAGGAATTTAGACCATAGTTGCAGATGGGAGTAAACAATGTCAAGGGAATCAGACTTGTGGATGAACCCTGCCTGTGGAGATTACCTAATGCATGAAATACTTCAGATATAGCCATCCCCTTCCACTAACCATTCCCAAAACCCCATTCCCTGGATAGAAGAGTTATCTCTGATCAGTGGATGTGTTTTTCATGTCCAAGAAGCAGTTGATGAGTTTCACTTTGGACTGGTTGTGTGGAATGATGGGACAGTAATTGTATTCAAGAGCCCCGAATCTCTGGTCATGAGTTGCTCTTAGATGTGCATGGGTACCAATAGCCACTCTTTCTGATCATGGCTAAGTGCTACTTGAAGTTTGGTAGGGGAGATTTACACCTGGATTAACTTTTAGTGTGAGTTTTTGATTCAGAGTCCCACATTGTTACTTATACTCTATACTGTATACATGTATCCTATCATTACTGCAGATAATCCCTACTGATGCGGATTGCAGGTATTCCATACCACTGTTGTGATCAGAGTTGCTGTGCTTGGCCTTTTGGTGATGAGCCAATTTGGTCTTTGGGTGGCATTTTTGAAACCCTAGAGCCTGGAAGAACTATGTAAGTCCTCTAGAAGAAATAAAGGGCCCCTCCATACAACCATATAACCCAGAATATCAAGGCAAAAAATCCTACAATATCTGCTTTGAACTGGGTTATCTGAGTGCACACTGCTATGCATTCCAGTTTAAAGCAGATAATGTGGGATTCGATTCAGCTGTGTGGGAAAGGGCCAAAGCAGAATAAACTAGACAAACCATACCTGTAAAATACTGAGTAGCCCATGGCAATATTTTTCTCAGTTTTGATTGTGTTCTATGTTTTTTCCCCTATCACTTGCTTTTACTAATTGCTTCTCCTACCTGTGGCAAAAATGGTAATTGCTTAAATAAATAAGATTTTGCTCACAGCGTGGAAAAGTTAATTTCTGTGATTCTTAGTCTCTCCCAAGCAGATGGCTCCTGGTCTTGCTGGCTAATGGATTCTGGGAGTTCTAGTCTCAACAGTAATATTTCTGAGTATTGTTTTTTGCTTACCCCAAAAGCAAACAGCATTCTAATTCATATCTTGACTTCAATGCCAAAAAGAAATGTATGCTGTTAGAAGCAGTGGATTTTAAAAGATATTGAAGGTTTTTTGGACTATACACACGGTCTTGTCAATTGAACTCATGCTGCTGAGGTCATTTTTGAATTAATATAAGACTTTATTTGTATTCCGCCCTATTTCCTCTAGGGGACTCATTAGTGACTGAATAGTGATATGCTTTTTGACAAGATCTATTACAATATAAACCAAACCAGATATTTTCAGAGTCCAGGCTGTCTTCCTTTTTCTGATGAACAGAAGTATTGTATAGGTGTAGGATTTACAGTTACTTCAGCATATGCCCTGCAAACACAGATATCAATGGGGGATAGTGGTTGAAGGAGAAAACAACTTAGCACTGAGAAGTTCAATTACTCTTCTAAAATATCAATAATATAGCTGGAAGAAGGAGGAAACAACAGGCTACTTCCCTATATTGGCTGCATTCTCCAAAAGTCTGTAGAGGCCAGTTTCCAGCAGTAAAAAAGTAATAAATATAAATGGAGCTCAGTGGAAAGACATAGCAATACAGCTCTCTGTTTGAAATTTTACCAAAGCTCTTGTCACCAGACTTCAAAACTAAATTCCACAGTGTTTGCAGTCTATTTTCTTTTAGACTGATGTTTTTATCCTTGGTGGGTACCAGGAGGAGGCTGATGATCTAAGAGTCTGTCTCATGGTAAGGATGTCAGAGTCTTGCATCACTTTTTGACAGAAAACAGTTGTTGCCAGGCCTTCATCTCTGTTGAAGTTCATCCAAAGTATGTGGCATGTTCTGAAGTCCCAACTGACTCTCCCAAAGGAATCTAGCTGTCGGAGGAAACAAAGTAATTGTATTCTATAAATAAATTGTGACAACACATTTGCATTATTTTTAACATATTAGTTGTTTTGTGTTATTTAATTTAAAAACTTCATCTGGAGTTACTGGAGTATATCCCCATCATTCATTCAGCTCAGACACAAGTCATGTACAGTGACTAATGGTTGCATAGTGGTGAAGGAATAGTTTTAGATTGTACAGACAGAGGGAAAAGATTTTAGGAGCTAAAAGGTCAGAACTGCAAGAGTCTTCATCTGGGGGGAGGGTTACAGATATTTGAGAAAGTGCCATACAGATCTATCCTTTGGACTGTCTTTATTTCATCTGAAAGATCTAGCAACTGGGTCTTTTTAGTCTGGAGGTGACAATTTATAAAATGTATACTTCCTTGAGTCGCCTTCAGGCTTGAGAAAGGTGGGATATAAATATAGTAAATAAATAAATATAGTGTAGAAACTAATTTATTTTGGTTTGTTTACAAGGACCTCTGAGCCGAGGAAAAAGAAACTGTGTGTTAAATTTACATTCATGTGATATAATCTCTTAGGCCAGGTGTATTTATCACCCTATTAACTTCATTGCAGATGTGTATATACAAGAAATATAAATTTGGATTTGCAGCATGATGTTATGGTGGTGGCTAGACTTATCTGTCCTTTAGTTGTGTTGAGTCTCATTTAAGAAAGAAAATCGAGATATAAATACATATACTAATAAATGTAACAATAGGTTTCTGAAGAGACTTATAATGTGCCCTGTGGCCTTTAGGTTCAGAGTTTCCTCTATACTCTTTTTATTTCCAATAACGTTGCTGAGAGAAGTCAAATGGGGATATACCACATCTTTCTTTCTCTTATCGATGTGTAACGGAGCCTGTCAGATGATGCAGAATTCAAATTCTTGCTTTTATATGGAAACCCATTGGATGACATTTGGGGAAATTTTACAGTCTTGGAGGAAGGCAACAGAGTTCCCCCTTTGAACCAATCATGCTGTGAAAATCCTGTAATAGGGTTGCCCCAGGGTGATTTGAAGGCACACAACAACAAGCCATATGGAAGTTGTGTTGTCACTGAAATGTCATAGAAGATTCCTTGAGGGTTCTTCTGAAGGTGTCACTGAGGAAGGAGTTAGTTTCATTAAAAGAAACATTGTTTTCTGTTTGTTGCAGCCAGTTCTATTTTTTCCTAAGGTTATTGCACAATTGATGGTGCTCAATCGCTTAAGAAAATTAATATACCATGTCAACACAAAGCATCAAATGAAAGAGTTACTTCTTTATATGCCACTACTATATGAAATAATGAATTAATCATACTGCTGTGTTGTATTATTTAGCTCAAGATTAAGAGCTAATTCTGGAAATGGAACACAATTGCATAAAGATAGAGAGACAGAAAAGGAGGGAAGGAAGGAGGGGTGGGTGGATGGGAAGAGGCAACATGCAGAAATATTTTTCATTTTTGAACTTTGCACTAAATAACCAGTGGTTTTTAAAACTTTAGATCTGGATGTGGCGTACTTTCTTGTTCTTTAAGCATGTTATCTCCAAAATTAATGGGATATCCTCAGTTCAGTACAAAAGGCAGCACTGGTGGCCTATTAAATTTTGCTACCTTAGATAGGAGACAAATGATGTGTCTGCCACACCCTTTACAAGTTCAAGGTTGGTTGAATCCAAAGCTAGACAAATTATTTTGAAAAATGCAAATACATGAATCTAGCATAGCTAATTAAGAGCAACAAATTATTTTGAGAGGCAATATTCTGAAAATCTATAGCTTGGATAGGACCATCTTGGATAGGCAACACATTTGAACCTTGTATCTGAATCAAGGCTGAGACAGTGGAGCCACATAGGGCTAATTAAGAGCAACAACATGATATCTTTCTGGGGTTTTCTGGGGATTATGGATCTGGTGGTGAGAAGTCCATGGATGATGGAGATGGAGGTTTGCGGAGCTCAGAAGATGTATCCAGTGATATGGACTAGACTAAAGTACAGCAGGTTCATGATATTTGTGAAGAGCCAACTAGCAGTGACTCGTTTGGGGGATTTGCTAGGGATGGGAATTGGAGTACGGATGATCAGTCTTCATGCTGGGGCGATCTAAGTTGTGGCAGGAGAAGAAAGATTGGCATGAGAGACAAAGGGCAGCACGTGAAGCTGTATTAGCAGCTGAAAGGGCTGATGATCGGGCATTAGCTCAATCAAGTTCTGAGAAGGATTTGTGAATAACCGGGACTTGGAAATAACAATTCATTTGCAGCTGGCAAAGGGACTCTTTGCTGTCCGTGTTCTGCCTTGTCTTGCTGTGTTGCTGTGTTGCTGCGTTGCTGTGGACTGATTCTTGGACTTGCTGCTGCCGCTGCTCCTGCCTTCTCATTGTGATTCCGGACTGGTTTAAACTACTCTGCTTTGCTACTTTCTCCTGTGGATTGACTTTGGACCATGTTGATGCTTCTTTGCTGCCTGCTTCTTCCCCCTTGGATGACAACATCGGCTTATTGGATGACGCTTGCTTCTCCCTTTTGTGTGATCTTGTATTGCAAGTTTTTTAAAGATTTAATCTGGGTTTTCTGTTTAATCTGAGTTTTCTGTTTAAGACTCTGTTTTGCTCAGTAGGTTTGCATTTTGTGTTATTGTTGCCTTCACATTGAAGTTCAAGTGTTTTTGGGTCATTTGACCACTTTTTGAGTTTTTCGTGACACTGCAAATAAACTTTACTTTAACCTATATTGGGCTTGCTCCTTTAAGGCTTTCTGTTTACGACAGGACTTTTGTGAAGAATTTTCTTTGTGCAATAAGTTAAGAAGGTAACTTAGGGAAGCTGTTACGATTTACATAAATCTATTAAGATATTTGTCAATTCAGTTACTGGAAAGAGAATGCTAAATCAAATGCTAAATACCTTGACCTGATCGGGTAAGGATAGCCTTTACTAAGTATTCTTGGGTAATGGGGTGATGAGAAAAGACTGATGAAGAAATAGTATATGAACTCTGACTGTATACAGTATGTCCTGGTAGGATTGTAGATCTCCTGCCACATTCCTGGTGTGGCTGGAAAAATACAGTGTGCTCATAATATGCCTCTTATTTGAAATGAGTGGTCTCTATTACCTTTCACATAAGTGGGATGGTGGTGAATTAAGACTAGACTGAATTTTCCAAGGCACTGAGTTCTATCTTCTTGATAGGTTCTATATCTTGAACATCTCTCTCAGCGTACAGACCAATACTCGTAAGCTGATTGATTGTCCCATGGCAATAAGAACCTAAAGGTTGTTACTGTTTGAAAGACCATGTGGATCCAGAATAAATCTCCACAATAACTTATGGACCCACTGTGAATACTCTATCCTTGAAAGACAATCATACCTGGCCACGAGAGATCACTTATGATGAAGATTATTTTTTTAATCTTGTATAAAATTATCTTTAGGTTGCATACATAAGGTGTATATGAAACATAAATAAATGTTGTGTTTAGATTTGGGTCCCATTTCTAAGATATATTATTATGTATACATATATTTCAAAATCTGAAAAAGTCCAAAATCCAAAACAATTTTGGTCTTAAGCATTTCAGATAAGATTTACTCACCTGCAATACCATTAAACAGAGTAAGATCTATGGTGACTGATTTTATCATGAAAGGACAAGAATACATAATTGGTTAATTAAATTGTATTGTATTTTAGTTGCTGTGGCAACATTACTTCATTTCTGCTGAGATTTTTGTTTTTAGTTATATCTACCATAAACAAATTGTACAAATGTAGAAAGTACATGAAACAGGCCAGGAAAGTAAAAAATCCAGCTGCTGTATAAGGTAGTGATAGCCATTTACTTGACATTTTTTGAGGGGGAGCGGTGAGAGTGAATGATCCATGACATTACTGAAGATGAATAGAAGTGGCCACTGCTGAGTTCTCCTGATTTCAGTTCTGAACAGCATGTCCTTGTACACTCCCAGTGCTCCTTCCATTCCAATGAAAAGAGCAGCATGACTTATGATTTAAGCTGGGTGGCCATATTAGTGCTGCTTTGATGACTCGGCTTCATACAGTCAGGAGCGCAATGGAGGTTAAGTTGCTTTAGGCTGTGCTTGGCCCAGCTCAACTCTGAATTGTGACTTTGTGCTGCTGACTTGCTTTTATTCCCTTTGCAGCTTGAGAGATGTGCAAAGATAAAAGGATTGCCGATTACATACAGAAAATGAACCGTTTCTCTGGGTGATTTTTGAAAAACATCTGAGTAAAGGAACTCATATAAATCTCATGCAGTTCCCTTTAGGACGCCAGGGGAAATGTTCCAGTTTGCTTCAAAATGACCTACTTTGTGACATACCTGGGCACAACTTCTGCTGATGACAATGCAGCAACTTAACAAAAATAATTCACAGCAGAACTCTGAGTGAGTAGGAATTTGATACCACAGGACTGACTTCAGAGCAGTTTTTGTTACCCAGTCACCTGAGTGTGCAGAGCAAAAAACGATTGCTTTCATGTCAAGAGCATAACATTCAACACAATATCTACTTGTTTTGTTTTTTTCACTCTATTTTCATCCTTCTTATTCTGAACATTGAAATAAGTAATGCTGGTACCAGTGGTTAGTTTGCTTTATAAAGCCATTGTACTTCCAACACTTATTGTATGCCTGCGAAACATGGAACATCTACAAATGGCCCTCTCAACTTCTGGAATGATTCCATTGGCATTTTCTTTTTAAAATCTTGCAAATCTCACAAATCTCATGAGAAGATGAGCAGAAAAACACCAACATTCTGGAAGAAGCAAAGACCACTAGCACTGAAGTGATGATACTCTGCCATCAAAGTTGCTCGACTGGCCATGTCCAATCACCATCTCCCAAAACAGTTAATTTATTATCAGCCCAAGAATGGAAAATGGAATGTTGGTGGACAACAAAAGAGATTTAAAGATAGGCTTAAAACTCATCTAAAAATAAACACCAAAAACTGGGAGGCCCTGGCCCTCAAGCATTCTAACTGGAGGTCAGTTGTTACTAACAGTGCTGTGGATTTTGAAGAGGCATGGATAGTGGGCAAAGGGGAGAAACATGTTGAGGGGAAGGTATGTCAAACATGATTGCCTTCCACCTGGAAATCTGTGTCCTTATTGTGAAAGACCATGTGGATCCAGAATAGGTCTCCACAATAACTTACGGACCCACCGTGAGTACTCTATCCTTGAAAGACAATCATACCTGGCCACGAGAGATCACCAATGATTATGATTATCATTACAGATGCCCAACTACAGCTTCTCTACACTGCCTCCAGAACAAATCCACATTATCCCATTACTCAGCAAAATGTTTCTAATCATTATGACACTCACAATGCCTTGCAGATTCATTGTATAAAATGAATAACCTCTGTATTATAATCCAATTAAAAGTCAGACTCAACACAATTATAGCTGAACAAAATACAATGACTGTAGGGGAGCCATATGGGCAAGACTGGTTACACTCATTTCCTTAATTATCAGTCGGTGTAAAACAATCCCTATTGTGAACAGATGTCATGTGCTCAGAACTGGGCCCAGTTTGATGTAGCAAACATGCACTCACCTGCTGACTTATGGAAATGAGTGACTTGGGGGGTGGGGGAGCTTTAAAATCAAATTTTCACATATACTCTACTACTACTATCTATAAATCTAGCCACAACACTGTGCAAACAGAATGTTTTAGTTGGTTTTAATACATTCACATAGGCACAAGGAGAAATCTACAATCCTACACGCTCTTACTAGATAGTGTGTCAACATGAAATTAGCAGATAATGACTTCAAGATAGTTGGTCATGCTACACAGCTTTTTCTAAAATGGGGATTTAATTAAGTTTTTCATTCTAGAGCTGAGAGTAAAGTAACTGCTTTGGGAGATGGTGATAGAGTATTTGGTCAACATGGCTGAGAATGATGTTTGTAGATGGTACATGTTTCACAGCTGTACAACAGAGTTGGAAGGACAATAGCTTTATAAACAAGCATCTTGGTATTCCTATGAATGTCCCAATGTTCAAACATTCTCTGCTTCATTTAAGAAAATGCTGCACTCACTGAGCTCAGACGGTGTTGTATTTTGGCATTGATGTTGGCTTTTGTGTGGAGGTGGCTACCTAAGTAGTGGAAATGGTCAACATTTTCTAGCATTATACCATTATGCTTTATTTCTGGTTTTGCAGAGGGATTGGTTGGTGCCTGCTGGTGTGATGATAGCATTAGTTTCACAACCATAACTTGGTGAATTCCACAGGGACACAGAAGACAGCATTTATTAACAAAGAACAGACATCTTTCTTGGTGCATTTGGTAGTGCACAGAGCATTGACTTGTGGAAAGGAATTAGAGTGGCCAGGATAACATCTGGGGATGATAAGAATTAGTCTAGCTGACCATCAATTACTCTAGTACTGTTTGGGGTAGACACAAAACATTAATTGTATCTGCTCCTAAATGGCTTGAAATAGATTTCCAGCTGCTTTCACTAAGTATCAATATACAATTATAATTATACAACTTGTTAGGACAGTTTGGGCAGGCTGTTAAATAACTTGCATACACATATGAATACTGTACTATGAACTTACAAAGGGGAAGAGCAGAAATAAATATTTGCTCTGAGCCTTCCTACCTTCATGCTATTGTGTATTAAATAGTCCACCCACAACTCAGTATGCAGTATACCCTGGTATCCACTGAGGTTTGATTCCAGGATACAAAAATTCATGGATGCTCTTATATTAATGCTGGTCATGTCAGTGGGATGGAATTACTCTTGCCTATTTAGGCTGATATACCAGATATGACTCTGTCTGGTAAGGGATAGAGCTACAGTAACCTTCTTTAGTCACCTTCATTTGGATTATTGCAAATGAAAAGATCTGCTGATTTCAGTTTGTAGTCCATGGAACAGAACGATTAGCCTCCAGAGATAGTGACTCTGATGAATCGGGATCCTTCTGAATGAGAGGTACAGCCTAGCCTGGCCACATGACATCTAGGAGGTGCCACTGACCATGACACCATTGGATGAACTTCAAATACCACTAGAGAGCAAGAAGAGAACAACTTTAGAAGAGGTCTGTACTAGTTCCCTCATTCCTACCACGTTCACTTTCCAGAAGAAGCCAATATCCAACAATATCGAAGAGACAGAGATTTCAAAATCGCTTGCATAGAAATATCTGCCAGTTGCTTCCTCTTGGGCAGTGTAGACTCATATAATCCAGTTCAAATCAGATAATGTGGATTCTTTGCTTTGATAATTTGGATTAGATGGCAGTGTAGAAGGGGTCCTGATGACTTGTTCCGGAGTATAATTTGTCTGTATTACAGCTGCAGGGTTGCTCTCCATGGTTCTGAACTAAATGAGGCATCTCTACAACAAGAGACCTTTATCCCAAATATCCTGTATCAATCTATTACCTTCTTTGGTGGGTGCACCTGCTTGTTTAAACTGTGGCTTGAAAACATTGGTATTGCAGGAAAATTGATGAAAGCCAGAAGGAGAAGGGGCAGTTTCTTTTCATAATTTTCATTCTACATTTTCCCTCCTGCCCAAAGCTCATGACAAATTCCATCAAGGGAAGAAATGTACATGAATAAATTAGCTCTGGGGCCCTATGAATAGTTTTCTGTAATATCAGAAAAAATTCCACCAAAGTATGAGTTTGTAGTTTCTGGGGACTGACTGCTTTCTCTTGTACTTTGCACACTACACCAACAAATGTAACTTCCCTGTGTTAGACACCAATGTTATCTTGACTTCTTAAAAACCCTGACATCAATTATAGTTATAATCTAGTGTTGACTGAAGATTTATCTTAATTATAGGCTTGCTAAATGAACATGTACAATTCATAAGTATATAAATCATGCCATCAGTGGCCTCAATCCAGAAAATCAACAAAATTCAACTTTGCATAGGTGAGTAGTTCCACTTACAGAGTTAAGATGACTTGTCAGATGAAAAATAAATTTTCTAATAAGTATGCAAGAAAGACATTATGGTTTTAATTAGTTGTTTTTCTAGAGGAAAATAATTAAAATGTGATTATTACTTATTGTGTTCAAAAGAACAAAAGGGATTACAAAAATGGTCATTAATTTTAATCTGCTAGCTAGCTAAAACAGACAGAACATTTTGAAAAAAAGACCTAGGATCAGAGAGTCGTTTGTGCATGAGAACTAAAGCATTCATACTGCAGGAAAGGTATGGCTGAGTTTGTTGTTTTTTCATTCAGTCACTTCAGACTCTTCGTGACCTTATGGATCAGCCCATGACAGAACTCCCTGTCAGCCTTTGCCACCTCCAGCTCCTTCAAGATCAAATCAGTCACTCATTATGTGGCCAAAGTACTTCATCTTTGCCTCTACTATCCTTCCCTCCAGTGAATAGTTGGGCTTTATTGCTTGGTGTATGGACTGGTTTGATCTTCTCGCGGTCCAAGATACTCTCAGAATTTTTCTCCAACTCCACAGTTCGAAAACATCTATCTTCCTTCACTCAGTCTTCCTTGTGGTCCAGCTCTCACATCCATAGATTACTATGGGGAATACAATTGCTTTAACTTTGTGGACCTTCATCCAGAGTTGTCTTTACTCTTAACTATTTTATCGAGATTGGTTTACTCCTCCCAAGAAGTAAACATCTTCTGATTTCCTGGCTGCAGTCTGTGCCTGCAGTAATCTTTGCGCCTAGAAATAAAATGTCTGTCACTGCCTCCACAGTTTCTCTCTCTATTTGCCAGTTATCAATCAGTCTGGTTGCCATACTCTTGGCTTTTTTTATGTTTAACTGCAACCCAGCTTTTGCACTTTTTTCTTTCACCTTGGTTAGAAAGCTCCTCAGCTCCTCCTCGCTTTCAGCCATCAAAGTGGTATCATCTGCATATTTAAGGTTGTTAATGTTTCTTTCAGAATTTTAAATTCCAACCTTGGATTCATCAAGCCCCACACATCTGATGTGTTTTGCATACAAGTTGAATAGGTTGGGTGAGAGTATACAGCCCTACCATACTCCTTCTCCAATCTTGATCCAGTGTGTTGTTCTGTGCTCTTTTCTTACTGTTGCTACTTGGAGGGTGTTGACTGGGTGTCCTTGGACAATTCACATCCTCTCAGCCACAGATGAAAGCAAAGGAAAATTGCCTCTGAATAAATCTTGTTCAGAAATTCCATGATAGGTCACCATATGTTGGAAATGACTTGAAAGAACACATCAAGAACAACAACAATCAATAATTGGATTGGGTTGTGGCACGAGGCAAAGAAGTTGTTTAATTCACTTTCCTTTACTGGTTTTTCTCTGATTGAAATTGTCCCTCAATGTTGGTATTAGCTCTGCTGGGGAAAAGACACCTACAATACAGGTATGTTACAGAGATTCTAATAGGAAGTTCACTGGGGAGAAGGAGTTGATCAGAAAAGTAGTAAGCCACTCTGCACCCCCTCATTATTGTATGGGATGCAAGAATGTTATTAAGAGGAGCAATCAGTCTTCTAGGTAATTACGCTAATGGAGCCTTGAAGTCAAAAGTGAATGACAGTCACTATTTCACCACTGGCCCAAAGCTATAATATATAATGCCTAGAATTATGCTGCAGAAAGCTTAATCACGCAGATCCTTGGCCAAAGTACTTCCAATTTTTTTAAAAAAGGGCACAGTTAATGAAAGATAATGTGCTGCAAGTTGGCAGCTGGTTTTTACAGATTTTGCCCATGCCATAGAATTAGCTTGTGGAATTCATTGCAACTGGGTAGTCAAAATACCCTAGCTAGCATAGCCATTGGCAAAGCTGTCAGGGGGATTGTGCACACTGTAATTAAAAAAGCAACTTTCCTAAAGTCTGGTAAACAAATAGTATTCTTTATTTGGGGATGCAACGTCAGTCCAGACTTTCTGAAAGATCATATCTCTCTCTAAGGAAGAGCTTTCTCTCAGAGTGTACCTGCATTGTAGAACTAATGCAGTTTGACACTTCTTTCTATGCTATGACTCAATGTTATAGAATGCTGGAAGTTGTAGTTTGGTTAGACACTTACACTCTTTACTAGAGAAGGCTCAAAAACTACAACTTCCACAATTCAATAGCATTAACCCATGGCTAGAAAGTGGTAGATGCACCCTCATTCCCACTACCATCACAGCCCATCTGTTGAGGACACAGGGGAGAGATGTATTGTCAAAGGCTTTCATGGCTGGAATCACTGGGTTGTTGTAGGTTTCTTGGGTTGTATGGCCATGTTCTAGAAGCATTCTCATCTGATGTTTCACCTGCATCTGTGGCAAGCATCCTCAAAGGTTATGAGGATGCTTGCCACAGATGCAGGCGAAACATCAGGAGAGAATGCTTCTAGAACATGGCCATACAACCCAAAAAACCTACAACAACACAGGGGAGAGACTTTTCAATGGCTGCTCGCAGTTTGTACAATTGCCTTTATGGAAGTTGGGCTGGCTTCCTTTTTGCTCTTCTTTTGCTGGTAAACAAATATCTTTTTATTCAGACATGCTGAATAAAAGCCTTTGTGGGGAACATATATGGTGTATTTTTAACTTTACGATTACGTATTAAAATGATTTTAAACCTCTCATTCAGGGTATTTATGTATTGATATCCCTAATCCAGAAGGCTCAATTAGCAGGGGATGGGAAGAAAACTTAAGACCTGGCCAGAGTAAACAAAATTGGTTTAAAATTATTCTGGTCTGTGGTAAGGCAACTTCCTGTGTCTTAACACTTGAAGATTTACAATTGCAAAATGTCCTTTCTCTGAACACTAGCTGAGCATTTTTGACACTTTTCAAGCTTGCTTACTTCTATATTTTTTTTCCTGGGAGTGTGTGTCATGTCGCTACATAGTTGAAAAATGGCCTGTGACTATGCCAGGGTGCTTCATGATTTACTATCCTGGTTTATGTGAGATTTTTTTTGAAGCTAGGTGATGATATCATGTATCATGCCAATTTGACACTTCTAAAAGGAAAAAGAAGTCTTTTTAACTAGCGTGTAAAGCATAGCTGCTTATTTTACCACGTATTTTTTTAAAAGCAAAAAAGCATTGTTTCATTTACTGCCAAGATCCCTATGTACACTTACCAAGTAGTATGGCCCCTTGTATTTTAGGTGGCTTATTCCTGAATAAACACGTATAGGATTGACCTATAGTTAGCAATAATATCCACTGTTCTTGATTCATAAACAAAGTTGCAGTAAATATCATATTAAACTTGAAAATGTGTCACCTTTTACATAAACACTAGGGGATATGTTTTAACTGAGCAGATGTGCTCTGTAGGTACTAATATTAACAGCACTAATTAGATTGGCCTCATTGCTTTTGCAAAGTTAAACTATACAGCTGAGATAAAATCAGTATAAATCAAACAGGACTGCAGTAATTGGAGAGTAAAATATAGTACATGGCAATAAGAAGTACCTCTTCTAGACTGTGCGTTTAAAATGTTTTCTGTTTTTGGGATTTGTTTGGTTTTTTTACATGTTCTCCCACAGCATCTGCTCTCATAAGTTTTGTTACAGCTGGTTGACAGTATCAAAAGTCTAAAAATCACAAGTCAAGACTGATTGAATAAGTACGTCTCATAGTCCCAGAGAAAGTTTTCAAGTTGGATAATATTAATATTATTATTATTATTATAAATGCTATACTGTCTTTGCTGACCCAGAATGGGAACAAAGAGACCCAAGAGAATGGGGTTGACGAAGGAACACTTTATTGAACTATTAAACTATACTACAACCTCTTTATCCATGGATTTGCCAGCCATGGTTTTATGTACACACATTTTAAAAAAGTATCCCCTGGAAGTGTTTCTAAGGCTGTTAAGGTCCTCCAAGAGTATTCATCCAGCCCATATATATTCAAAATATAGAGCTCACTATTATTCATTGTTTTTGATATTCACAGTGGGCTCTTAGAACATATTCAAATGGATACAAGGATTGTACTGTATTCAAATGATTTTAACTCTGAGAAGCAATAGGAAACAGACCTGGTGAAGGAGGAATTGCCAGACCCTTGCCTCAGCTTCCCCTGGGCAAACATCGGAATCCCAAGGAGAACCCAATGCTCCCATATTGTAAAAACAAAAGTGAATTCAGGAATTACCTGTCTTCCCTTCCCAAATCCAGGCTGCTATTAAAAAAGGAGAAACAATTCCAAAAAGATGTCAGTTCAAAGCCAGACCTCATATTAATCCCAGGACATCCTTAACATTCAACTCTTCCCTAAAGTAAACGCCATTAGAAACCTTGAAGAAACTCCTGCCATATTCACACGTCTTCTTTAATCCCCTAGGTGATCCTGATCCAATAACATGACTGCTATGTCCCACAGGCAGCATCTCAAAGCCTATTAAGGAAAGTCTCCCCAAGTTAGGACATATGATGAATCAACCCAAATCTTTCTTGTTTTTTCTTGGCACATCTCATAAAAAGTAACACTCTCAAGCTAGGAATCGGAGGAAAGGGGATGGACCTATCTCTTTTCCTTCACATACTGTCTTCTGAATCTTATCTTGTACATAAACCCAGAATAGAGTGCAAAGATCTAAAGGAGTGGTGAACACCTTGATATGAAAACTAACCTATGACTGGATCCAGATAATCAATGCAAATTAAATGGGCTGGGCTCTTTTTGGAGATAGTGGGACCTCTGGCACTATGCTTATTGTCCTTAAGGTAATTTCCCTTGGAATGGCTCCAAAATATGGAATACTTATGGGGAAGCTTACATGAACTGCATGTGCACTCACTCTGAGTCCCAAACTCTCAACAAAGAAGCTTCTATCCCTGTCTATTCTAGAGCTGGATATTTTCTAAAGTGTGTGCATTCTGCACAATATGATCATTGTGTGAATGCTCATTGTCAGTTGGACATGTTGGGGTCAAAACTGCAACCACAACTGTGACTGCATCTGATTCCAGCAGAGGCTGGGGTTCATTGGATCCCTTGTATGAAAAGCCCCATTATAAATGATCCAGGCTGGCCCTGCAAAATTGACATGTCCATGTACTGAGATATTTATCTACTTACTATATTTATATACCACCCTTCTCAACCCTGAAGAGGACTCAAGGCAGCTTACAGCAGAGGCAAAATTCAATGCCTTAAACAATTCAACAATTAAATAACATTTAGATAAGAAATACTTTAAATAAATGAGGTTAAAAGCAATTAAAACATACCAGTGGAAATGGCCAGTATGGCTTTGCCCCATAGATTAAAAATACCATTAACCAAATAGACCATGTTCTATTGACTTTCTTCTTATGGAAATTCCTCCCCTGAACGTCTAGTTCATCATGATATTTTCCATTTCTCTATACAGAAAGGAAAAGTAAGCTACATAATCCTCATTAAAATCTTATCTCTAGTAGACTGAAGCAAGTGATCACCCAAAGGGAGTGTTTACTCTTCATAAAATATAGTGAATTAAGGCACAGTACCATAAGAACGATTAGTTCTAGGCCCAATGCTACCCAAGTCATACATCTGAGTAGGGTGGGTCTGCCCCTGGACAAAGTTAAACTAGAGATACCATGGATAGCAGGACCGACAGACCACATAATCTGTGTAGCTGGCTCACAACTACCCTGCTGTGCCTGTGTTCCCAAATTGCCTTACCTCCCCAAATCGAGTCTCTTCTCCACCACATGTTTACTGCATTCCACCTGGGCTAATCACAGATATAGACAAATCTTCATTCTAACACTCCCCCCCCCCCCCCCCAATCCCCTGGCAAGGTACTCCATCCTCCTGAATATCTTCAATGGCCTTCACTGAAAGTGATGTTACTTGTGCAGTCATTTCTTGTTATCTTCAAAAGTTATTTTAAATATTTATTTCCTTAGGGATTTTAATATTCTATGCCATTTTCTTATCAGTCCTAAGTTTTTCCTGGTTGGCACATCCCCATGTACTAGAAAATAATGGAAGAGGAACAAGTAGTGCAACAAAAAATGTTCTAAATAAACAGAAAGGTAAATGGGACAGAAGCAAAAAGGTATATTCAAATCGCAGTATTTCATATATAAATACCAGATACACTGGTTCCTATGCAGTAGTAGCAACAATACAATATAATCAATCACAGAAATTCACAGTCTCATCATTACATTCAAAGGGAAATGCCTTATCAATCAAATAATACAAAGATATACAGTTACGGGCTGCTGGCTTGCATAAACAGAAACACAGTGAGGGCCCTTCCACACATCCCTATATCCCAGAATATCAAGGCAGAAAATCCCAAATTATCTGAGTGTATCTCAGATAACTCAATTCAAAGCAGATATTGTGGAATTTTCTGCCTTGATATTCCGGAATATAGGGCAATGAGCCACAGAAATGCTTTACTCTTCTAATGCTGAGAAGTAATAGAATGAATTACTTTAAAAAAGTAATTACTGGACAAAACAGGATTTCTCATGGCCAAAAATAGTCTCTTTGTTGATCCTGAATGGCTGCTGCTAAACAAAAGGATGCCATGTGTTACCATTTCCAGTGCTGCTGTCCTCTGAAGTAGTCCCAAGACAGGGGACAGCATGAGTGGAAATGGAGAGATAATGGTCTCTATTAGAGTCCGGCGTAGTTGATTTGCTGTAGTTGTCTGTGGGTAGCCGCAACATTTGCAGGTGCTTTTCATTCTTGTGGAATGGAGGACCCCCAGATTCTTTCTATTGTGAATCACTTCTGTTTTCAAGACATAATGAAAAAAGGTCAACAGAATTTAGTAATAGTGTAGTTATTATGATGGTTTACTGAAGAAAAAGCTGAACAATGGAAGCAAAATAGAAGGCTGGAAAGCTTATTATATGCCTATGATTGGCCCTGTTTAGATGAGCATATGCACAGTGTATTTGTAGTAATTTCCCTCCATTTTGGCTGAAGCAGGTTTCTTTCTACAAGAAGAACACACTCTTTTATTCTTGGTTTCATTCAGGTAATAGTCAACCCAACTTGTCCTTGGTATTTTGTGATAACCTGCTGAGGAAATGGCTCCAAATAATGATAAATGGGATTTGGTGAAATACTGTTCATGTTAATACGGCCACACAGGCCCTAACAAAAGCTCTGAAATAGGAGCAGCATTTTGCTGATCCCCTGATTTTCCTCAATATGGTTCCTGCAGAGGCACAATAATGAAAAGAAAAATAATAAAGAAGCCATTTAAAGATCGGCGATAGTGCTTGGTATGAATGTTTCTTTAAACGAGTCTGGCCATGAGAATATAATGTATGTCCACACAGCACTTGCATTTCATACGTAGAAATGAAAATAGTTCATCAAGATAGCATTTCCAGTCTCTTAGAAACATTCCTTCTTCTCAATCCAGCAGCTCAAGTGAAAAACGACAACAGAAATTAAGGATGTAGTTGGAAAAGAGAACCAAGTTGCTTTCACCTCCAGAAAAGACCTTTCTGATTAGTCATCTTTCTTGCACAGCGTGTAAAAGAGTACTTTGCTACTACTTATGTTGTACCTGATTTCCAGCTTAATAATTCATTTCACTTATTCTACGTACTGGCACATTTTAATATTTTCAAGGGCTAGATTTATTCTGCCTAAAAGGATACGAACATAAATACAACATCTTCTTCTGCTGCTAAATTTCATAGTGCTAATAGGAAAGGAGTTTATGGTTGATACCAATAAAATAAAATAGCACAATGCTCTAGCAAAGTATATTTAATTTCATAAGCATATGTGTGAAATGTGAATGTTGTATGCGTAGAATGCTTTCAAAATGAATTTTTCATTGCTTTGTACTGATAGCCAAACTTACATTTCTGCCATTTTGTATTATGTCACCTCTTGATCACATTTCCTTGAATGGAGAGATGGCACAAGGGAGTTTCGTGTTACAACAGCTTCACAAGTTACAAGCTTGTTTCTGTGCATAACCCAGATTAGTGTGCTTGGCCTAGAATGCCATTCATGATTTGGGCCATGTTATTTGGAAGATTGTATTCCTTCAAATGACTATATTACATTGTAAAATCTTCAGACTAGATTGCGAAGGGGAGTTTTCATGGATGTGTTAGGAAAAGTTGGTATAAGGTGATCATTAAGAAGGACCAAACTGGTTTTGGCCCAGCTGGATGGTCTTGACTCTGCTGCAGGATGAAGGCAGGTGGTATTGCTAGCTACTCTGCCCTGGCCTTGGATTTTCAGTTATGTGTATATGTGCCCTATATGTTCTCTTTCCAAGCTTTCAATTCACATTAGATCTTCCTGCCACTATCAGTCTGTTTTCTGTGACACAGTTCCTCTGCTTCTTATATATAACCTTATCCATAAATAGTTTCAGATCATTAGAAATTATGCACCTGCATTAAACTCAATTGTTAGAGAAATTTCATTTACATATGTCCCTTGTGGCAGCACAACCCAATTACTGGTAAACCACTTGCCGAGAGATTTAGTTGCTGTTCCACAAGAGTAACACAATTCTGCCTTCTTCTTATCACGAGAACATCCTGCTTTTAGTGGAAGTAGTTGACCTGCTATAAAACTGATTATACTTTGAGAGCTAAATGGAGAGAATATCACTTCCTCTTAAGTTCAGTTTAGCATTTTGATAGTGACAAAATGTATTCAAATGACAAAAAATTCTAAATTTTATGCTTTGCCAAGACAGAATAGAAAAGCTGGTACAGAGCCTAAGGATGGTTGATGAGTCACTTTCTATATTTCTGCAGTGCTATACAAATTGCCGCCAAGTGCCGAGTTTTGCCAAGTGTGAAATTAATCTTTTTTCTTGGTAACATTTTGTTTCAGCAGAGGGCATAAGGAAAAAGGCAATAAAAAGTTCAGATTCATAACAAGTCAGACAGCTTGTCAGAATATTTCTGCTTTATCATTGCAAACAATGCTAACTTCAGACATAAGGTGGAAGTAGGTAATTCAAATGATCTTCTCATTTATTCAGTCACTCAAAGAGATGTGAGTTCTCTTTCCTTAAAACATTTTAAAGTAGGGAATCATGCTCATTGGCTTTACTTGCCAAATTTACTTCAGTTGAAAAAAGCCTATAAGGGATGAATTTATTTATAATTAAATGCCAAAAAGGCCCAGCATGTTTCTGCTCCTCTCAAACCAGCATAGAGTTGAATATAAGAAGGTATAGCCTATTATAGGAGCTTCCACAAAGAGGAGAATATGAATAGAACCAGCAGAAAGGGCCAAGGAAGTTCGGCTGTTTTCCTTCCTCTAGTTTTCTATGTATTGCACTTCTCATGAGAAAATAAGAAAGGTTTTGTTAGACCCCCCCAACAACAAAAAACAAAACAAAAAACGCAGACGAAGGTTGCTAGTTCAGGATAATTCAAGGTCTGGAAGTTTTCAGCACAAAACCTGGGACCAGGAACGACATCTGATGATGCCATTAACTGTTATGCATACAGTATCAATTGAGTGGGGTACATCACTGACTCCGTTCAACTGAACAACTTTTGGCCAGTTTCCAATTTTCCTTTTTTGGGCAAAGGCCTGGACTTGCCATTCCAGATGTTCTTGGAGGAAACTGATTATCTGCATCTGGTGCCGTCTGACTTTAGGCCAGGTCATGGAACTGAGACAGCCTTTGTTGCCTTAGTGGATGATCTGCGTAGAGAACTCGACATGGGGAGTGTGCCGCCATTGGTTCTCCTGGACCTCTCAGTGGCCTTTGATAGTATAGACTACAGTATCCTTCTGGGACGCCTCGTGGGAATGGGTCTTGAGGGTACTGTTTTACAGTGGCTCCAGTTCTTCCTGGAGAGTCGTTCTCAGAAGGCGTCGTTGGGGAACACCTGCTTGGCCCCGCAGCCTTTTATCTGTGGGGTCCTGCAGGGCTCAATATTATCCCAATGTTGTTTAATATCTACAAGAAACCACTGGGAGAGATCATCCAGCATTTGGATTTCAATGTCATTTATATGCAAATGACGTCCAACGCTTTTACTCTTTTCCATCTGCTGCTAAGGAGGCTGTTCAGGTTCTGGACTGGTGCTTGGCAGCTGTGATGTTCTGGATGAGGGCAAACAAATTGAAACTGAATTGAGACAAGACAGAGGTGCTCCTGGTCAGTCGTAAGGCCAAACAGGGTATAGGGTTAATAATAATAATAACTTTATTTTTATACCTCGCCAACCATTTCCCCTTGGGGACTCAGGGTGGCTTACAAGGGACAAGCCCAAAAGAAAATTAAAAACACAGAAGAAACCACTTAGCAATACACAATACAACATAATTATATACAACATAAGAACAATATGGCTGGAAATAAAATTAGTTGGGTACAAATTAAATAAGTGCAATACACTTTGCAGGAGCACCAAAGAAGAGCAACAAACCAGTAGATTGGGTAAGAAATACTATCATAAAACATGTTGAGGTAGATCATATGAGGGTCAGAATAAAGTGCTATACTCAGTGGGAAGAGGAAAAATCATTTGTGAGCTGCTTAATTAAAGGCACACTGGAACATCCAGATTTTTAGTTGACTCCGGAAAGAGGACAAGGTGGGAGCCTGTCTGATTTCCCTAGAGAGGGAATTCCAGAGCTGAGGGACCACCACAGAGAAGGCTCTCCTTCTCGTCCCCACCAACCGCACTTGCGATGGTGGGGGGAGAGAGCGCAGTGCCTCCCCAGAAGATCTCAAAGTCCACACTGGTTCATAAGGGAAGAGGCGATCATGGAGATAAGCAGGTCCCGAACCGTTTAGGGCTTTATAGGTGATGACCTGCACCTTGATTTGGGACTGGAAACTTATTGGAAGCAGCTCCCATGAGTAATCTGGCTGCTGTCCTTTGAACCAACTGCAGTTTCCGGGCCATCTTCAAGGTTACAGCCTGTGCTGGATGGGGTTACACTCCCCTCGAAGACACAGGTTCGCAGCTTGGGAGTGATCCTGGACTCATCGCTGAGCCTGGAACCCCAGGTCTCGGTGGCAGCCAGGGGAGCTTTAGCACAATTAAAACTTGTGCAACAGTTGCACCTGTACATTGGGTAGTCGGATTTGGACATGTTCTTGTTACATCCTGAGTACACTACCTCAGTGTGCTTTACTTTTATTTATTATTATTATTTTAAATAAAGTTTTATTGTTTAAAAACACCGTTACTGTAACAACGACATGACGAATGGGGAAGGGTGGGGATGGGAATCGTGGGGGATCAGACGGGTAGGGGGGTTACAAAGACTACAATGACAAACCTAAATAAAAACAGGGTTGACTTCACCCACAAGCAGCATTACATATAACTTAATCAGGACAATTAGTGTCATTCTCTTCTTTAGATCCAAAATCCTTTCAATACCACATTTTTCTTTTTCTTAACATAGTCTATTAACGGTCTCCAGGTATCTTCAAATAATCGGATCAGGCCTTTTCTCAGAAGCAGAGTCAGTTTTTCCATTTCTGCGATATCCAATAGTTTATAGATAACTTCTTCGATCTCCGGGATCTTCCTTTCTCTTCAGTATCTGGCGAGGGTGATTCTGGCCGCCGTAGCAATAAATGATAACAACCTTTCTATTTCCTTCCCCTTCTTTTTCTGTTCTACAATGTTCAAGAGAAATAATTCAGGTTTATAATCTATTTTTTCCTGTAGTAATTCTTCCATTAGATTGTGTATTTCCCCCCCCCCCCCAATATTTGGACACTTCACTACAGGACCACCATAGGTGGAAGAATGTACCCCTCGTCGTCTGACACTTCCAGCAGGAATCATTTCCTATCTTATAAAGCTTGTCTAATTGGGCCGGCGTCATGTACCATCTGTGCACTACCTTAAACAAGTTCTCTCTTATCTAGTAGGCGCAGGTATAGTTTAAATTATTTGCCCATATTCTCTCCCAAGACTCTTGACTAAGTTTGTATACCTCAGTGTGCTTTACGTGGGTTTGCCTTTGAAGACTGTTTGGAAGTTTCAAGTGGTCCAATGGCCAGCAGCCAGAATCAACACTGGGGCAGCGTATAGGGAGCATATACCCCCTCCCCCCCCTCCATTATGTCAGCTTCACTGGTTGCCAGTCTGCTACTGAGCACAATTGAAAGTGCTGACTTAGGCCTATAAAGCCATAAACAGTTCCAGCCCAGCTTACCTGTCCAAACATATCTCCCTCTATGAACTACTTAGGAGAATAAGAACTTCTGGGGAGTCCCTGTTCTCAGTCCTGTCTCCTTCGCAGGTGTGGTTGGTAGGGACCGGAGACAGGGTCTTCTCAGTGGTGGCCCCTTGGCTTTGGAACTCCATCCCCAGTGAAATTAGATCAGCGTCTTCCCTCCTGGCCTTCAGAAAGAAAGTAAAGACATGGCTGTGGGACCAAGTCTTTGGTTAGTAAGCAGTGATTGATTATGTGCTATTGCCATTGGAATGGCCTCAGGTTACAGATTTTGGATCATGTGATTTTAATGTTTATATTGATATGTTTTAGTTCTATGTCTTAATGTCTAAATGTGGCTTATATTTTATGGTTTAATATGGTTTAATAGTTTTAATTCAGAGTTATAAGTTATTGTTGATTTTATTTTTGTTTTTATTCACATGTATGTTTGGCATTAAATTTTGCCATGATTATGTTGGAAATTGCTTTGAATCCCCCCAGGGGTGAGAAAAGCAGCATATACAATAAATAAATGAATAAATAAAATAAGTCCCAATCCGTTACTCAAAGCTTGTTATTCAGTTGCCCCACTGCCCCTTCCCCCCCAAATATCTTCCTGATTAGAGATTAAGATAGAAATCTATGCTAAAGGAGGATTATTCCTAAATAAAGGTGTAATGAAGTTATTATTTCTGTGGAAAATAGGTAAATGTACATTTAATCTCTCCTATTTTCTTTTAGCCAAAAAGTGGATGCAGACCACAGAGGACTATGAACCCTGGTACTACAATGACGTGCCACCTCATCAAACTGGGTCAAACTGCCCCTTTGCAGCTCTTTGGGAACAGATCCTGCTGAGTGCCATCACATGATGCTCGGCAGGTCCCACCCCATTGATGCTCAAAGTGCTGAAAAAGCATTGCAAGATGCTTCCTTGGTCACCACACTTGGGTAAATGGTTTTTGGGTAACTCCTATTTTAAACCTATTTTCCCCATCTGATGGGGCAAAGGACAATGCATGTTGCTGCCCTTTCCCACCAATGCATCTTGTTTCATTTTCCCAATGTGATGGGAAAAGGAGGGAGGGTGCATGGGGCACTGTGAGGAGTTGGCGGTGGAGGAGGACAAGGGCAGGAACTGGAACTCGCGAAGCCCCTCAACTGCTGCTCAAAGTCTTGCAAGGCTGCCATGGCCATCTACAGGAGGCTGCTGTCCTACTCTGCTAAGGTTTTAAGCAGCAGCAAGGCACTTGGTGGGTCCCAGTTCCTATCCTTGCCCCCCCCCCCCCATCTTCCTTCGGCAGAGCCTCCTTCAATCTGTCCTGAGGCCAGGAGCAAGAAAAGCAGGAGGGCAGCCAGTGCATGGGGCCATGTTCCCTGGCATCTCTTTGCCTCATGCAGGGAGACAGAGAGGGGAGTAGTGCCGGCTGCTCCTCTCTTCTCTAGTATCATAAATACAGATTTAATGAATCACATGATCCATAAATGATTTTAGTGCCATTGGGGAAAATTGAACGGCTCATTTCTTCATAATTTTATGCCTATCAAGATGAACTTGGCACACTTGTAGGCAACATTTACGACTTTAAGCCTGCCAAGTTTCGGAACATTTTGGTCATCCACTAATTTTTAGGAAACTTTTAAAGTTTTTACAAATAATTTTTATTTTTTTAACCCAATAGGCCCTTATTGGCATATATTAGAAGACAGTATAAAATACAGTATAAATTATAAAAAAGAAACTTCACATTTGCTGCACGTTCAGTTTATACAGACTTCATTCAGGAACCATGCCACTGAAAGGCAATGGTTAAAATCTTGGCTGTGTAAAAGGATAATTATTTTGTCTGGGTCAGTATGTATTTTGTGGTAGTAAGCTAGATCTTAGTTCCTGATAAAGTGGGCAGTGCAGAAGAATATGTGGGATGGAATCCATTTGTCCTGTGCTACAGGGACAAAACCCCTTATTGCTTGATTGACCACTCTGGGGAGCAAAGATGGCATATTATTAAATCTAGCCAGCATGTCGGCTCTCCTGTATGAGAGGTTAGTGAGCGCTGTAATATAAAAAACTGGGTTTCCCTGTATGAATAGGATTGCTATGTTCATAGGCAAACAGGATTTATTGGCCAAGTTCAGTAGTTGTTTATAATTCATTTCTAGCAACCTCTATTTTTTTAAATAAAAAAAATGAAAAGAGGTATCCCTTTGAATTTCTGCACAATGAGACAAATAAGCAGGGCATCAATCCTGCAAAGTTTCAGAACTGATTTTAAAGATTTTTTTCAATCTAAGCACATGTAATAAAAGTTTTCCAAATTTCCATAGCTTGTAGCTAGCTAGCAAATCCCTTCCCCGCCTTTATCTACCTACCTGCCCCTCAGATCCTTCTCTTATCAACTTAGTGTGTTGTTGTTGTTGTTGTTTTTGTGTGCTTGCCTATTCTCTTCCCCAAAATATGAAAAACGACAACTAAAAGCTCTTTCTTAGCTCTGTGACTGTGTTGATTGTGATCTATTTTGCTTGTTGAACTTTTGCTTCTGATTTAAAAATGCGTAAAACTTGTCACTTTGTGAAATTGCTTATATTTGTTGTCTGTTAAGAAAAGTAACATGCATTCTGTTATGTTCAGGCAAAACCCCTCGCCCATATTTAGCATGTGATACACTATCCTATCTCAATCTTCTTATATTTCTCTTTACCATCTTTTTGTCAACCTGTCTCATACTTGCAGAGAAGGGGGAATCAAACTTTTGGAGAACTTTGAGATATTCGAGTTTATGATCCCTACTCTCTAGTGCCATCCATTGATATTCACCATCTCTTTAAAATGACTATTATTATCTTTTCATCAAAAGCTATAAGGTGAGAATTAGGTAACTAAGAAAAATGTAAACACTGCATAGTGAACCATAAAAACTGATGCTCAATGTTGCTGACTCTGTGATGAGCCTATATTGATCATATTGAAAGTATGTCTATTAACCAGTAGGTGCCAGACATCATGCTGTTAAGTCATCGATAAGAACCCAGTGGTATGTAGGGATCAATGCATTCTTCCCATCCATCCCAAATAGTAATCTATTAAGTGACAAAATCCTATTTCCATGCAAGTCTTCTATCTTGTCTTTGCATTACCGGAATGCCATCAAACCTTTGTCTTGTGTGATCTTTGTTTCATGCAATACTGGATCCCTTTCTTTGGATTAAAAACAATTGCCATCTGAAATATGTGAGCTAATATTAACTGTTGATTAATTTGAATAGTTAACAAAATAACAATGAGAGATTAAATCCTTGTAATATGGCATAAAAATGCTGATGTCCTGTATAGTTGCTGTGGTAAAGGTGAATTCCATATTATGGATGATTAAGAGACGGATAAAGATAATGAAACAATGTGTAATATAATGCTATTATACCAGTTGCAATGTAACAGCATTTGGAATACTATGCCCAGTTTGGTTGCTAGATTTTAATAGTGATATTGTAGAACTTGAGAAGATGGCAACAGAATTTGTGGCAGCAGCCAAGATCAACTATAAGGAAAGGCTGACAATTTATTATTTATTATTTATTTATTTAAAACTTTTGTACCCCGACCTTCTCACCTCTATTGAGGGACTCAGACCAGCATAACAGCAAAATTAAATGCTATACAATTTTTAAAAAACTACAACAACATATTAAAATACATAAAAATCCAGCATAAAACCACATTACCATTAAAACAATTCCACTCAATCTGTAAACGTGGTCATACATTCAGACAATAGCCAATCTCAGCCTATTCTGGGAAGGCTTGGTTCCACATCCAGGTCTTCACCAGCCTTCTAAAGAACAACAGAGAGGGGGCAGATCTAGCATCACTTGGTAGAGAGTTCCACAGCCAAGGGGCGACCACAGAGAAGGCCCTTTCTCTCATCCCCACCAGCCATGCTTGCGAACTCGGCGGGACTGAGAGCAGGGCCTCTCCGGAGGATCTTAATGTTCTTGATGGTTTGTAGGGGAGAATCTGTTCAGACAGGTAAACTGGGCCACCATATAGGGTTTTGTAGGTTAAAACCAGCACTTTGAATTGTGCCCGGAAGTTAATTGGCAGCCGGTGGAGCTGGCGCAGCAAGGGAGTTGTATGCTCCCTGTGCCCCGCTCCTGTTAGTAACCTGGCTGCCGAACGTTGGACTAATTGCAGCTTCCGAGCAGTCTTCAGAGGCAACCCCACATAGAGAGCACTGCAGTAGTCTATTTGGGATGTAACCAGAGCGTGGACCACCATGGCCAAGTCAGACTTCCCAAGGTACGGGCACAGCTGGCGCACAAGCTTTAACTGTGCAAAAGCTCTCCCAGCCACCGTCAAGACCTGGGGCTCCAAGCTCAGCGATGAGTCCAGGATCACTCCCAGACTGCGAACCTGCGCCTTCAGGGGGAGTGTAACCCCGTCAAGCACAGGCTGTAACCCTATGCCCTGTTCAGCCTTACGACTGACCAGGAGTACCTCTGTCTTGTCTGTATTTAGTTTCAATTTGTTAGCCCTCATCCAGTCTGTTACAGCAGCCAAGCACCAGTTCAGGACTTGAACAGCCTCCTTAGTAGCAGGTGGAAAGGAGTGACAGAGTTGGACATCATCTGCGTACAGATGACACCACACCCCAAAACTCTGAATGATCTCCCCCAATGGCTTCATGTATATGCTAAATAACATAGGAGACAGTATTTAACCCTGCCAGACCCCACAGTACAATGGCTGTGGGGTCGAGCAGGAGTCCCCTAGCAACACCTTCTGGGAGCGACCCTCGAGGAAGGAATAGAGCCACTGCAATGCAGTACCCCCAAGGCCCATTCCAGCAAGGTGTCCCAGAAGGATACCGTGGTCGACGGTATCGAATGCCGCTGAGAGGTCCAGCAGAACCAACAGGGACACACTCCCCCTGTCAAGCTCCCGGCGTAGATCATCCACTAAGATGACCAAGGCTGTCTCAGTGCCATGTCCCGGCCTAAAGCCAGACTGCGCCGGATCCAGATAATCAGTGTCTACCAAGAATTCCTGGAGTTGTGAGGTGACTACACGTTCCAGGACAATATATACTAGTGTATCAGAGTCAACAAGTGCATTTCTATTCCCTCTTCTTCTTAGGATTGGAATAATTTGATTTAAACACCTGATTAGGGTTTGCAGACACAAGTGTATATATCCTGAAAATGCTTTTCCCATTGTAGAATTCTGGGAGTCGCATTTTTGCAATTTTGACTGTTGCCTAACTTCTAGCTCACTCAAAAACCAGAATTCAACTCTCTGTGAAAGTAGATCAAACTTAACTCCCAGTGAAAGTAGTTGGTAAATATTTTCAGCTCAGTTTAGCCCTTGTGGAATCTTGGAGACAAAAAAGTTAGTATTCGGGCCTTCCAGAGTGGCTTACTAATGGTTATTTGAATCTTCCCATGTCTAGTGGAGATGGAATGAAAACCAGACAATTCCCAACCAAGATAGGGGTATCAGATGATTTGAGTTAATTCTCAGATTTGCACATGTAACCCCTCCCAATTATTTGAAATAAAAACTCAATGTGCAAACTCTTCCTCTCCAAACACTCAGCAGTATAAAGCACAGGTTGCCGAGCAGGAGGGGGAACAGAATATTTGTAAGTCGAGGACAAAGCTCGTTCTATTCAGAGAGCTAAAACTGGGGAAAGTAATGTGATATGCATGCATGCCTATCTTCAAATGTCCTCCAGAACCTGGAAGTAAATTAGGTCTTCACAGGTTGTGTATAATGGTCAAATACTGAACTTGCTTCCACAACTATGAGCCATGCTCTTTCAAAAGTCTATGCTCAGGCCTGTTAGATCCATATCAAGATGATAACGTCAAAGCCACACAATGAAAGTAAAATAGTTTTCCTTTCTACTCTTGGTTAGTACTTCTATTGCTTGGATTACAATGGTGTGTGTCACCAGCAACAACCCGGACTTAGATTTTTAGTTCTTTAGCACAAATCTTTTGTTCAAAGCTTTAAAAAAAACCTACACCTTTATTTTAATTTTTTTAGTTCAAAGGTATCTTTTTTTAAAGGCAGACTTCCTTTAAATCATATACTTTCATCAGTTATGGTCACACAGTTTGAACCTTTGTACTTTTGAAAGCATACTGAAGTGCATTGGAGAATCTGGTCAATGGAACAATGCAGAATCCCAAAACAAACCGTCCTGGGGTCTATTCTTAACACATGGTTGGGGAGATTGATTTTGCTAAGTATACCAGTAAGTAAAGTTGAGCCCCTAAGGGCACACAATCTTTTTTCCCATGACTTCAGTGTTCTGTCTATACTAGAAGTCAATATGTATCAGTATTCTGCTGATCTACATTGTATGTACCATTAAATATCATGAAGGCATGGACACCTATCTTGCAGAAAGCAGTCTGAGAGTAATTCATTTTAGATATGCTGCTGAACACTACTCACTAATGACCTTGGCTATGCAGTACAAACCCAAAATAAAAGGGTATCTGTGCCATTATCACTTTACTAGGTCCTTCAGTTTTGATTTTGTTTTCCTTTGTTGCCTCCCAAGTTATTTGACTTCAGAATGAAGGTTTCTAGGGGCCAATCCAAACAGGTCTTAAAACCAATACCTGTCTGGGTTTTTATCAGGGGTATTGAAATGAATTAATTAAATATCTCATTAGATCCAGGCCTTCCTGAAAGGCACAGATATAATGGGGTATTGGGCTTGTGGGAACTTAACCTCAGGTAGTTCCAGGATTACCAGGAACTACCCTGGGGTAAGTCCCAATTTGCCATCCGAAACCTTTTGGGCACCCAACACCCCTCCAGCCTCCAAAACAACCCTTAACACTTTTTTAAAAACTTACCTGGCCACCATTAAGGTGCTCCTTGCATCTTGGCATGAAGAAATGATGGGCCAGGAGATTGGGGGAGTGGAGAAGGAACCCACCCCCAATCTCTTGGCATGTCATTTCTTCCTTTAAAAAAGTTTTAAGGATTGCTTTGGGAGGCTCCCAGGATGGCATGTAGCCACCCTCTCTGGTAAAGCCTGGTTTTTTGGGGGTGGAGTGAGGATGGGAATGTGTGACAAAGTGTGTTTCTTAAACCCACTTTGATGCGGATTTTGGTGCTGCCTGGAAGCACCCTAGGAGAACAGATTCCACAACTATGCTATAACTTCTGTTCACTCTTCATTTAAAAGCAGAATTCTTGATAGATTCTCAATAGGTCATTGCAGAGTTTTGTGCCTGTAAGTTTTAGTGTTGTGCTTCAATTTATGGTGATTAATCATCAAGCAGTAGGGTGAAAGATTTTAGTCTCCTAGAGTTGTATTTTCTTGCAGAATCTGTGTAGAATAATACCTATAAAGTGGGCATTCCATGGCATTACCAGCAGAACAGTTGTAAATCGTGAGCCCATATTTAGCAACTTGCCATATATGATATTTTTGGGTTTCTTTACATATAGAATGTCCCAACAAATCTTGCTTTTTGTAAACTCCCACCCCCCTAAAATTGGTCCATGCCATTTTTCTGGAAATCTGTTCTGCTTGAAATGTGACAAACACCCCAAACAAGTTCAAGCAAGAAATAATTTAGAAACTGAGCCAGCCCAAGATCATACACAGGAGGACTAATGGAGTAGAAGAATGGTTGAAGCAGTCCATTATCTTAAAGTGAAAAGTAGTCCAAATCAAATTCCTGCCAGGAAGGAACTGACAATAAGAGTCAAAAGAGAAAGTTGGAGTTGAGGAAACTAGAGAACAGGGAATGGTATGATGGCAAAGATAGCAATGCTGTGCAGCACAGAAATGACCATAGCTGAGCTAATTTATAGCCAGCTATAACTTAGTACAGCTGGTCTAATTATCCCAGCATGTCCCTTTTAAGGGAGGATGCATTCTAACGTGGTTGTATTGCTGATGTTTTATTTTGTGATGGATGGAAGGAAGAACTAAGAACCTAGCAGAATTGGAAAAGCAAGAGCTAAAGGAAAATACAGAATCTGATATTTACATAGAAAGCTAAATACCTAGGAATATACATTACAAAGAAGATTTCAGAGCTATTTAAAAATAACAATGAAAGGGTGTGGATAGAGATACGAAAAGAACTAGCGGAATGGAATAAACCAGGGCTCCTCCTATTAGGGAGGGTGTAATCTATTAAGATGAAAACATTACTGAAAATGTTATTTTTGTTTCAAAACATACCAACAATCAACAATGATTTCCCCCCCAAAATTTGGCAAAATATATCTTGAAATTTATTTAGGCTGGGGAAAAAATCAAGAGTAAAAATGAAAATACTTAAAGATGATAAAACAAGAAGTGGCTTATCTTTTCCAAACCTGCAACTCTACTTTCACATGTGCTGTTTGGACTAGATCAAAGAATCAGTGACCCTAGAAGACAATGAGCTACTAGATTTAAAAGGCACAAATCTGCCATTTGGATAGCATGCATATTTGGATATACAAGGCCAAACCAACAGGCATATTCAATGACCATTATATCCAGAGACCAATTTTAAACAGCTGGAAGAGATATAAAAAAGATTTTACACAAAAGGAGAATATCCTGCAAGAGAAATTGTTAACCTACAGGGAGCTGATCCAGACCAACTTAGGAAGCGCAGAAATGAAATCTATAGTCGAATTGAACCAAATGGGCCCTAAATGCAATTGGCTTCTATATAGACAGTTCTGTGAGACATGTAAAGAGCCTTGGGCTTCCAGACTGTGAAAACATGGGTTGATTTGACTATGTTCCAGAAACCAAAAATACATATATCTATATCTATCTATATATCTACTGACTTGGTACATGGAAGAGAAAGTAGTAAAAGACTCAATAGTTAGATGGGCTCAAAACATAGGCCAAGAGATAAAAATGGAGGGAGACATGGAAGTGAAGAATGAAATACATGGCATTCCAAAACCTGAATGGCAACCAGTGATTCAACATCTTAATAAAAAAGTAAAAGCAAACTAAAAAGGTACATAGGGAACCCTGTAAGACTGTCACACCTCAGGCCTTGGTTTCCCTCACTTCCCATGAACCGAACTGTGGCCATGTTGGCTCTCAGAAATCTTCCAAGCCTGTCTGTGTTTCCCAAGTGAACTCTGTACATTGCAGCTTGGTTGAAGCAGTCAAGGCCACGGCAGTTACTCCCCATGATAAGCAGAGACGGTGGAGCCCAGCAGTAGGCTAAATTCCCTCTTACAGATGTGGGCACTAATTGGCTCACATACCAGGCCTCTAAACAACAGCTGCAGTCCATCCTGAGAATCCTGATGTCCGACGCAACTACGTCAAAGCAGATCAAAGGGTTGGAACCCTATATCCATTTGGTCTGAGCCAGGCAAAAACATCTCGAGCCAACCATCGCAACTACCATGGATTCCTGAACGAGCCTTGTGGCCTTCCCGCTAAAGCTTCTACCTGCCAGTACGCTGGCTGTTTGGACTCAGCCCGCTTGGGCTCCCGTTTGCTCACTGCTTTGTTCCTGATTGCCACGGAAAGACTTTGCCTTTGTATCATGCTTGATCCCGGATTGCTTCGGATCTATATTCCATTGCTGCTACCATTGAACATTGCTGCTAATTCCTAGTGCCATTGAAAGACACTTAGCTGACTTCTAGTCTCTTTCCTATATCCGGTTTATTCTAAATAAACCTGTTGTACCTCAGCTGAACGTGTGGTTTATCAAGGGAGGTTTCCAAGTGCCCCAGGAGGGTGATAAAGACTGTAGACAAGGAGGAAGTGGGAATTAATTTAAGAATCTATGAGGCTTTGATTTGTACTATCCACATAGAAGATTGTGACCCCTATAAAAAGATATTATGTTAGAAATGCTAATGAAACACAAACAGCTGGAAGATACTACACTGTATTCAACAAATGCTTATAAATGTATGTCTCTTTTAATTAATAAATAAATAATAATAAAATTTAAGGGAAGGAATGAAGAAGTAGCAGCTCAGTAGTCAATATGTAATGATCTGAGTTTTGCTTCTAGGACAGATCATATACACAGGACCTCCGAGAAACACTTCACAACATCAGTGGTCTCAATATAGAAAGTGGAATGCACAAAAACATAATAGAAATATAATCCAATACATATGGAGCATAAGCGCGTACCGCTGGCTGGCCCGACACCTGGAATACAGCGTGATGGAGATCCAATGGATGCGGGAGGGGGAGCAAAGGGGTCCCGGGATATCGGGAGATAGTTCAAATAACAATCCACAATTGGTTCCCTGTCCTGAAGTAGATCCAGAGCAACGCCCGCGGCTGTGCGCTCAGAAGCGTGCTATTTGTAATCCATGCAGTAGGTGTGGAGCCGGGGCGAATCACCGGGTGTAGTGCTCCCGAAGATGAAAGTAGGGACGCTGGGCATGCCACGCCAAGCCGGATTGCAATTATTATTTTGATTTGCCTTGCTTTCTCTGCGGATTTCCACCTCCCATCGCATTGACTGACTCACCTGAGATTGCATACTCCGCGCTGACTAGAGGCCACACCTGCTTGTACCAGCACCCTTAATTTTCATCCTCCGGTTGTGTTGAGTATTATATGATTGTATAATGATGCTATTTTTTGTGTAATATATAGATATAAGACCACTCTTATGCTTATGTGCTTATTGCATTCACTTATTGCTATACGTGTAGCTTGTCACTCCGTGTTCACTGGTTTACCATAGCCAGTTTGTGTTTCATAGGGTGTTTGTAACTGGCCACACAATCCTGTCAGTGGTCTTGGTATTTCTGGGAGTAAACAGAGAGTCTCTCCGCATGTTGTCAGCCCTTTGTTTGGCTCTAGTCACTACATGCCTAGGATACCCTCGGTCCTGCAATTGATTGGAAATCCTGGAGACCGCTTCTTCATAGTGATTTTGGGTAGTAGAGTTCCGTTTGGCCCTTAAAAATTGCGAGTAGGGCAAGCTGTTTTTTAAGGGAATGGAATGATGACTGGAATAATGTAAAAAAGAATTCTTGTCCGTGGGTTTGGTATATACCCGAACTCCCAAGTGTAGGTCCGATTTGTAAACAGTGGTATTAAGAAAGTGGACTTCAGTTGAACTAGATGAAAATGTGAATTGAATGGATGGGTCCCAAGAAAATGCTGGTTGTGAACTGCATTATGGCTAGACAAGGCCCTCACAGTCCAGCTGTGCCAAAGTTGGTTTGACACAGCTGAGAATGGGCCTGGTTTTCACTCTCGTTGTTACCCACCCATTTTTCCCTCAAAAGAATGAAAAAAGGGAAGTATCAGATCTCTATTTTTTTGGTCCTTTGCCATGTGATCAGCAAGTGGGCTTGGGAGGAATGAGTTGCCCTTCCCAAGCAACGCAGTTGGTCACATGGACAAAGTAATAGAGAGGCAGTTAATCAAATACATATGCCCTCCTTTTCTTTTTTTTAGAGGGGAAATGGGGGGGGGGGCACGGCGGCAAAGAGCAGAAGTGACAGCCACCTCACCTCCCCAGGCTTCCTGAGCCCAGGGAGCATGGGATGACTGTCAGGACTATGTAATAAACACGCGGGGAAAGTGCTGCAATACACTCTAATACAAAAGCAGAGTAAACAATATTTTTATCACTAGCGTGAAATAATAATCCTTCTAATGAAATATAAGGGTCACAATTACCCCAACTCAGTCCTGTGTGTAATATTATTCGAGTCCTGTATCATGGAAGTTTCGTTACCTCACGGGTGTTCACTGTAACGATGTATCTCTATTTGCTCGGTGAGGAAAATCACTTTCGATATTTTCCTCACCGGAGATACATCATTACAGTGAACACCAGTGAGGTAATGGAACTTCCATGATACAGGACTCAAATAATATTACACACAGGACTGAATTGGGGTAATTGTGACACTTAGAAGGATTATTATTTCACGCTAGTGATAAAAATATTGTTTACTCTGCTCTTGTATTAGAATGACTGTCAGGACATCAATCCCCTATTCTGCATTGGAATTGGGGGGTGGGTGCAGCAGGATTAGGAATGTCCTGTGTTTTTAAAATCCAGGATACAATTGCATTAGGTGGCTTTCCCCAGTTTAACTCACATCAGCCTGTGTGTATTGTGTGGATGCCTGCAGGCGGATGCAGCCGCACACCACCTTAAGTGACGCTGTAGAACTTTCCTGTTTCTCCTAGCTTTTCAGTCCCTCCTCATAAAACAATACTGACCATTCTCTAATGTTGCTGGGACACACCATGCCCTAGTTTTCATCTGTGACATGTTGTAAGATATGCTACTTTACTACATATACAGGTGTTCCACGTATGTCTTGGCTAATGGTTACAAATCCTAGCTATTCATCAAGAAATATATGGGGCTGCTGTATACATAATATAAATACGTAAGATAAATATATCCCAGATATCCATTTATTTATTGTTCCCAGTTGCCATTGGCAGAGGAAATTTAATGAAGTGGGAAGAACCTTGGCTAGCTAATCTGTTTTAATTTAAGGAAATACACATTTTCAGAATGAAAGGATTAAGGAAGTAGGACCTGGAAAAACTTCTGTCTTCTTTGCCCATCAAGGTTCAGACCTGGAAAGTAAAGCTAATTGCCTGCTTCAAGTGCTGAGTCCCAAGTGCTGGGAACTGCTGGCATCTAGCCCTGAATTCTACTTTAGCAGCTTGTCATTTCCAACTTTGGTACCTGAAAGTAGTTGAAAGGCTGTCTTCCAGCATCCTCACACAAACCTGAATATTTATGGTAACTGAACCCTTAATGATGGGATAATGGTGCTTTATCGGCAGTGAAATGACAAGGTCACTTTTAATTAAGCAAAGATCAACCTCACTCTGTGTTGCAAACTCTGATTAGGTTATTTCAGATTAATATACATTTTCGGAGACTTGACTGAAGTTAGTAGTGTTAAACACCAGCTGTGCTGGCAGATAAGCATGGGATATAAGAAATAGATAGTATTCACATTGAAATTAGCACTTGGCACAATATAATTCTCTGATTGCAAACTATGTGAAGTTGCCTGTGCTAATTGGTTGATTTTATTTGAAGCAGATGTTGTTAGCTTTCCCACTAATGATCTGGAGAGAAATTCTTTTGAAAGACATGCCATGTTAGGTTCTCTGCAGTATAATAAGCTAATTACAACTTTAAGTACTTGCAGTAATTAGCACAATGTGTATAAAGTGTTCCCGATCTTTTTACCCTGCTGCATTATTGTTAGGGCATCTTAAAAAACAACAACAACAAAATGCTGGCTGGATTTAATTTCCTCGGGATAGTTGCCTGCTTTCTGTCTGTTCTGAAAAGATTCTAAAATGGACCTTTATTCTTCTTTTAAATCATGCCCAGGAAACATCTTAACTTTCCTGAAACATTCATCTCCTGATTAACATAACTAATTTTGTTTTCTTTCTCTTATATCCTTTTAAGTATACTTTTGTGATTTTTTAAAAAACAACAACAGCAACACCATTTTTCCTCTAATTAACAGGCAACGTATCATTGGTGTTTAGTTGATTTAGGCTTCAATCTTATGTTCTGTCACTTGGGAAAAAGTTTCCTTAAGCTCAGTTGGAAACAATGCACTTGTTTCACAGTAAATACAGGAAGGATTGTTTTCAAAAATCTGTTTTTTACTTTCTCCATCTGCAAGATACTCTTCCCAATAGTTCTTCTTGTCTGTTTTCAAGATACATTTTGGTAAATAATCAAAACTGGAAATCTAGAATATTATGGTAGTGAGAGTAAACTTTCAAAATTACCCTTCAAGTTTAATTTATCCAGGACATGTGTATAAAATATTTCTACTTGCATATTTGAATGATTGAGATTGTAAAGAACATAAGCATTGCCAATGGACAAGTCACTTATTTAAAAATCGAGGTAATCATACAGTAAATATGATCTACAATGAGGTCATTCTGTGATTTTAGAAGATGTTATACTGCATAATCTCTACAGCTACATCACAGTAGAGCATGGGTCCAGTTTAAATCCAGTTTCTACCTCCTGCAGATTTCTGGGATTTGTAGTTTAGTGAGGCCCAGGACCTGTCTGGCTGAGCAGTTTAAAGGCCCCTCCCTAAACTACAAGCCACAGAATTCTGCAGGAGGTAGAAACTGGATATAAAGTGAACCCATGCTCTAGTGCAGTGGTTCTCAACTTGTGAGTCGCAACCCTTTTGGCAGTTGAATAACCCTTTCACAGGGGTCGCCTAAGACCAGTGGAAAACACATATTTTCAATGGTCTTAGGAATCAAGACACTGGTCCTCTATCTGTCTCTAGGTCTCTTACAAGCCAGCATGGAGCAAAGCGGCATGGAGCAAGATCCTCTAGGGATCCCTCTGGATTGCAAGCTCGATACTCCACCTGATCCTGGGAGAGACAGCAGGGCATGAGGTGAGGCATGGCTTTCTGACAGGAGCCGGAAGGGTGGGAGGAAGGGCCCCAGAGGCATAAGAGCTGGGCCAAAATGTTTATATACATTTTATATAAGAAATAGATACAGTCTATAGACAAAGGATACAAGTTACACAGAACATCATGAAAATAGGTACAATTTATTGAAGGATTAAATATGATTAAGCCTCCAGGGGGGTGAAGCTGCCACTGGTTCAATCCCAATGCCTCAAACTTGTGAAAGTCCAGAAAAGGTTTTTTTTAAAAAGAAACAAAAATCATATATTTATTTCTGATCCCTTGGTTAATTAGAAGTCTTCTGGGGAATTGCAGCTTGACAATACTAGTACATTGGACTGCCTTTGAAAACTGTTTGGATACAGCAACTAGTTTAGGATGTGGTAATAAGTTTACAGAAAGATGCTAGACAAAAATGCCTTGGGCTTGCAGTTTGGGGGAGAATAGCCAAGTCAGTGTACACTTTGGCACTGTTTGAGTGAACAATTTTTAACAGCCTCTTTGGGTTCTGGGGCCTGGAACTGAAAAGAAGCCTGTCTCTGGGCCTGCCATGAGGATTTGCTCTCCCTTTTTGGATTCTGGGTCTTCTTGGGTGGGTAGGTGTGGGGTATACCCTAGGTTTGTGTTCCAAAATATGACTTTCCAGGGTGAGCAACCCATAAAATTATATTGCCTTTGGGGTCAGATCTTTTTGCCCAAGGGGAAACAGTAGAGGTTTGTCACAAATAGACACCTGCTCTCAGCTAAGACTCCAACCAGGTTGATCCTCCTCTCTAGCATATTTCCTAGGTTTGACCCAAAATACCTAATAGGTCAAATAAAGTGGCTCTTACTTCATCCAACTTAATGTGTCTGACCTTGTTATTTCAGGGTTGGCCATCAAATGCCTTGTGGCCAAGTAACAACACAGTATGGTTGAGATAGTAGAAGTTATTAATGAGGAATCACAGGAAAACGAGGAGAAACTGCTGAGTTAATTGAGTGTAATCTACTTTCTCATTCTGAACTCAGTTTGCAGCTCTTAAAGTATGCTCAGGATGAAGGAAAAAAGTGGAAGGAAGAGAAAGAAACTATGACTTTTTAAAAGTAGCTGAACTTTTGGGACTGTCTCTGCCAAACTGTGACAGTTGGGGGGTATTATTTTTTAAAATGTATTAATAACCTTTTTGTTATAACCAACATAAAATACATATGTCAATCTGGATTTGGAGTTTAAAAATATTTGGTGCCAGGTTGAGCTGCAATAAGTGCAAAAAGAAAACCTAAAAGGAAAATTTCACAATGACTGATGAAGTCCCCAAATTTTTGTTTGCCAGCTGTTGCTGGAGCTCCTTAATTTTGCCTTTCTATAGTTGAAACAGAAAAGAATGTGTTGTGCATGTAGCTGGGGGGGGGGGCTTAGGGGGCTTCAGCCCCCCCCCCAATTATCAGGGTGGTCCGTGAGAAGGCCTTACTGGTACATTATTTAAACTGTTATGTTTATTCATATCATGATCTGATCACCATGCTCATTATATCCCACATTCATGGGGTTATTGGGATAACAATACAAAAAGTTTGGTAGGGTAGTCCTTCTCTTACTCAGACTCAGCCCCTCCCGAATCAAACTCGGCCCTCCCCAAATCAAAATCTTGGCTACGGCCCTGCGTTGTAGCACTTGAATATCCCAGGAGCAAGGCAATTATTCTACTGGATATATTAGGCCATGGCTTCTTAAACATTTTTCACAGGTGACCTCTTTTGGCTTGGGAGATTTTGATGCAACTCTAGGTATATAAGTGTACAACATAGGTATAAAAATCAAACATTTACTGATAAAAAGTCCGCATTTGCAAGGCTTGCTAAACAGGGTGATTTCCCTTTTTATGACGTGCAGCTGAAACATTTTCTACAGAGTCCACTGTAAACACTGCACACCAGATTTGAGTAAATGTCTAAAACAACCACTAGGTAATCTTCAGCAATCTTTTACTGTTGCCAATTTTTTGGGATTCCAACATTGAGCTAAGGGGACTTCATTTGGGGTCAGGAACAACAATTGAAGAAGTCTGCTAGGCCAACCTATTCCTTATCCAAATTCAGAAAGGAGAAAACTCATTAGCGGATAATCCTCAAACTTCAATAAGTTTCCAGTTTACTCAGGGCCAACCAAGGAGGTTGTGGAAGGTAATCAGCACTTGTTCTTGGGCATGGGTGTCATTGCCCTCCTTTGAAGTCAGACTGCGGTTTGCCCAAGAACACCAATGGGTTTCAGGGACTAAACTGGGATTCAAAATCTGGTCTCCTAGATCTAAATCCATTTATGAGAAATGTTGGATTTCTTACTGTTGACTATTGTGGGATACATTTGGTTTACACAAGAAAACAAGCCATTTATATATTAATGTGTTTAACATCAAACATTACAGAGGAAATGATAAGCCTGATCGTGGAAGACTAGTCTTATCTAATGAGTCTGTTTCTAGAGTGTTAATCCCTGTGGCACAGCTTCTAGATTGAGAGAAACCCTGTTCCCACAATCCTCCTTTGCAGGGAGACAATACTCTGCCCTGAGAAAGCTCACTATGGAAGCATTACCTCATCTGAGTGCCCTCGGTGGTGGAACATACTCCAAGGTCAGGACATGGTTTCCTAGCAACTAATGAGAACTGATTAATCCTTTTGTGGGTGTGACACATACCACACTGATTTGTGTGATTCTGGGCTAGGTTCTACTATTTGTGTGGTGTCAGGCAAAGCAAGTAACAATTACTCGCTGAAAGACACGTCATACATATGCATAGCAATGGCCTTGTTAGTTGTATAAATAATCATGGGGGGAGTGTGACTTTCCATTTATAACGTTAACCTGAGGCTGTTCATTTATAAGCGATGCTTCTTCACTTTATGGTGAATGCTCATTAGATGATTTCTGAGTTAAAAAGCATTGAACCTGGTAGCTATGAGTAAATTACCCGAAAAGTAATGCATTTGCTTTCTATGACAGATAGCATGATGGCTTCACATTTTGCATATAGGACATGAAGTCAGCAGGGTGGTTAATGGCTCTGAAGATAAGCATACTAAACATGGTGGTTAGGGCTTTCATAATTTTTTTTGTTTTTTTATTTTCTGTATTAGAAACAGTGACATAGGTGAGGGAACATTGTAAGTAATAATTCTTCAAATGTATCCTTGGACTAGGAAATGATATATCAATACTATCAATGCAAGCGTACATACATAAATACTCAAATCCCACCCACACTAATGGGGAAATTTGAGATTACCACTTGAAGACACTGTATTGGCACAAACATATTTTGTGAGTAATCTGCCTAAAGAAAGGAGAAAGTTTGGAGAGCAGGATTATGCCTTAGTTTCAAAAAGTTCTCTAGAGGGTAAAATATGATATCTATAATGGAAGAGCTTGCTGTCATCTCTACAGGTTTCAGAGCTGCAGCATCGCCTTCTGTCAATGTCTAATGAACTGTGTAGTTCCATATGATTTACTATTCCTGATGCTCCACTAGGAATGATCAATAATACATTCTATATCATTTCTTTTACTTCCAAATGTGCACAGCAGGGTAGAGTAGGCTTTATTAGATTGCAGATTGGGAGAGGAGAAGAGAATAAAATCATCTTCTCTCCCCTCGAAAGCTGAACTGTTAGGATCATTGTAGCATTTGGTGGTTATTTAAGAAATGATTCGTTTCTTTCATTCCGTCTTTCTTTTTAAATATTCAGTTTGTTATTTTGTAGCAGCTTTCATAGCGGAAACAGCCCCTCCCCCAACTACTACTCAGAATATGCATAAATGGAAAAGAACGGCAGGGTAAATATTAAAATTGAGATCGTTTTACAAGTTGATTTAGTCAATAGAAAGTCCCCAAAACAAACTCCCCGAGGCTTTGAAAATGGCAAGGAACAGAGAAGTTTGGCCGAAGCCCAGACTTAGCACAATGTTGCCCTGCTTTGCCTCTCCCTATTCTTCTGAGACCCGGCATGAAGCATTCTGTTGTTAGGCTTTAATTTTACATTTCCCCTCGCAATTCAGGAAGATGAATGAAATACAGAGCAGTTCCCTCCAGAAGAAATGAGCACATGTTGTGCTGGGAACTAGAATTGGAGGGGAGAGGTATTAATATTGCGATATAAAATATCTTTTAAAAGGCCCCCTTCCCCCCCAGCCAACAAACAATCACACGTGCAGTGCCTCTCTCTGGAGTGATCAGATGCTTTTTGTAGCTTTTTAAAAAGTTGGCTTAATGCAATTTGAGAAAATTGGGCATGTGAAGTATTGCTTTTACTAGCGATTGAACAGAGATTTATTTTCTTGTTTTGCCTTTCCCTCACCCCTTCTTAGCATCCTTCTGAGGTACAAATATAATGACTGCATATTATTTTTCTGAACAAACGGTGACTCATGAATTAATCCCAAATGGCTAAAAATTCTTCACTGGGCAGATGAAACAATTATCCTGTGGAAGCTTTGCCTTTGTCTACACTGCCATATAATGCAACTTGAAACTACATTATATGGTCAGTGTAAACCAGTGTTTCTCAACCTTCATAATGCCGCGACCCCTTAATACAGTTCCTCATGTTGTGGTGACCCCCAACCATAACATTACTTTCGTTGCTACTTCATAACTATAATTTTGCTACTGATATGAATCGTAAGGTAAATATCTGATATGCAGGATGTATTTTTATTCACTAGACGAAATTTGTCACAAATACCCGATATGTCCAAATTTGAATACTGCTGGGGTGGGGGTTTGATTTTGTCATTTGGGAGTTGTAGTTGCTGGGATTTATAGTTCACCTACAATCAAAGAGCATTCTGAACCCCACCAATGATAGAATTGGACCAAACTTACCACACAGAATGCCCATGACCAACAGAAAATATTGTGTTTTCTAATGATTTTGGTGACCCCACTGACACCCCCCCCCTGCGATTCACCCTGGGGTTCTGACCCCCAGGTTGAGAAATTCTCAACCTGGGGGTCTTATTATATAAGTCTACACTGAACATGTAATTCAATTTCAAATGGCATTATATGGCAGTGTAGATGGGGCCTTTTAAAATCTATTACTTAAAACAAAGTTATTATTGGCAGCCTGAAAATATCTGTTACTAAGAAGCTTATCACATTGGAACATATTCCGTTTCTGAGACTCTTTGAACATGATTCTAAATGGGTCCAATTATATGACATTTGCCCCATTCCATCAGTAATCCATTGTAATCCATCTGGAAAATCCCATGACCCAATGTTATGGAATCATCGATGTTGTAATTTGGCAAGGCACCAGCACTTTTTGGTAGAGAAAGTTAAATGCAGCACTTTGGACTGGATTTGTAATGGCAAGTTGATGGATATGGCTCAATGCTCCTGTTATGGACAAAATACTGTTTTTAACTTAAGAGAATGTGTAAGATGTGTTAATGTTAATTGTATTTTAATGTATTTTAATGCTATATGTTTTTGGTTTTATACTTATTTTATTATGCTGGCATCGAATTGTTCCTTTTGTTAGGCCGCTCTGAGTCCCCCTTCGGGGGTTGAGAAGAGCGAGGTAAAAATGTTGGAAATAAATAAATAAAAATAATAAAAATATCTTGTAAAACTGTAACTCCCAGGATTTCATAGCATTGAGCAATAGCAGTTAAAGTAGTGTCAGACTACATTAATTCTACAGTATAGATGACTCCTGAGAGACTTGATCTATCAAACGCACATGGATATTTCAAGGAGTGGGAGGGGGGGCTTACCAGTGTTTTGCATTGAGTGTCACATGTATGACTATCTGCCTGCTGGGCAGAAGTCTTGGGTGTGCATTCGCTGCAGTGAGCTCCTGGCTCTCAGGGAACGTGTTCTTTCCCTTGAAGCCAAGGTAGCAGACCTGGAGAAGCACAGAGAGGAAGTGAGGCAGGAGGAAGAGATCTCCAGGGATGAAATAGGAGCATCCCACTCCGTTCTGAGCAGCCCTCCAGCTGCTTTGGAAAATGGGGGTCTTGGGCAGGGAGGACATCAGTCTGAGGAAGAGGGACCGACCCCTTCCTCGGAGGATGCGCCCATATCCTCTTGCACTGAGGATACTTCTCAACGGGTGGTAGGAGGGGGCTTCTTGTAGTGGGCGATTCGATTGTCAGGAACATAGAAAGCTGGGTTTGTGATGGATGTGATGACTGCATGGTAAATTGCCTGCCGGGTGCAAAGGTTGCGGACATCACGAGGCATTTAGATAGGCTGGTAGATAGTGCCGGGTGGAGCCAGCAGTCGTGGTACACGTCGGTACCAATGACATTGGGAAGGCCAAACGGATGGTCCTGGAAGCCAAATTTAGGTTGCTAGGTAGAAGATTAAGGTCCAGGACCTCAAAGGTAGCATTCTCGAAATTCTACCGGTTCCACGCGCAGGGACAGCCAGACAAGCAGAGCTCAGGAGCTTCAATGCGTGGATGAAGCAGTGGTGTCGAGAGGAAGGGTTTAGATTTGTTAGGAACTGGGGACATTTTCGGAAAGCCAAACCTTTACAAAGGGACGGGTTACACTTGAACGAAAATGGAACCAGACTGCTGGCAATTAATATTAAAAAGGCTTCAGAGCAGCTTTTAAACTGATTCCTAGGGGAAAGTCGACAGGAGCTGGGCAGCTTCCGGTTCGAGAGGGTGAAACGCCAAGTATGGAGGATGAAATTTACGCACAAATGGCTGAGTCAACAGAAAAGATAGAAAGTAGTCAAGAGGTAGGACATGTTAGGCCTTCTACAAATTCTCATAAACAGCCAAAGTTGAAAGGGCACCAGAGCAATAAATATAAATGTCTGTACGCAAACGCTAGAAGCCTTCGAACAAAAAGAGGGGAGTTGGAATGTTTGGCAAAAGAAAAAAGTATTGATATTATTGGCATAACAGAAACCTGGTGGACAGAGGAAAACAATTGGGACACAAAAATTCCAGGTTATAAACTGTACAGGAAAGACAGGAGAGGGAAAAACGGTGGTGGTGTGGCCTTGTACATAAATGAAGAGCTAGAATCTCATGAATTAGAATTTCAAGAAAATTCAAACTCGCCTACAGATACATTGTGGGTAAAAGTCCCAGGACAAAAAACTAATCTAGCATTAGGGATCTGCTATCGCCTCCCAACCAAACTCCAGAGGCAGACTGCTATCTGGAAAATGAAATTAAACAGGCCTCAAAAAGCAATAAATTAGTCATAATGGGGGACTTCAACTATCCCCGAATAGATTGGCTAAATTCTTGTTCTACGCATGAAAGAGAGACAAGGTTCCTCGACATGCTAGCTGATTATTCCCTTGAGCAGATGGTCATGGAACCAACCAGGGGAAAGGGAATCATGGACTTGGTGCTATCTAATGAACAAGATCTCGTTCAAGATGTCCTTGTAACTGAGCCCATAGGTACCAGTGACCACAACACAATAACCTTCAACTTAAGTTTGGATAGCAAACTGTCAGTGAAAACTAACACAGAGACCTTAAATTTTCACAAAGGGAATTTCACCAAAATGAGAAAAATAGTAAAGAACAAACTAAAAGGAACAGTAAAAAAATCAAATCCCTCCAAAATGCTTGGAAACTGTTTAAAAATACTTTAAAACAAGCTGAACTAAAATGCATTCCTAAAATAAGAAAGAGGGCCGGGAAAGTCCAAGAGGACATCGGTATGGCTTACAAATGAAGTAAAAGATGTGATTGGAAAGAAGAAAAACTCATTTAAGAAATGGAAGGCTCTTCCTACTGAGGAGAACAGAAAGGAACACAAGCTCTGGCAAACTAAATGCAAAGCAACCGTCAGGAAAGCCAAGAGAGATTTTGAGGCACATATAGCTAAGAACATTAAAAAAATAGCAAAAACTTCTTTTAAGTACATCAGAAGCAGGAACCCAACTAGAAAAGCAGTTGGGCCACTTGACGACAATGGTCAGAAAGGGACAATAAGTGAAGACAAGGAGATTGCTGAGCGGCTAAATGAGTTCTTTGCCTCCGTTTTCACACAGGAGGACAGACAACATATGCCTGCAGCTGAGTCAGTTTTTTCAGGGAGGGAATTAAATGAATTAAACCAGATAGAGATAAACAAGGAAGATGTTCTCACATGCCTTACTAAACTAAATGTCAACAAATCACCAGGGCCAGATGGCATCCACCCCAGAGTTCTTAAGGAACTCAAGTGTGAAATTGCTGAAATTCTAGCCAAAATATATAACCTTTCTCTAAGATCAGGCACTGTACCCGAGGACTGGAGGGAGGCAAATGTAACTCCCATCTTCAAGAAAGGATCCAGGGGTGATCCAGGAAATTATAGGCCAGTTAGTCTAACCTCAGTTCCAGGCAAAGTGATGGAAACCATTATTAAAGAAAAAAATTACTAAGCACATAGAAGAACAGGCATTGCTGAAGGGAAATCAACATGGTTTCTGCGAAGGCAAATCATGTCTTACTAACTTGTTAGAATTCTTTGAGGGTGTAAATAAACACATAGATAAAGGGGACCCAGTCGATATTGTTTACCTTGACTTTCAAAAGGCTTTTGACAAAAGTCCCTCACCAAAGGCTCCTAAATAAGCTCTTCAGCCATGGAATCAGGGGACAGGTCTTGTCCTGGATTGGAACCTGGCTAAACTGTAGGAAACAAAGGGTGGTAATAAATGGACACTTCTCTGGGTGGAAAGAGGTGAGAAGTGGCGTACCCAAGGTTCAGTTTTAGGACCGTTACTTTTTAATTTATTCATAAATGATCTGGATGTAGAAGTAAATTGTGAGGTAGCAAAGTTTGCAGATGACACTAAACTGTTCAGGGTAGTTAAAAATGAAACTGACTGTAAAGAGCTCCAGAAAGATCTCTTGAAATTGAGAGAATGGGCAACAAAGTGGCAAATGCATTTTATCCTAAACAAGTGTAAAGTCATGCACATCGGGCAAAGAACCCCAAATACACTTATCAACTGATGGGATCAAAGCTTTCTGAGACAAACCAGGAAAGGGATCTTGGGGTTTTGGTGGACAGCTCAATGAAGATGTCAACCCAGTGCGCAGCAGCAGTGAAAAAGCAAATTCTATGCTTGGCATGATCAGGAAGGGAATCGAAAATAGGTCGGCAAATGTTGTATTGCCTCTCTACAAATCTATGGTGAGGCCACATCTGAGTACTGTGTACAATTCTGGTCACCGCACCTCAAGAAGGATATAACGGAACTGGAAAAGGTACAAAGAAGGGCAACAAAATGATCCAAGGGATGGAGCAGCTCCCTTATGAAATCAGGTTGCAACGCCTTGGTCTTTTTTTCAGCCTTGAAAGACGGCGTTTAAGGGGTGAGTTGATCGAAGTGTATAAAATCATGCATGGGATAGAAAAGGTGAATAAAGAAAAAATATTTTCTCTGTCACACAACACTAGGACTAGGGGGCACTCCCTGAAGCTCGATGGTAGGAAAGTTAGGACAAATAAAGGGAAATATTTCTTCACCCAGAGGGTCATTGGGTTATGGAACTCACTTCCAGAGGAGGTTGACAGCTGTCAGCCTGACAGCTTCAAGGCAGGATTAGACAGATTCATGGATACCAAGGGAATCAGTAGTTACTGAAATGGACATCCAAGTGCCACCTCTGTGTTGATGGAGGCAGGCAGGATTTTCCCCGGGTACTGGTTGTGGGGGGTCGGGAGCAGGCGAGGGTTTTGCCCTCCTTTCTGCTAGAGATCCCTGTGTACAACTGGTGGGCCACTGTGTGACACAGAATGCTGGACTAGATGGGCTGAGGCCCGATTCAGCATGGCTCTTCTTATGTTCTTATGTTCTAACTATGCAAACTATTCAGTTTTACAAATGTTTCTTTTCTTTCTTTTTTCTAAAGAGAGATGAATAGTTTTGCTTTTCCGGACCAATTTATGATCAAAGGTATATAGGAAATGGTTAAAAATATTGCTTTGAAAGAATTATTTATTATGATCATACATGTAGAATGGATAAAGCAAAGATACTCTTAAAATACTACATCCATATCTACTCCCAAATAAATCCCACTGAAATCAATGGGACTTGCTTCCTTTTAAAGTTTGTCTGGGACTTAGAAAGGCCTAAATCTTTGATTGGGTGAATTGCCCATGCTGAAAATTGGATTCCTTGCATTATAAATGCTTTTCTAAAACAAAATTGTTTAGGAAGCTATTTGAGATTAGTGAAATATGAAGATGTTTCTATGATGGAGTGTGCTCCTGTTTTTGCTGATTTTTCCTTGTTCTGCTCTATTTTTGATTGATGTGACAGCCTGCTGTCACTATAGCTCAGATATTTATTTTTTTACCTTTCATTGTTGTTTTAAAATTTTCATTAGCTATTTTAGGTACTAGAAGTAAAGGTGGGATACTTGTGTTTCAGAATAATCAACCGTGACAGATAACATAGAAAAAAAGAAAGAAAAATACTATTTTCTCTTGCTTCATGCACAGTAACTCCAAAGCCTAGAAAAGTAACTGACCACATTGACTGAAGTGTGTCTAGAATATGTAATGTGAAAAAACCAACAAGATTTCTAAGCTTTGATGCTTTGACTTGAAATGATTTAACACCAGCTGCTTTGTTTCTATTTCTTCTGCTATTCTTCATTGTTTATATATTTCAGCTGGTGAACTTGCTGGTCAAAAGAACATGGATTTTCTCATCCTCAACAAAAATGGGCATCTCAAAAATCTAGACATCCTACTGAGATAAATGACAATTGCTGCAAGACTCTGTGCTTCAGGACCTCTTCTGAGAAAATTGATAGATTTTCATTCTCCAAAAGAGAACAGAAAGCAATAGAACCCATGACAGCCTGGGACAAGGATGAAGGAGAAATTAATTTAGGTTGGATCTACACTGCCAAATAATGCAGTTTGAACTGCATTGAACTGCATTATGTAAGTCTACACTGACCATATAATGGAGTACAAACTGTATTATATGACAGTGTAGATCCAGTCATAGTCTGTATTTTAATGTGTGTTTATTGTATTCTAGCTTCCCAGATCCTATGTGTTTGAAGTAGCAATACCTTAATATTTGTGCTTTCCTGAATTTTTTTAGTGCAGAAATAAAAAAGTAAAAAAACAAACAAACCACTATACGTTTATGTACTCCAAAGAGGGAACCATTAATGCAAGTATGGACATAATTTCATGTAACCTTACAAAAAAGAACATCACAAATGGATGTGATAAAGGAATGGAATAGAATTGCACTTAATGTTGGAAAAAGAGAAACTGGGGAAACCTAAGTTTGAAAGATTTGACCTTTCCTAGTCCACAAAAAATGTATATATACAGTTCTTAAAGCAACTTCACAAGGATAAACCAAAGGTAACTGTCTTTTTTATTTCTTTTGTTTCTCATCACATCTAGGCCATGGAATGTGTGGTATCATATTTTATAGTCTCACAAAACAAAAATGTAGATGTCATGGCTCTAATACCATCACTTTTATCACCCCTTATTATTTTTGCCTGATGAAGCATGTGAATGTGGTATAAACATTGAGAACTGAGAAGCCCTGACACTCAAGCATTCTAACTGGATGTCAGCTGTTACCAACAGTGCTATGGATTTTGAAGAGGCAGAAGAAATAGAGAGTGAAAGGGAGAAATGTGTATAGAGAAAACCCTGGTCGTGATCACTGTCCATCTGGAAATCATTGTGAAAGACCGTGCAGAGCCAGAATAGATCTCCACAGTCACTTACAGACCCACCACCAAGACTCTATCTTTGGAGGACAATCATACTCAACCACGAGTGATCACCTAAAAAAAAGATATCAATTCAAGATGTACAGTAGTTCAGATATTGTTTTATGGTAAAAATATCCCTATATATTATTTGAAATAACTTCATCACTGATAAGGTGATGGGGTGATAGCAAAAGCTCATTGAGCAAATGATTTAGCATAGCCTTCACTCTAGAACTAGAACTGGAGTATCAGCATAAAGGAAAGAAAAGGAAAGACACCTGGTGAATGGTTGTGTAGGAGAGAACTTTTCCAGCTTAGGAAGTACCAAAACAAAAGAAAAAAAAAGAGAATGGGAAAAGCATATCATGGGAACCAATGATAAATGAGTTTCTGCAAAATGAAGGCAGCTACAAGAAGTATAAGGAGGGAAATAGAGGGGGCATATTCAGTGAAAGAGAAGCAGATAGCTTTAGATGTGAAGATTAGAACCCTGAAATCAATACAAAAGCACACTGTGAGACAGAGCGGGACTTAAGAAGAGAGGTGACATATGAATAACAATGGGAAAGCAAGACAAGTATAGCAAAACAGTTGTGTATTGATTAATGGGGAAATACAGCAAGTAGGAAAGCCAGCAGGGAAGCTGCCGTAGCCTAGATGAGAGATAATAAGGGTATGGACAATTATTTTAACAGTAGGTATAGAAAGGAAAGGGCAAATCATGGAGATGTCGAAAAATAAGTGGTAAGAAGACCTGATTGTACATAAGAGAAGATGGAGAAGGATGAGTCAAAATGATTTCAATTTTACGTGCTTCAGTAGTCTAGAGAATGACAATTATCTCCATCAGCAACAGATAAATGTATATGACTCAGAGATGTTAGAACTCAGAGATGTTGAAAGACCACTTATGTTGTAAGGTGACTGTGGACCATTCAAGAAGAAATGTCCTCTGAGCAGAAAAGAAGTGTTTGGGAACAAAGCTAATGACAAGAACTTTTAAAAACAGGATATAAAACACTTAGCATAGAAGTGAAAGGCATCACCCAAAGATATCATACTCCTAGTTATGCAAAAGTGTTTTTTTCCATTTTCTCTCTCTCAAGGACTTTTAAACTATGTTGAAAACTATGTTGAAAACCTAAGCAAAAATCAAATAGTTCTAAGCACAGACCGATGGTTTTGCACACAATCTTACAAGATTTTACACAATGCTACTTGCTTTAGAAAGAGTTGGCAGTCTCTCTTTTTTTGCTAATAGTTCTAACACATAAGTGGATCATTAACTTTATTAAAGGAAGAAAGTGGATTACCTCTTTTCTAAAGACATCTCTTGGCCAACTGTATGGAAATGGACTCAACATTTTGAATATTTCTACATTTGCTCAGTGAAAATAATAAAGAATATCCCAAATTATTTTACCAGATCCAATGTGACATTTGGAACTCTCTCTTTTTGTGATACCAGTTAATCACATATCCTTAAAACAGCTACTATGTGAGTCAGGGAAATGGCATTAACATTTGGGACAATTGGAAAAAAAATGTAAAAAGTCTGCTGGAAATGGTTTTTTCTGGCTAGTCTGTCAGACAATGCATGAACCAGTGACCTTTTTTGGTATAGAATTGCAATGTATCTCTTCAATCTAAAACCAGATAATTATAATTTTACAGCATCTTCTGGAACACTGAGGGGAAAAGGGTTATTCTCATATTTTGCTAAATACAGTTAGAATTCTGTTGAGATGGGAAGGTAATATACTGAGTATGTGTTGAATGAATCTGAGGGATTGGGTGCATCACTACTATTTTCAAGTTACCAGACAACAAGCGATAACATTTTGTAGGTTTTATTATTCATTTTCTTCAATGATTTCATATGATTAATCTAAAATCCATTTCTCATTGTCACAGCATGTGACAGAGAAACTATCAATTATACTAAACCTCACAGTTTTTCCAGATTTTCCTAGGGATGTGAAGGGTGGTGATGAACTTTGATTGGTTTACATTGTAATATAAATTTACTCAGATAATATGATATCATTAATTAATGTGCCTCCCAGTCAACTCTCACTTATAGTGACCCAATCCTATGATTTTATTGGCAAGATGTATTTAGAAGGAGTTGCCATTGTTTTCTTCTGATGATCTGAGAGAGTTTGACTTCCCTAAGGTCACCTTGTGGGTTTCTAAAGCTGAGCAGTTATAGCTGACCAGAGATTCAAGTCCTGGTTTCCAGGAGTCCTAGGGCAACTCTACACTGACCATTTATCCACTTTTCAGATTGTGTCCTGTGTTGCCCCAGGTGTTTCTAGGGCAAGGTCTGATTGATCAATGCATTTGCAGCAATTCTAGCTAACTTCTCCTTTCTCCTTTTGCCCTTCAGCATGTTTTACTCGCCCTCTTCCTCCGCCTCAACACTTGTCACCAAATCTCCAACTCCTACATCTTCAGCCTCCTGTTCTACCTCCTCCTCCTCCTCCTCAGAAGAGGAGTACACAACAGTTTTGCCCTAGAAAGAGGTGGGGGGTGTTCAGACCATCCTTTGACCATCCAGACTTTGAAGAAGTAGGAGGGAGTTCTGACCATCCAGCATCACTGAGCCTGAGTTGGCATTATAAAAAGGCAATGCTTGCCACCGCCATCACCCCACTTTCCTTGTTGTGGCAGCTAGTAGATGCCAGAGTAATGGGGAGGGAAGAGATGAGGAGGAATCACCCCCTCCTCCTCCCTCCCTTCCTTCTCTGATCACTTTGTTGCATTAGAATGTCCCTCCAGGCAACAAACAACCAGCATGATACATGTTGCGCTCACTGGCTGCCACAACAAAGAGAATGGGAGGGGACAATGAGCATCATCCTGTGTCCCTGGGCTGCACAGGCCCAGAGAACACAGGATGGCTATGTAAATAGCTGTAGTAGTTTTGGTTTTTTGTTTTTTTTGCTAGGAGCGACTTAAGAAACTGCAACTTGCTTCTGGTGTAAGAGAATTGGTTGTCTGCAAGGACATTGCCCAGAGGATGACTGGATGTTTTTGATGTTTCACCATCCTTGTGGGAGGCTTCTCTCATGTCCCTGCATGGGAAGCTGGAGTTGACAGAGGGAGCTCATTCATGTTCTCCCCAGATTTGAACCTCCGACTTGTTGGTCTTTAGTCTTGCTGACACAAGGATGTAACCCATTGCACCACTGGGTGCTCCATTTGCTGAAGTTGGTTATGTCATGTAATGAGGCTGCCATTCTGGTTCACTCAGGAATCTGAGGGAGAATTTAGAGCAACCCATGGCTGTGGTTAACATGGTTCAAGGCTCTATTAAGCAGCGTTGGCCTGAATTAACCTAGATCAGTTCTATGTCCCATTTAGCTACCATGGATCTTAATTCCCCTTTGTATTAAGTGACCATTGTAGATATGTCCTTACTCCAACTCTCAAGCCATTACACCACTGGCTCTCCAATTCACATTCATTGTACTGATATGTAAATAAGAATACATTTTTTTACCTTGGTTTTAGCATGTCTCTGAATCCTGTATTGCTGTAATATGTGTAGTACATTAGTGAAAACTCAGTACAAAAATGCATATATTAATGGAAAATATTTGTAAAAATACAGTATATGTGGTAGGGAAAATGGCATACAAAAGGGTACCTGAGTTTTTATGCACACAAAACTGAAATTTTTTGCATGTCACCTTCCAAACTTATGCAAAAATGAGATGGAACAATGCTATACCTGGAAAAAATATATAATGTTATAGATAGTGAAAGTCAGATTCATCCAAACTGTGCTGAGTTTCATGAAAGGAAGCAAACCCGCCTTATGGTCAATTTGCACATTGTTCTGCACTGATTTTATTTTTTATGGACTAATTATTCCATGTTGTTCAGCATAATGTTGTTCCAACCTATGCAGAGAGATTCCTTCTCTTTTCCCTTGTGACACCCTTAATCTGCTACAGAGCCCCATGTCCCTCCTGAACAGATGGGAGACATAGGATCCTGGAATAGTGGGGAACTAATTCTCTCCCTGCTGTGCAGATGGAAACTTTGTGGTGGAGGGCACTAATTGGAATTTGCCCATTATTATTTTGTTTCAATAAGTTTTTTTTGAGAAGGGGGAATCCCTACTTCTGAAATACAAACACATATCGAACTACATGTAGTTAAGTAAAAATAAAAATAAAAGAAGCATTCTTTCTTTAACTATAAGGGAACACCTTTATAAGATTGTGTCTGCATATGCAAGCAGACTAAAGCATAAATGAACTATGCTTTGCTTTTCCTATATATATATTTAAATTTATGAATAAACTGTATTGTGTTTCCCAAGTATAGCAAGATGCCAAAGTCAACATTTGAACAACTGTTTCAAAGCATTCAAAATGTTTGTTTCTTGTGCACTTATTTATTTGCCTGTAGCACTGGAACATCAGCAATATATCACCTGGCAGTAGCAGCAACTGGACGCAGGTGCGGATGCTACGTGCAGAGACAATTGTGTTCTAAGTGAGAACCTTTAGGTGTTTTTGAGCCTGCATATAGGACTGCTTTCGGCAAAGTTATTTTTTCCTGAGGTGGAGGTGTCATGTCTAAATCGATACTTTAGAAGAGATGAAATATAGAACTCTGCATAATTTCATTTCAGTGTTATTAATCTTCCCACTGTCATTTCTCCTACTTGGCAATGCATTGTTAGGGGTTCGGCAAGTACCCAGATAACAGGGTCTGAGGAATTGTTGTGTGTCATATATAAGGGATGAATCGGGAAGTTCTAATTTTAATCTTTGGAATTTTTTACTTGATGCAACTTTTCCTTTTCAGAAACAATATATTTTGTGTATCTTCAAATCACTGAGCTCATGAATTTCATAGAGTTTTCTTAGGAAAGGTTAGATTATAGCTTTTAATTAATCCATCCTAATTTGTTCATATGTACCAATGCATGGCAAACTGGAATTAATACAAATTCATACCACAGTGGTAGAGGAGGAACACTGGCAGGACACTACAAAGCTATTATTTAAATACTTTAAAAAAGTGTGCTGAATTGAAGCCTTCACCTTTTCTATTCACTCTATGGACATCTTACAGTGAGATGCTAAGGGAGACTACAAACAGCTTAATAGTACAAATCTATTTTTACATTATTTTAAAATTTTTATGAGGATATTCCTTACGTTAACTTTTGACATTATGGTTGGTTTAGTGTTCTTCTTGAGCTTTACTCTTTTAATAATAATAATAATTGATGGCTGAAAGTGAGGAGGAGCTGAGGAGCCTTCTAATCAAGGTGAAAGAAGAAAGTGCAAAAACTGGGTTGCAGTTAAACATAAAAAACCAAGATTATGGCAACAATACTGATTGATAACTGGCAAATAGAGGGAGCGACAGACTTTGTATTTCTAGGTGCAAAGATTACTGCAGACACAGACTGCAGCCAGTAAATTAGAAGACATTTACTTCTTGGGAGGAGAGCAATGACCAATCTCGATAAAATAGTGAAGAGTAGAGAAATCACACTGACAACAAAGATTTGCATAGTTAAAGCAATGGTATTCCTCATAGTAACCTATAGATGTGAGAGCTGGACCATAAGGAAGGCTGAGTGAAGGAAGATAAACGCTTTTGAACTGTGGTGTTGGAGGAAAGTTCTGAGAGTGCCTTGGACCGCGAGAAGATACAACCAGTCGATACTTCAGGAAATAAAGCCTGACTGCTCACTGGAGGGAAGGATATTAGAGGCAAAGATGAAGTACTTTGGCCACATAATGAGAAGACAGGAAAGCTTGGAGAAGACAACAGTGCTGGGGAAAATGGAAGGAAAAAGAAAGAGAAGCCGACCAAGGGCAAGATGGATGGATGGTATCCTTGAAGTGACTGGCTTGACTCTGAAGGAGCTGGGGGTGGTGATGGCCGACAGGGAGCTTTGGTGTGGGCTGGTCCATGAGGTCAAGAAGAGTCGGAAGTGACTGAATGAATAAACAACATAAAGGAAAATGCTAATGAACAGGACTCCTGGTTGATAAGAGGAAATATAGTCTAAGAATGAACAGTTTGCACCTAATGTTCATGGAATATAGTATAATGGGTATAATCTACTATATTGGTGTGATCTCTCATGTGAGTTAGTAATATGCTGTTCACATCCAGAATCAAAAGCAGTGTTTACAACCATAATAATACGAAGGAAGATAACCAATTTTTAACATATATCTGTTTCTTGTATTTTAAAATTATGGCACAGAACTCTACCTTTTGTTTGCAGAAGCTGATAATTATATTTAAGGGCCTTGGTAGAATAAGATTACCCAAGCAATTAACTCTAAACTCTGACAGAAGAAAGAAAGAGAGATAGGGATAGATAATAATCTTACTCTAGTGACTTTCATAAACCCAGATGTAAGTTTCTGAGTGCAGTCATATTGGAATAAAGAGTCTGAGGTCGGCTGAAGTCCAACATTTTCTCTATTTTGATATAGGTGTATATATAATACTCTCTTACCTTTTAAATGCTTCAAACCTGATTTGTGTGCAATGAGCATTCCATTACAGTGCATTAATGTAAGAGCTGCTTATGAAAATATAAATGCATACTTGTTAAGTACAGGTTTAACTTCTATAACTCTGCTATATGTTATAGAAATGAAACTTATCAACAACAATGAGATAATCAATGTTTTAATCAAAGAATTCCATATGGTAGACATGCTTGCAGATTCCAGTTTCTCTTTGTACTTGTGTGCTTTCAAATCACTTCTCAACTTTTTGGCAAGTCATAGTGTTTCCTTAAGCAAGGAATGGTGGATTTGTTAGTTCCTTACTTTGGAATATGTGTTCAATTAATAAGAATGCACCGAACCTTAGTTTTTGATGCCTTGGGGGTGTACCTTTAAAGCCTGTTTGGAAATCAGAAGTCGATTCACCATCTCAGTAACACCGGAGTCACCAGCTGCTACTGGGCATGACTCCACTACCAATTTTGCCTCCACAGAATCACTCACAGATGGAGAGGCAAGGAAAGTTTGCATGGGCTATTTTCCTTTACCATCCCCATGTTGGAGGGAGGGTGGAAGTGGCAGACGTGGGGTTGATTGTCCCCATTTTTGTGCTGCAGTTTAGAGATGCACCACAGGGCCTTTGTGCTTGACAGTCAATACTGACTAGCATAGATGGCTTTGGCAAGGGGAGGAGCACTGAGAACTTCTCGTTGACCAACATTTTCATGCCTGAACAAATAAAAGCTAATTCATTTGAAGAATATAACACCATGCCATTCCTGCAATGATTTCCTTTGCCACAATTCCATGTTCAAACAGAAGTACTTGAATAGTGATTACTGGGTGTATTAGTATAATTCACACACTCATTTTGTGCTTTAGAATATCAAAATGTTGTTTGACTAAGCAACCTTGTTCTCTATTGTTGTTATTGCAAGGGGGAGGAAGACAGTACATTACAGAATTTTCATAATAAAAAGGCTACACTTGATTTCTGAGTGTCATTTTTACACGTATTAATAAAACCTAAAGGCATGCTTGTTCCCGACTATTTTTATGCTAGCATGCCATAGCTTCCCACACTTATAATGAACAAGCATGTTGGGAGTGAAAGCACTATTGGATTTAGTCATATTAAACAGCAAAAAGAAGAAAGGGGAATAATTTCTTTTATAAAAAGCAGTTAGCGTTTTGTTTGCATAATTCCTTGGGGAGAAAAAGAGAAGAAAAGGGTAGGGAAACTATATGTAATAAGAGGTAAAAAGCATAGCATAATAGGCTTTCAAAAAACCCCTCCATGTTTGCAGATGCAATTTTGTAGCTATGTTAAATTATAGATGCAAATGCTTGCATTTAAAATGCCAGAAGGCTTTTTGTAATTTCTTGATGGGGGAGGGGAGGACGGGTGGGCTGGAGTTAAGTGTAGTCATTTGCAAAAATGAAGATCCTGTAAAAAATTGTCAGTTTGGTAATGCAAACGGTGTACTCAATGTGCATGGTTGAACAGAGGGGGCAAGAAAATATTGTAATTTGGATGATGGAATCAGTTGTGTTGTTTTCTTCCAGCCTCCTCAATACATACATTAGTAATTGCTGACCTCCTTTTTTCTATCTCCAACAAAGGGATCTATGAAAAATGCATTTCTCTGGCTGAGATTCAAGCAACTGTAACAGGCTTGTAGAAGCCCCACATTATGTGTGTATGTATACACTCACACAGAGAGAGGTTAGCAGTGGTGGCTAGTGGGTCCAGTGCAACTAAGTCCTGTGTTTTACATGCAATTTTAAAGGAGCTATCTAAATCTTTTGTCATAAGAACATAAGAAGAGCCATGCTGAATCGGACCTCAGCCCATCTAGTCCAGCATTCTGTATCACACAGTGGCCCACCAGTTGTACACGGGGATCTCGAGCAATCTCTATGTCAATCATAGATACAGCATCTTAGATAGCAGAAAATGTTCAGAACCTTGGATAGCTTCTCTTGGATAGAACAGAGAACAGATTCAGTTCCCCAACCAACCAGAGTTTGATCTGACAAATGGGCTGAGTATGGCACCATTTTTGAATTTGACCAAGGGGACATCTACACTACACAATTAATACAGTTTGACACCCCTTTAATTGCCACGAGAGGCATAGCTTTATAAGATCTTTAGCCTTAAAATAATAGAGTTGGTCATTTAGTCCAACCCTGTGTCATACAGGAAAAGGGCAAAGTACTGACAGATGGCCATCCAGCCTCTGTTTAAAAGCCTCCAAAGATGGAGTCTCCATCACACTTTGAGATAGAGAGTTGCACTGTTTAACAGCTCTTACCATAAGGAAGTTCTTCATAATGTTCAGGTGGAATCTCCTTTCCTGTCATTTGAACCTATTGTGCCAAGTCCTAATCTCCAGGGCAGCAGAAAACAAGCCTGCTCCCTCTTCCTAATGACAGCCTTTCAAATATTTAAACATGATGTCCATGTCTCCCCTCAACCTTCTCTTCTGCAGGCTAAACGTACACAGTTCTTTGAGCAGCTCCTCGCAGGGCATGGTCTCCAGATCTTTGATCATTTTAGTTGCCTTCCTCTGGACACATTTCAGCTTGTCAATATCCCTCTTGAATTGTGGTGCCCAGAACTGGACATAACATTCTAGATGAGGTCTGACCAAAGCATTACTTCCCTTGACTTAGACATTTTATTAAATTATATTTTATTCAAATTGTATTACTTATTCATTACTGTACAAGGCATTGAATATTTGCCTTTTTATGTCTGTGAGCCACCCTGAATCCCCACGGGGAGATGGGGTGGGATATAAATAAAGTTTTGTAGTTTTTGTTGTATACTCCTTTGGATGCAGCCCAAAATCCCATTGGCTTTTTAAGCTGCTGGATCACACTGTTAGCTCATGTTCAACTTGTTATCTACTAAGACTTCAAGATTTTTTTCACATGAATTGTTGTCGAGCGAGTCATCACCAATCCTGTATTTGTGCATTTTGTTTTGTTTTCTAAGTGAAGTACCTACATTTCTCCTTGTTGAAATTAATTTTGTTAGTTTTGGTCCCAGTTGTCAAGTCTGTTGATATCATTTTGAATTCTGATCCTTTCTTCTGGAGTATTAGCTACAAAATGGTTGTTAAAGGCATTACAGTGAGCTACTGAAAGTTTTAGCAATGGATTCAGAGGGGAGGGCACCCGGGTTAAGCCTGTCACCATTCTGAACAGCTCATCTGAACATGAATCTGCAGACACAATGCATGCAGAGAAGAAAGCAAAGATACCCTCTATACTGAGTTTTGTCACATAAAAGTAGAATTTCCACCATCTGCTCTCTAGTTATCATCCTTCCTGTTTCATTTCCCTTTATTACAGGTTGCACAATTTGTAAAAGGTCAGAAAGAACATTTGGGAATGGTAGTGTCAATAACCCTGGCTAGATTTTGATTCCATTTAGTGACCAGGGATTCAACAGGATCGTCAGTAAATCCAGTCATACAACCATCTAAAGCAGGCATGGGCAAATTCCAGCCCTCCAGGTGTTTTGGACTTCAATTCCCACAATTCCTAACAACTGGTCAGTTGGTTGGGTGGAACATTTTAATAGGTTTTTCACCCCTGCAAGGGTAGGTTGTAGCTGTGATACTAGTCCTGATCAGAAAATGATCTGTCCATGACAACTTGGAGGGATTGATCACCTCTGCTCAGACATCCGTATATTCCAAACTGAAAATCGCATTAAGAGTCTGACCTTTTGAGTTCATCGGTCCAGAAACCAATTGGGATAGGCCCATATTGTCATGGGTACCATAAAATCCCGAGCGGCATCTGACAAACTGGCCACCAGTTGTATGTTGAAGTCACCCAGAAGAAAAAATCTGGGTGACTCCGACAACACTTCTAAGACTAGTTCTGTGAACTCAGCGAGGGAGTCTGTTAGGCAGTGGGGTGGATGTTACACTAATACAATCCCTAGTCTATCCCTGGTTTTCAGACTCAGGTACACACACTCAACATGATTCAGCTTCCTAGTAGGTAGTCTGGTCAGGTTAATATGGTTTTTATAGACTACAGCTACCTCCCCCTCCCTCTGGCTTTCCCTCACCTGCTTACCGACAAGGTACCCAGCTGGGAGGGTCTGAGTGCAAGTCACCCCCTAGCCAAGTTTCAGTGAAGCATGCCAGGTCAGCCCCCTCATCCTTGATAAGATCATAGATGATGTGTGTCTTATTCTTAACTGAGCTGGCATTATTTAAAAGCAAGGTGAGGTTTGGTGGGTTGCCTGGCTAACTCTCCAAGTTCCCTAGGCTGGCAGGGTGACTTGAAGATGAGATAGGAATTAACACCTTTCTCTCCTTCCCCTTTATGGACATGTGACCCTGCCATCACCATATCTCCCTCTGCCCTGCACAACTTGTATTGCTGTCTAATATAATATAAATTGAATTAAAAAACCTAATTCATGGGTCTTAAGGGCTTATGAATCTAAGCCCTGCCACGTCAGTCACTTTGAGTCTCATTTAAAAGAGGAGTGTGGGATATAAATAATTGTTATAAGAACAATAACAATAATAGAAATACACAACTAAAGTACTTTGGAAATATGTCCATCTAAACTCTGACCTCAAGGATTAAGAGTCCGCCACTCTCTGAGGAAATCTGTTTCACTGTCAAACAGCATTTGCACTAAAAAACCAGAACTACTTCCTCTCATTTTGATTCTTTCTTTTCTTGTCATTTGAATTCATTGGTTTGTTTTCTAGTCTCTAAAGCAGCAGGAAACAAGGTTGATCCACCTTCTACATCATATCTCTTCAAATATTTATAGATGGTGTCATCTCCCAGCCTTTCTCCTCCAAAGCTAAGTCATTTCACAAAGGGCTTAATTTCATTGCCTCTAATTTTCTTGGTTGCCTTTTCCTGAGCATAGTCCAACTTATCAATGTCCTCCTTAAAATGTGGTGAGCAGAAGTGAACACCCAGTGTTCCAGATGAGGTCTGACCAACACATTAGTACTGTGTTTGATTAATTAGGAAATTTAATAGTGTGTGTTTTAAAGCTGGCTATGTGTTTGGAAAGCTATCCAGCATGTGTGGAGTTAAAGGATCACAGAAGTTCAAGTGTTCCTAGAAAGGAGAGTAAAAATGTTTTTCTGCTTCCTGTGATGAGTGCGGACTTTAGTCATCACAATGGAATTTGAGAGGCATGCCTCAACTGATAAGAAAGACTGCAAATCGCCATATTAAGAAGATGTTCCTGAAGAGTATGGATGTGTTACTTTAAGCTATGTGTTATGTTGTTTTCTTGTGTATATAGTGTAAATAAACTAATTACTTTATGACTGCAATCCATCCAACTTTTATTACCGCTTGTCACACAATATGGGATACTATTACTTATCTTGATCTGGAATGTTCCTGTTGATGCAACTCAGACTTGCTTTTTTGGCTGCTGCATCACACAAATGTTTACCTTGCAGTTCGATCATTTTTACATACATTGTTTTCAGGCCAAGTGTCACCCATCCTATAGCTGTGCATTTTATTTTTACTTCTAGATATTATACCTTACATTCATCCTTGCTGAAGTTCATTTTGTTAGTTTCAGTCCAACTCTCTAATCTGTCAAGGTGCTTTGGAGTTCTGATTGTATTCTTCTAGGGATTTGCTACAAGAGTTTTGTGTCATCTGCAAATTTGATATCTACTGTATGTCTTCTATCGTCTAAGTCAATAAAAAAGTATTAAACAGCACTGCTGCAAGGACAGAATCCTAAGGGACTTCAGTAGTTACTTTCTCCAGGATGAAGGACAGTAATTGATGAACACTCTCTAGCTTTGGTCAGTCAGTGCAAATAACAGCAGCACTAAACCATTGTTTGCTAGTTTGCCTCCAACAATATCATGGGAGACCTCATCAAAGGTCTTACTGAAATTACAGTACACTACATGTAGAGCACACCCTTGATCTACATAATTTGTTATATTTTCACTAATTTTTCTTTGGGCAGAAGACTGAGGCATTACAATGCCTGGCTTTCTCCCAGTGCTCTTTTAGAATTCGATTCTCTTTTCTACATAATGTCCCTACAACTTCATTGTTCTTACACTTGTTCCAATCATAGTCACTCCCTTTTTTATTATTTTAACCTCTTGAACAAGGTCATTTTGAGCATTAGCTTTTTTGAATTTTCTCCTACATGTATTGGATATTTATTTCTTGTTTGGTGACTCTCTGTTTCCCCATTTCTCATAGATGTTTATTAAAAATCTCATCTCATTTGAAATTTCTTGGAATATACACCTCAGCATCTTTGAACACCTTTAAAATATGGGAATGATGATAATGTCACTTTTGTTGTGGCTTCAATTCCCATTCAAGTTTGAAAGTAGAATCACATTGGTGTGTTATAATGTTGTCATTCTTTCATTGTTCTTAAATGTGGCACTATTTTGCTTAATTGTCATTTCATAATAGAGCATGTAATTGTGTTAAATTTGCTATTCTGGACCTCATTGTTCCTTCTGACTTTGATGTTCAGTTTCTTTTCTAAAATAAGAAACATTTCCTCATAGTTATATACTCATAATAAAAACATGATGAGCCTGTCCTCCCCCTGCACAGCTGGAGGAGGAGAGCAATTTGCTTCCTCCCCCGAAAAAAGGGGAGGGTTCTTTTCGAACCATCCAGAAGAAGGGCATGGCTTTCCTATGGGAAGGCCTGCCCCACCAGGCTCATTCTGCGCCTGGTTGTCAGATGAAGAGGACTGCATCCAGGTCTGTGCCGGGGCTCTGGGGGGAGGGGGCCTTTCTCCCTCCCCTGCCTCTTGGCCCCTTACTCCCTGGGGCTGAGGGTGGGTGGTCATGGCCCCGCAGCCCCTTCCCCCTCCCCCATTACCTCCTTGATCGGCTAGCCTGGTGTGGCTGGGCTGGCCTGGCTGAGATTCTGAGCTAGGTGGCGGCCTTGCCATGGGACGGTAGCCATGAGGGGGAGGCGGTAGGCTTTCTCCTTCCTTCCCTCGGTGGCTCCTGGTTCGGGGTGGGGGTGCGGCCGGCGGCACCTGACCCATGGCGACCACAATGGAGGCGGCCTTCCCAGTGTGCAGGCGGCTGCGAGGCGGCCTTGCTGCGGCCTGAGAGCTGCTCCAGGGAATGAGCGGCTTTCCTTGCTTCCCCCTCCTGGGCTCCCTGCCTTCCTGGCTAGGGCTTAGGGCAAGTCCAGGTGGCTGTAGTGCCCAGATCCCCTCACTGCCCGCTTGACCCCACCCCGCACGCATCTTGTCCGAGTGTGTCTGGGCGCAGTGGCCGGGTTTTCCCCATGAACGTTCACCTGGAACGCATGCCAGACCTTCTTTGGCAGGTTGGAGTGACAAACTAACAATGGGCATGGTGCTGGCATTAGCACCTAGTTCCAGAAAATCTTATATTAGGGTGGTGCAAGAATTTACTGAATTCAGGGAGTATTATTGTTTGCCCAAAACCATCCCCGTCCCCTACGAACACATAGTTCAGTTTTGTGTTTACAGTAGGAGAAAAGGGTTAGCGCCACACTCCATCAGATTAAAGTTAGCTGCACTCGTATACTGGTTCAAGGCTCAAGCCTTCCCTGATCCTACCAATGACTTCTGCTTACACAAACTCATGGCTGGATGGTCCCGACAACATGGTCGACCCAGAAATGACAGACAGCCTTTGACGCCTCATATCCTAAAGGGATTCAAACAATTATGGCCTAAAGTTTGCACATCCCAATATGAACGGGCATTGTTTCATGCGGTGGCCTTGACCACCTTTTTTGCAGCCCTGAGGGTGAGCGAATTGGTGGCTTCACCCAAGACTGATGCTTCACACCATGCCCTACTTGCCTCCAATGCCAAGTTGACCCAGGACAGGTTAGAGATCAGTGTTAGATCTTCCAAAACAGACCAGGGGGCAAGGGGCTGCTTGGTTAAATTGTTAAAATGTGGGTGATTTATGCCCGGTTATAGCTATGTCACACTACACAACACTCAGGTGCCTTGCGGCTGGTTATCTTTTGTGCAACCAAGACAGAATGCCACTAATCAAATACCAATTTTGGTCAGTTACAGCTAAGGCACTCAAATGGCTAGGCTTAGCACACCTTAAATTTGGGACACATTCATTTCGTATTGGCGCAGCATTGTCAGCGGCTGCAATGGGTTATGAGACCGAAACAATTAAATCCTTAGGTAGGTGGAGGTCCAACGCCTACAAAGGATACATATGCACATCTTTGTCATAGTTATATTGTTTATTGTTTCAGGTTCTGCAGGGCTGGCGCATAGATGGAGAGTCCTTGTGTCCAGATGCAGTTATGTTTACTGGGCAGAAAAGGAAGCCCGAAAGACTCCCTATGGCCAGTATTTGGGCCTCGCCTTCATTGCCACTGTTGAGAGGTAAATGAGGTGTCAGGATCATGAAATCTGAGCTGGTGTTGCTCTGATTTCCTGACCTGCCTGCATTTGTTCTGGTCTCTTGACTCTGCTCACGAGATAAGATATCTCCAGGTGTTGGCCTTGGGAGGCTTGGGCCACACCACACCAACATGAGAAGCACCGGCATGAACATTGCTGACTCAGGAAGGATATGAGGAAATATCCACTGGACATTGGGAAACTGGGTCAAAGGGGATATGATGCAACCTCTGCTGGGCATTGCATGTCAGGGGGGTTGGGCCTTTGGGATGATGGACAGGTGATGGGGGTGTGTTTTGTATATAAGCTGTGTTTGTTCCTGTGATGCCAATTCTGGCATCAAAGGTGTTATACCTTCAATAAACTTCGTGAGATCGAGTTGCTGTCCATGCATGGTCTTTACAAGGATTGGAGCGTTATCATTACAGAATGTCAGAACTCCTATACTGCCTATCGTAGAAGAATCTACTGAGGGCTTGTGATGCCATCCGCAATGTCAAAACCCTTTACAGGAGTAGAATGGGTGAGTCCCGAGGAGTTCTGGAGGGATGCGGATGAAGACGGGGCCGTGGCGGGGGTTATATTCCCCGTTTGGGATTGGTGGACAGGAAGATGGAGCATCCCATCCCCATGGGGAGAGGTGATGGCTTCGGAGATGACTGCCTACAAGCCCTGCGGACCGTATGGGAAGGAGAGGACGAAAGTTGGCTTGTCCCAGCCTTCCTGGAAGGAGAGTGATGAGGAAGAGCCCAGGAAGTGCCCAGAGAAGCGGTTGGAAGTGCCTCTGTTCAGGTGGGCTGTCGAGGGGCTAGAGTGGAACCCAGAGAAGCAGTTGGAGGTGCCTCCGTTCAGGTGGGATCCCGTGGGGCCCAGGAGGGGCTGCCCAGAGAAGCAGATTGCCAGGGGTCTGTTCAGGTGGGCTATGAAGCCGGAGGGACCAGAGAAGATCCCAGAAGAGTTGGGGCTCGAGTGGGGTCTCAGGTGGACCCGGTTCTGGCTCAAGGTGGACCGGGCTGCAGCGAAGAAGGTGCTGTGCAGTCTTGTGTTTGGAACAGAAGTGAGCTGGTCCAGGAGTTGCAACGATGCTATTGTATGCTGCAGGAGATAAAGAAAGCTTTTCATTGCGGGCGGCATGACGTGGGCCTACTCCTAAGACGAATGGAGGTTTTGGAGGAGAGAGTCCGGCAGTGTCAAGAAATGATGTCATGTCTCCCCGCCGAGGAAGAGGGGCGTTATGATGATGCTTTTGAGGAAGACAGCTTTGCCCTGGAGAGGGAGGCCCAGTCGGTTGTCTTGAAACCCGAGCTTCCTGGGAGAGAAGGGGCAGAGGAAAGCGAAAATGTTTTGGCTGCAGAAAAGAAGCTCTTTGGCCATGATTGTGTGCCTGGAAACTGTGTGGAGAAAGTTTTGCAGCTTCCAAGGAGTGAAGGAGGGCACCCAGGAGAGCAAGTAGCCTTGGAAACCAGCAAAGATAAGCTGCGTATGGCGGTAGTGGAGGAGATAAATCAGCAACTCCTTCCAGCGGTGTGAGAGCTCTTGAGTCGGAAAGCGAAACTGGTTTAACTTCAAAGGCTGCCTTACCGGAGAGAAATGAAACCGAGTGGGTGGCTGGAGCCGTTGAAGAGTGTCCTGCAGAAATGGAAGTGGAGGGGAAGAAAGAGGAAAAGCCCTTGGGAGAAGAGCGAGAGAGTGCTGCGGCTTTACCGGTTGAAATGCCAATCGAGTGGGTTGCTGAAGCAGATGTTCCCCTCAAGGAGCTGTGTACCATTGGGAAGGAAGCTGCTGGGAGTCCCCAGTTGTTGGAGGCTTTTCCTGCGGAGATGGTGAGCGAGGAGAACCCGATGGGCTTCAGTCATAACGAGGTTCTATGTTCGAGAGATTTGCTGTTTGGGCCCTATCCAGCCAACGTGAAGGAGAAGTTGGGGCTTCTGCTGAGCTGTGAAGTGTTGGCGAGGTCCGTGATTGCAGTGCCGACCGGGTGCTGAGTTCAAGATTGAATTTCTTGCCTATTGATCCACCCCTGCTATTGATCCTGGTGGAGGCGAGCTGTCATTCGGGGGGTGGGCATTTGTTTGGGGCTGATTCGGCAAAGGAGATGGCTGAACTGTGGGAGCAAACCCTTGCTGAGTTGAGGGGCAGATTTGGAAATATGCTGAACTTGAGCTCTCCGAAAGTTGAACTGTGTTCCAGCATTTTGAGTATGGCTGAGTTGACTTGGGGGGTGGCAGGGTGATTGAAATGTATATGCTCTGCCTGATTATGTTTTCGTGGGGAAAGAAAGTGCTCTGGGAGTCAGATGTGACTTGAAAGGAATCCCATGCTTAGTTAATGCAGGAATTAACAGTGCAGGACTGGGATTGTATGACGTTGGGATTTTGTATGTCCAAGACTATTTTGTTTATATAATATAGAGTAATGTGCCTAATGTATTTCTAAGTGTGCTTCTGATATTCCATGGATTGTGTAAATTGCAGAGTTAAATATGTAGCTGTTTAATCCATGTTTGTAGAATGTATTTACATGCTTAGGCAGGTTATCATTGGAGAAAGTGTAATGGGGGGTTTGTGAACTTCATATATTGCATTGTGTTACAACCCTGTCTTTAAATGTGTTAGTTGGGGATATATATTGTTTTATATAAAGTGCATTTATTGTTAGACATGTTAGAATTGCCTCTATGTAGTTAAGGATGATAGTTTTCATGTGCAGATGAGGTTAAGGGGAGATATGTGTCACATGGATTGATGACTTGTTGGATATGGAGGGAAGCTAGTATTTAGGAGCTTGTGGGAATGCTCTGGTTAGAAGATAGGCTACAGAGTTAGTTTAGAAATGATATTATCTCCTGTTGAATTTGCCAGGAGAAGAGGTGATTTGGGATATAGTATAAGTTAAGATGTGTACGTGTTGGTTATACGCAGATGGCTATGCCTGCGTTCCAGTGTGGGAGTGCTCCGTTGGGAGGATAGATTTTAGGTTGTAGTTTGATTAGTGCCTCCTGCCATCGCAGTAGAGGGAGTTGTAGTTTTCCTAGGCGCTTTTCCCCAAGTGAGGGGGGTGTAGTGTTTGTTCAGAGGAATAGAGTACTGGGATGGCGTGTTGGAATTGAAATGGACGTGTGGATGTATGTGATGGCTAGGTGGCTTAGATAGCTGTGTTTTGTTGCATGAGAGATTGGTATGTCTTTTGTTGCATGAGAGATTGAGATGTCTTTTGCCAAAGTGGCAAGGGTATTGGATTTCTTTGGTATGGTTAGCTTGACACAGTTAAGTTAGTCCTGTGCAGCTTGTGGATGAGGTCGGAGTTGTGTGGAGATTTAGATTGAGTTATGGGTTGAATAGGCACGGATGTGTTTTGGCTGTTCGGGGAATTGTAGTTTTGTACTTGGTACCTCCTGCTTTTGCAGTGGAAGGTTTTGGGAGTTATGAGGCTTGGAAACTTGATTGTGTAATTTTGGGTTTTCCTGGAAAGAAGCGCAGTTGATTTAGTCCTGTGTGGTGAGTTGTCAGTTTGGTTAGCTAAGAGAGTTTGATAGGTTTTGTAGTGGTTGCTGGTTATACAGGGAAGCATAGTTTTGTGGGTGTACCTCCTGCTATTGCAGTAGAGGGATGAGGTTGTTTAGAGGTTTTGATAGTGGCAAGAGAGAAGTGTAGAGGAAGGTTGGTTTAGGTATTGTTATTGGAGTTCCTTTGTGAGAGTTATGGAGTCTTGGGAATTAGATTGTGGTAGAAGGTAGTGAAATTCACTTTGGCTTGTGAGAAAGTGTTTGGTGGTCGGTAGTGGAAGACTACATGAGTGTGCATTGTGAGGTTAAGGTGCACAAGGCCCACATGTTTGGGAAGCTGAGTGTGGGGGCCGAGTGTGTCCTGGTTGATGGTGATTGCGGAATATATAGTTTAGCCCAAAGGGTGTTCAAATGGAGGTTTGGAGTTTTGGACCATGCAGTTGTAGAATGATGGGCATGGTAGTAGAAGGGTAGCATGTGAAGAGTACTGAGAGATGGTTAAGGATAGAAATTGGCCTTGAACAAGCTAAGCGTTTGTGATAAGAGGAATGTCTGATGATCTGAGTGTGTAGGAGTTCAGAGTGGTGTGTGGAGAGTAGCTTTGTCCCAGTGTGTGTTCAACTGGAGTAAGGCTGAGGTGAGTTCCCTTCGCCTTGTGAGTTATAGAGCTGGTTGTGACTTTGGTGGGTGCTGGGATAGAATTTAGATGATAAGAGTAGAATAGCGTTTTGAGTCCTCTTTTCCCACAGGGGGGAGGGGAAGAAGCATTTTGTCAGGATCATGAAATCTGAGCTGGTGTTGCTCTGATTTCCTGACCTGCCTGCATTTGTTCTGGTCTCTTGACTCTGCTCACGAGATAAGATATCTCCAGGTGTTGGCCTTGGGAGGCTTGGGCCACACCACACCAACATGAGAAGCACCGGCATGAACATTGCTGACTCAGGAAGGATATGAGGAAATATCCACTGGACATTGGGAAACTGGGTCAAAGGGATATGATGCAACCTCTGCTGGGCATTGCATGTCAGGGGTTGGGCCTTTGGAATGATGGACAGGTGATGGGGGTGTGTTTTGTATATAAGCTGTGTTTGTTCCTGTGATGCCAATTCTGGCATCAAAGGTGTTATACCTTCAATAAACTTCGTGAGATCGAGTTGCTGTCCATGCATGGTCTTTACAAGGATTGGAGCGTTATCATTACATGAGGTCTATGCTGGGACAGTTTGTTCCCCTTGTTGTTTGAATGCAGGACCTGGTCACCTCCTGATGTTCTGGTTATCCACCGGCAGAGCGCTTTATTTGCAGACATCCACAGAATTTGCTAGGCATGGCTCCACGTTCACATTGCATAGTCAGCTATCATACCACATCTCAAGTGGGCGGGAGATGGTGATGTGAGAAGGCTGGAAAGGGCCAGGAAGTGAGTGAACTGGGCCATGCGGACATCATTGACCCGTGGTAAGGGGTCTTACATACAACACACAGACATAACACATGAAAAAACAACATTATACCGAACAGATGGAGTCCATCTCTCGAATTTGGGCAACTCTCAATTTTTGTTAGACCTTCAGCGGGGTATATGGGGGGTGTTAGAGGACTTGGTGGGGGATGGGGGCAAAATAGACCCCCCCCAATCCATGGTGGAAAATAGCTAGGGAAATCCTATAGTTGGTGTGCACCCAAGGCACCCCCTTCAGGGGTGAAGGCCATTAAGTAAAAACACTCACCTAGAAGTTAAAGTTGATGGGTGAGGTGAAGGCAAATGTCCCTGGAATGGAAAGAGTCTGGTCTCAATAACTTTGAGAAAGACTTCTCACTCACTTCCCTTAAAGGTTTGCCCAGGTTAGATAACCAGGGAACCCAGGTGTTTCACCTGTAAAATATTATATTAAGCCGGGTAGGGATGCTACCTTGGTTACACCAAGTTCCAGACACCCTTAAGTTAGGTTAGAAAAATCTAAATAGGTAACGTTTAAATAAAAGTTGCCCAATTTTAAACCCAAAGAATTGTTGTGTTGCCTCTTTATTTCGGGGGTTGGCAGGCAAACAATTTTGTTGCCTGTGGAACTTGGCAAGGTGCTGGAAAATCTCTCTGAAATATATGAGGTATTTGGAAAAAATAAAGAAACATTTCCTTATTAGGTTGGAAATATTCGTTTTTATGCTGTAAAGCAATTCTTCTTGTTCAGTTGAGAGTTCACAAGCATTATGATTTATTTGTACAAAAATAATTGCATGCACAGTTCTCTAAACAAAAACAAAAGTAATTAATTGCAAATTACATGGTATTGGCAACTGGTATAGAGACATGGTCTGATTTGTTTCATTTATAGCAGCACAATGTCCCACAGTGCCCTCTTCCGAAATAACTGCAGGATTTGATAGAACATTTTTGAAACAGCTGGAAGTTGGAGGATCGCCTTAGCACAGTCAACAAGATCCCTTTCACACAATGCACTTGGATTGCATTTCTTTGTATATCTCTGTAGTAACTGTTCTTTTTTTCAAATGTTCTCTTTTTCACATTCTCAAGAAGTACTTGAATTTCTAGGGAGAACACCCCCTACTACTACTCTGTAATCAGATTGGCACACAATCAATGAATGCTGATGGTTTCCATGTCATGAGTGAGATAAATTCCTTTGGGAATTATATTTCAGATTTCAAAAAAACCTAGGTGCTGAATCCTATTCATTTCAAATCTTGCCAAAAACCTAGAATGAATTCACTACATCATTTGCATAGAAGCCTCCAGGTGCCAATCATACGCTTCAATCCATTAAATCAATCAATCAATCAATCAATTTATACCTCACATTTTTGCCAGCAAATCAAGGCATCTAACACATAATGATGAGCAACTGTACTCATGAGCTGATTCCACTAAAATAAAAATCCATCCACATGTTATATGTGCAAAAAGTCCCACTTACCTCACAGTCTCCTCTGCTAATCACAGAGTGGAACTCTGCCAATAAACTAAAGGGAACTTGGTATAAGATAACTTCCTATGTTATGAGCATTATGTTTGTGATACAGTCTATTCAATGGATCATTCATGTCTGTCATCATTTTATTACAGACAACAAGTGATGGATGAACACATAAAACCCAGAAATACTTTCAAGGGCTGTCCAAGAGATTTGACTCTATTGTAACTCAGTAACACACTTATATGAGATAATAAAGACACTGTCAGTGATTAGATCAGGTATGAAGTCTATGTGGCTCTCCAGAAGTTGTCAGACTAGTCCATTAGTCTTAGCAACAATTGTGAGGAATTAGGAGAATTGCAGTCTAACAGGAACTGAATGTTTCTAACTCCAGTAATAGATTTCTGTTGGTTGAACCCAAATGTTTCCTTCATCTTACAGTCAGAAACTTTGTCCAGAGAAAGGCTCTAGAACAGGGGTGGGCAATTACCGACCCTCCAGGTGTTTTGGACTTCAACTCCCAGAAATCCTAACAGCTGGTAAACTGGCTGGGATTTCTGGGAGTTGAAGTCCAAAACCCCCGGAGGGCCGGTAATTGCCCACGCCTGCTCTAGAAACTCTCTTCAATTTATGCGCTTTCCCATCACCTCTCCATAGATATGACTTGTTCTTGTTTACAATGAATCCCCCCTCTGCTTTTCCGATGACCTACATGTTTTCCCACTGTATAACAGAATCACAGTGCGGTAGCAGAGGAAGAGGAGAAATATCTCAAATACAAATTTGGGATAGTGACTGGATGGCTAGGATTCAAAACCTTAATAATCTAATAAGCTCACTAGATAAGGACAGGGCTCAGTTGCCCAACCAATTGCACATTATTTATGGAAAAGTAAAATATGAAGATGGAATAGAATGCAATATAAACATATCTCTGAGGTTTGAACAAGTGTGCAGTCTCCCAGTAGCAGCTGGAACAACTCGGTAGGGTGGACTAGAGTGCAGCCATGTATGGGTAGGTGGAGCCAATGAACCCCCTTATCTGTGATCCCAGATTTATCACCATCTTTTCCTTTGCAGTTACACTAAGGATATATAAGCACTGCAGTACCATTTTACATGTTTATTTCACATATGTTCTGCATAACACCAATAATGAAAATTACCGATCCTCTGCTTTCAGTTGCCATCATGGTACAAAGCACTCACAAAGATCTGGGGCATCCATCTTTATGAATCTTTATGACCTTTACTAGGGATTGGAAATTGTATTTGTTAGTCTGTGTTATCCATGTGTGTATGGTGGATAAAAAGTAAGGTCATTTAGAGAATGCAAAGCATGGAACTATTTTAATTGTATTTAATTACTTTTTACTTACTAGGAAGGCAGTTCCGTCTACAAGTTGTTGGACTACATCTCCCAGCAATGATAGGTGACGGGAAAGACAGTCAAGGCCTGTGGATCACATATACCTATTCTGTACTTTAAAGTGGCTGTCCAGCCTCAAAGCAACAAGGTGATACTTATTTGGGAAACAAGACATTTCTAGTTAACCACCCATTTTGTTCAAAAGAAACATATTTAATTATTTCTGCCCTCACTTTTAATGTACTGAGTTACATTAATGATATACCATTAATGAATCCAATATAGACTGGTGTATTTTGTCTCTAGATAATAATTTCCAGTCTGAATCAGTGCTCAATACTCAATAGTGTGGCTCAAGTAAAATAAACCCTTTGAATCAGCATAACAAGACTTGACTTATCAACATTCATTCACTGAATCTACTGTAGATGGGACTAACCATTGGATCCATGTCCCTCAATCCCAGATTGCTTCTTAAGTGTCTGCTATTTAAACAATTTTTCTTGTTTTCACACATCTCACAAATAGATTTTTTTCCTATTTATAAATTTACATAAAGAGTATTGTTTGGGGAAGCTGTCAGAATTACTTCACATATCTTCCATTACGTTCCTTGTTGTTCTACTCTGTCCCAATCTCCATTTATATCTATTATCAAGGCATGCTTTTACTGTTTTGGCTTGAAACATGTCAAAACAGTGAATTCAATTATTTCAAACTGTCATTATCTAATTCTATGCTTTTCCTAAAGATGGCCCAAGCCTATAACAGGAAATGCACTGTTTTAGTTCTCTAGAATTCTTATATGAAAGGCCATCTGGTGATTATAATGTCGGAGAAGTTGTGAATACAGGTTGAGTTTTGTGACCTCATCACATGGGTTTTCAGACCCATCTTAGGACACAGTCAGGATGGAGCCCGATGGAGCTCATCACATGCAGGACTACTTTTGGCGGTGCTCCATGACAGCTCTGTGAGTGCTGTGTCTCAGCAGTATCCCAAGTGCCAGACCTAGGAACACAAGTGACTAACTATGTTCTTATATGACAAGTTGGGGACAGAGTGGGAGCAAACTGTGGCCAGATGGATAAGAGATGGCAAGGGGGTGATTCTGGGCGCTGCCAGATGGATTTGCCATGCTGTCCCATGGATGCCTCCACTGTCCCCTGGCTTAAGGATCTCTATGTGATGAGGTCCATAGTCTAAACTTTAAGGGGACATCCAAGGGACAGGGTTTAGTATCTTAGAGAGCCCCTTGAAATGTTTCTAGCTTTCTATTTCGTCTACTGATTTGGAAGTAATCAACTACTACTTCAAATATGTATGTGACTCACATGGTATATCCATTTATAGCAAATCCTGAAGATGTCCGTGTTCAAACAAGAATCCATCATTATTTTTTCCTGCATAAATTATAACACATGGAGGTAAATTACACACACACACGCTCACAGTCATGAATGCAGGCATGTAGCTTGTATATGAGTTTAGAGAATCTGTTCTTGAGAAAGAGATTGCACTACTCATTTCATTACCATATCTAATTTCACTTGTAACATTTGAAAGAATTTACAAATGAACTTGTATTTGGACATTTGGTCGGTTTTTATAAAAACTTATGGCAAATGTGGTTGTTTTTCCTCCTTCTGTATTTTTATTTTCTTATACTGGGACATTATTGTATATAATTGTTATCCCTTATAGATAATGTTTTTATTTTATATGGGCCTATGTGGTATGAAGCACTAATTCAGCTAGTGTATATTACTAAAGGATACTCGTACCAGATTAACTATTTAGGATCTTATCACATTACCGATTTTCAGCATCCTAGGTTGCTTGCAGCACACTGAGAGGACGAGATCTGCCGGATGCCATCAGATGACGCACATCTACTTCCAGTGGGGCTCTGTCTTTTCAGCATGCTGCAAGTGTCCCAGGACACTGAAAAGAGAACATGTCAGTCTTCCCATGTTCTCATAGAATATAATGGGGTTAGCATGGGAGAAAGCTGGGTGACAATGCTTCCTCTGTGGGATGAGTAAATTGACGAGGTGGGGCACAGGGTGACAGTGTCTGCCAGATTTGTCACTATGCATTCTGAATTTCCCCTCTATCATCTGTAAATTAGACTTCAATGTGATGAAGTCCTTAGAACTGCATGCATTCAGAAAAAATGAGGAACCAGCACCCATGATTTCTTCTGAAAATTTCAAAGTGTCCATTGGTCTAAAAGCTTTGATGGCCCTGTGGTAGAGATTGGCTTATTAATGGATAAATGATTATTTACTCAGGAGAAGATGCTGCTATTGTGTACTGTTTTCTTTTGAACTTATGTTCCTAGTTGAAGGAAAGTTGTGGCAGTGGAAATTCTCAAGTCATTCATGGAAACTTTGTGTATGGTCCATTACATTAACAGACATTGGAAACAGCACAGAAAAGGCTGAAGACAGCCAGCCTGTAATGAATTTAAAAAAGTTTTTGATTGTGGACAATAATAACAAAACGTTTTCTTCGTGGGCTCTGTGAATGCCAGCCTGGAGGGCATGGGCGCCTCCATGGAAACTTTCCCAGTTTGAAAACCACGGTAGCTTTGTTTTCAGCCAGCCTGGAGGGCAGCGCCTCCATCGCGCCCACCACATTCCTTTGTTTTCCGCCACTTGGGCAACATCGGTTGTGTGAGCATAGCATGTCCACAACCAGCTTTAAAAGGTGCATCACCTGCGGTAGCAAGATCCCGGACTGTGACGGGCATTCGAAGTGCCTTCGGTGCCTCAGGGAGGGACACGTCGTTCCGACCTGTCGACACTGCCAGGCCTTCTCCTCGCAGACCAGAAAATCGTTCCTACCTGCAGACAGAGTACCTCACTGTATATGGCCTGTATAAATGGGTCTCTTAGTCAAAGTCAGTGTAAAGAAGTCTACTTAACATGACTGTCTTTAAAAATGCTTAAAAATTGGCCCTCAGCTTTTGTGGAGGCTATAAGATATTCACAAAATTAGAAAAAATGGAATATAAATAAAGCAATTAACACTATTTTTTACCCAAGCAAACACTTCTCTAGGCATTTCTAGGTCCTCCCATGTTATTCTATGACAAGTTTCTAGTAGAAGTGAACACAGAATCACACTGGAGGACCTTGAAACACATTTTGGTCAGGGTATATAGCCACAATGGAGGCAATGGCAAATGCAGTTATTCGCAAATCTTCAAATTTGCAAATTTTTAAACCTCAAATGTGAAAGAACAACTGTGTTTCCTTCAGATTCTTCATTTTTTCCATGTACAGAACTTACTAGTCTTTTTGTTTAAGTGGCATATTATCACAATAGACCAAGAAGGCACCAGTCTCTTCAGAAACAAATCGGTGTTTTCTTTCCATGCTCCCAACATTTTGCTAGGCTGCACAGAAAAGATTTAAGTGACTGTTCATTTCCATTCCTTGCCTGAGCATCAATTCTCACTCTTCAGGAGTACCCATAGTTCCTTTATGGACACAGTGGTAGGCATCCGACTTCACCAGCAGAGGGTATCTTTACAGTTAAAGTTTGCATGAGGAAATCTGTGTGCCTGAATGCAAAGAATGTGTATTGCATCTTAACTGTAAGAGTATTCCTGAAATGTATTTCTCTGCTTATTCAGAGATGAAATTTTCTTCTCAAAAGAAGTATTTCTATGCTATTGACTTTAATGATAGTAGAATTTCATCCATATTTCAAGGAGATTTAAATCAGTGATAAATGATTATGCCCTTCAACTGTAGTTGAGGTTCCAAATTGTGAGAGAGATTCAAAATTCACCATTTAGATGTCTGAAATGCAATCTTATTAGTAATTGCCATGTGGCTAGAAAAATTTGAGATGCTATGCTGATAAGGGACAGCAATTTCAGTTTGCTTCCCAAATGTACTCTATAATTCTTTTTTTGTAATGACTCCCCGCTCCAGGAAACTACTGCATTGAAATGATGGTATCTGACTTCCTTATTTGCGGAACTGTTTATAAAACATAGAAATGTGCTGAAACCTAAGTTGGTAGCTTGTGAAATATTCACTCATGAAGTTACTATGGCAGACAGCAGCTTGCTTTTTAAGCTGCCATACATTTGTGAGCTCTGAACTTTGTTGCTGGGAGCACATAGAAAAGCAATAGCTGACTGAAAACATGTACATGTTTCATAGCCCCATGAATTCAGCTGTATCAAGGTCTTCACACACATACAAAATATCAGTATAGGAGGAGGGGAGTGTGTTGATTCCACCTTCTCTGTCATACAGAGTATGCCAGTCTGCAAAACCCAAGGTTCCTAACTGAATTGTGTGGTTTCTCATCTTTGCAGAGAGCAGCAACAAATTGTAGGTACTATTGTTATTTTCCATCAGGTCAGATTTAACCTGATGACTTGACTTGACTGTATTTGAGAAACCCCCAAGAGCCGCAGTCATTGCCAGCCCTGCTCAGGTCTTATAAACTCAGAGTAATGGCTTCCTTGATTGATCAGTCCGGCTGTAATGTGATCTTCTTCTTTTGAATTCTTTGAATTCTTGTGTATCCAATCATTATCAATACCATGCCAGATCTTTATTTTTCTGGGTGAAGCAAAACTGGCAAATTTTCTCATTTTTGTACTCAGTGTGGTAGTTGAAAAACTCCAAAGTTTCTTGGATATTTTGACTTATTACATGAGAAATTATTCTATGGACAGTACAGCCAAACAGTTTAATTCTTACAAGAGTCGCTCTTTTTGTAGCCTATGGGCCTCTGAATATCAATATTTAACCTTTTTTTGAGAAGGGAGAACCTTACAATAATTATCATAATTTGTTTGCTTTCTCAGGTTTACTTTTTATTGCCATTTTTCAGGCCAGGCTACTGCTAATCTCCAAAGTAAAGCCCATGAAAACATTTAGTCTTTCAATGCTGAACCCATATGCATTGAGTTTGTCTTCCCTATGTTATGGTATTCATGGCTTTCCTCCCCAAGATAAATAATATTGGCATGGGTCTGCAACTAGATAAGTTCATCCATTAGAGACCGTGCTGCTTACCAGCAGGAGCACCGATGCTGTTTTCATGCTCGAATGACAAATGTTTGTAGCTTAAATTTCCTCTCATTTGCAGCTATTGAAGACAACTGCATTCTTTTACGGAATTGTCATGAAAGGTATTGATTTCTTGAGAGAGCCAAGAGGAACATTTATTGTTATGAAGAAAGAATACATGGGAATGCTCAAAAATTATTTATAAGATAGAAAGAAACGAATTAAATCTATAACTCGGAGAGAGAAAAAACACATCTTTCAAATGACAAATAGTCATCCTGTAATTCTGAGAGCCAAATTAGATTATATAATTTCCCTCCAAAGCAAAGCAGTTTTATTAATGCAATCTATTTGGTCATTATATTTCATTGTTCATTGAGAGCTGAGGTATATTAACGATTGCCAAAAATGTCTGGGAGTTCAGACATTATGGCCTTAAACTTAATATTAAGGAAATAAGATGCTATCTTATAAGGTAGGGGAGGGGGAGACTAATGGAGGGCAAGGGGTATGAAGGGGCCAAAGAAAGCAATTGAAGCACCCCATTCATTCGTATAAGTAGATTACTATTCACATAGTGCTTGATGTTTGACATCCCTATAGGCAATAAATAGAAATCTAGTGGTGGGATTGTGGTAAATAGCATTTTGGTTCTAATTTTATAACCTTACGATTGATATCTATCTTCCACATTGCCCTTTGTGATTTGTACATGAATGTAGATGTATAGCTATAGAAGGGTGGCATCCATGAATAATTTGATTTTTAAATTAGAATTTGGAAAGTGAAGCAAAATGAGAACGATAGGAAACATGTTGCCCTCCACATGTAGGGCGACAACCCATGTTCTCACTGTTTGTGAAGCTGGCTAAGTGATGGAAGTAGGTGTTTATGAACATCAGAGAAGCCACATCTCTCCTTGTAGATGAGTCTAAAAGGTTTTGGATCTAAAGTCTTCGCTAGTACTGTTGAAAAACAACAGTAAAATAAACTATTACTCCCTGATCTGTTTTTGGTTGTATCAAGAAGAACCTGGTATACACAGTCCTGGACCTACAACTTCACAAGCCATGCACAGATCATTCCTCTGAACTATGGCAGCAGAGGTCACCTTTTCTATAGATTAATTAGAAAATAGATTGTGTTCAGCAAAGTGTTCATTTTGATTCAACTCATTGTATGTTTTTGATATTTTATAGTAACAGTGAATTAGGGGTTTACTAGGTATGTTCCTGGGCAAACAATTCCTAGCACTACCAGGCAGAAGGTATTGCTTGGCTCTATTCTCTTTCTGTACTTACAGGAAATCCTGGGTTTAAAAAAATTAAAGATAGAAGAAGTGGGTAGAAAATATAGGAAGATTATGGGAGATAATACATGAACCAAAAGCTTGAGCCCATCTGTAATGTTTAAAGAAATTAAGGGTAAGCACTGAAAGTGTAGTCATATTTAGAGTCAGGACTGTGGATAAAAAGATCCATGCCTAGTGAGTGTCTAGGCTAAACTGAAATGGACAATGACAGAGAAATTACTCACCAGGATGAAGACAAGCCACAGAGTTTTATTCGATCTGTCCAGAAAGAATACGTGTACAAGCAAATGCTTTCAAATGTATAGCATAACATGAATACAGAGATACAAGGTTTTATATATTTGACAGCTATTCAAACCTCTCACTCTCTCCCCTGATTGGCCAAAAGAAGGACTCTGATTTGGATTCCAGCTGGGGTGCCCTGATTAGCCGGCGATGGGAGCTGTTGGAGGTGTCCCCATGGGAGGTGTCCCCCATGGGAGGTGGGGGGGGGGGAGCTCTGGAGGATCCGTGTCTATATTTGGGAAATGTTAATGAGTTTCCACCTGGCTTAATTGTCCAATTCCAAGTGATGGGAAAATGTTTTGAGAAAAGAAAGGCAAAGAATGCCAGGAACAAAAGGGATGATATATTTAATCAAGCCTCCGATGTGGACTAAAAGGAGTCTGCAAATGTACATATTTCAAACTTCTGTTTCCATGGTCAGCAATCTTTCAGTCCAAGTGGGATATTTGGCTGAACAAAAATTGGTTGAATTTATCACATCAGGCACAGAAATTCTAATATTCTACATGTACACACAATGGATCTTGATTATCATCTTTGCTAGGGATAGTTGGGGGAATCATTCCAGTCTTCTTGTTCCAGGAAATGTCTCTGTGGTTGAAAGGTGAAGACCTCTGAGGCCCGCCTTGTTATGGCTTGGCATAAATTACATACAGTATATTATATACTCTGTGTATATATATACACACACACTGTATTTTATATATTACAATGTGGATATAAGTGTTTGTAATGTTTGTATATATTTATGGATTTATGTCCTGGCATTGAATGTTTGCCATATATATGTTGTGCTCTGTCCTGAGTTCCCTGCTGGGTGAGAAGGGTGGAATATGAATGTTTTAAATAAAATAAATAAAATAAATATACACAAATATAGGGATAGAAACAGCATTAAATCATACAAGGTAGGCAGTAAGTAGAGAGAAAAGATATATCTATTAAGGGTTTGAAACAATTTGGAATTTGGATGGGAGTTACTCCTGGTCCGCTGCTGGTACCCTTCTTCTCAGCAATTGCAGAAGTCCAAAGAAGAATTTAAAAAAGAAATAAAAAGCTGTTTTTATTCTGATGCCCTTGGGAAACTATAAATCATTGCTGGGGAGGGGTATCATGTCCAATATCAAAGGGGTTACATCTCTCTTTCGGATGAGCCAGTTTGATGATATTACATTATAATAGAAACTGAAACCCAAGGTGGCCAGCACTGGATTTCTATTTCAAACCAGATTAAGAGATTAGTTATTGAGATTGGATTACTCCCTCCATTGTCCTGCTGCTTTTTTTTATAACCCTGCAATGAGATTCCACAGAGACAAATACTATATAAATAGCAGGTAGGTAGGCAGAGTAGACACTGTTATCAAGCACTGGGAGAGTCCAATTGTTTGAAATATGACTTTAAAAAATGCAATACTGTACTCCATGACTCCCCGGTTAGCTCAGGTATCCAGTATTTCAGATACTCCCAAATCTTTTCATCATTTGCATTTTAAAATTTTGCATTAGGAAAGGAACAGTAGTTAACAGAATCACTTGGTAACCTGAAAAGCAGCAATAGGCAGTTTAAATTCATTCATAGTGCTCTAGCACTACATGAACGAAGAAAGGGTTTTCTAACAGAATTACTGTCTTTTATTCAATCAAAATCTATGAAATCAATCTCTACTTTTTTCTTCATTTCTCTTCCTTTTCCTATGTTTGTTCAGGCTGTCTATTTCTTAGCAGAGCTGATAGATTGTGTTTTGGGTTCTTGATAAAGTGCCTCTTGTGTAGGCAGTTTATCAAGAAGGAAAAAATGAGCCCTCTTTCTTGAAAGTATACATTAATTAGTTATTGTTACCTAGGCAAATGCCACAAATATTTGGGATTCTTTTGTCTTGATGTCTGAATTTGTATCCTCAAGTCTACTCTTCACAGAGCCGTTTTGGGCCGTGTCATTGCACGGCAATCGCTGGTTAAAGGGAAGGAGCATGGGGCGGCTTATGGCATCCTGTGTGCCCTTCCTCTTCCTCTCTTCACATGGAGGGGATGGGAGAGGATACTTTGGCACCCTTTCCCTCCCCTCATCAGATGGCAGAATGCACATTGTCCTGCCACTCTTTCTGCCATCATATGGTAAAAAGGAGAGGAAAGTGCAGATAGCTCAATTGGAGCTACCCAAACTATACTTTCCTCCTTGTAGTGGAGGAGAGGAATGTGGGTGAGGCTGCCGTGCATCATGTGATGATGCATGGCAGGCCCCATTCTTGCTGTGATTAAAAGTGGCAAAATGGGGCAAAAATGCCCAGTGTGAAGAGGTCCTAACACTGAAGGTAGAAATGCCTTTTTAAAGCATTCCTCTAAACATGGATCCATGTAGTCCTTGGGGATAGAGTGCACATCTGTAACAGATTTAAATCTCTATAGCAAGGTTCTTTAATAGGAGATTGCTCAACATGGCCACTAAGGCCACCCTGAGTCCCCCTTCTGGGGTTGAGAAGGGCGGGTTAGAAATGCGGTAAATAAATAAATAAATAAGGCAGCTGACAATTAAAATAATTGCAAAATGTTAAGCTTATTTCTTTTGTTGTGAGATTTCAGATCTCTTTCCTGATCTCTTCATTGATGAAGATGTCCCAAAAAGCAGGTTTGGGTATGTTTCGTAGGGACAAGCATTGGTTTGATATTGAAAGCATGGTATCCTCATGATGTTCTGAGATGAAATGAGGAAACTATGGACCTGCAAACATTAAAATGAAGCTTTAGTAGGTAATCTGGTGGTTTTATGGTACATGCTTTGCACCCTAGGCCTGCTGATTATAACATTGTGGTGTTTCAGCCTAGTCAGCCCAGTGGTCAGTCAGGCACCGGGGGTCCCAGCTGATCAGGGTCAGGTCCCAGCTGATCAGAGTCAGCTTGGAGATGATGAATGGCCAGATGGGTATGAGTCTCCAAATGAGAGTTTGCAATGGGATGATGAATGGCTAGAGGGATATAGGACTGCAGATGAGTTTACTGAGGATTCCATGGAAGCTGATTCTGACTCAGACTATGAGAGGCCCGGTGGCCTTGATTCCCAAGAGAGAATTTCTACTCCCTTCCCAGATGAGCATTCCGGAGAAAGGGAGTTTCCTGCTTCTCACTCTGATAGTAATGCACCTGGGTCTGCTAATGAGATGGAATTTGACCAAAGGGCTAATATCAGGGATTCTAGGAAAACATGGAGCTTGAGGAAGGGGGTGCGATGGGCGCATCAAAACTAGTCCTCCTTATTAGTTTCTGCCCAGGGGATTCTAGTCAGATCTGAAGCTACGTTCAGCTTGATCAAGTCTCACATTCAAGTCTCCAAGCTCAAGCCGGCTGCCGGAGTGGTTCGGATTCAAGTTCATGTTGACCGCCGTTGCGGTTTGCCTCAAGTACCATGTTTGACCGCCAGAGCGGTTTGCCTTGCTTTGGAACGTTGCTTTCCTTGGGATTTAAGCCACTTGGGCTTGCAGCTACAGAACTTTATTGGACTATTTTTGATTGCTTTATTCTTACTTTCTTGGACTATTCTTTATCCTTTATTCTAAATAAAAATACATTTATTGCATCCGCCTGTGTGTGTGTGATCTAGGGGGGCTGTCCACGATCAGAGGTGCAACAAACATCTTGCCTGGTTAAGACATCTGGAGAGCTCAGATGCTTATTCACTTTGAGTACCCTTTTACTATCTAATTAATATATTATACTAATACGAACTAAAGTGGGCAGCAATGCTAGGGACCCACATCCCCTTCATGAGATGTTGCAAGTCGGTATTTGCTCCTACCCACAAAAAATTAACTCCCTCCCCAAAAACCCTTAATTGAACATGGGGCCTTGCCATGTTTTGAAGCCTTTCTGTGCCGTTTATGGCATTTTTGGGGTAATGTTTTAATTGTTTTGCATTTTTGTTCCCCTTGGTATCCCAAAGGGATTCCAAACAAAGTGAAAATGTCCTCTGAACCTCCTAGAGGTCATTTGGGGCACTTTGGAGCAATTATTTTTTCATGAAACTTCCATGAAGGCCATGGATGCCAAAAAATAATTATGCAAGCCACATGCCTCTGATGGACCATATTTTGCTCACTCCTGGACTTTGCTTAGTGTTTCTCAATTTTCGATATTCATCAAGATACCAATTTAAAATACAAAATATGTACCTGTGTTTAGTAGCATTTATTTATGAGAAGAAAGAAGTGAATGACTGTTATTAAAAAGCATTTTGGCATATATTAAGTATTTCCTATCCATAAGTACATTTTTATTATTGCATTCTATTGAGTTCAATTTTATAGGGTATCAAAGGTGGCTCATTGTTTAAAATATATCTTCAGACATAAATCATCATATTTTAATCTGTGCCCATGAATATAAAAATGGCTAATAATTGCCCCCAAACAAATGCATAGTTGTCACCATTCATAACACTTCTAGCTGACTGTGAGTGGGATAATGGAGGTAATATTTGCATAATGGAGGTAATAGGTTTTTAATTTCTGAGGTGTTGGAGAAAGTAAAGTTCTTGTAAAATGGGACATGATATCTGTTGTCAGGAAGGTATGTAGGCAGAACCATGTAATAGATTGCTAATTACCAGCTGTAAAGTAATTTGTTCTATCTGTCTGCAATTCAATTTCCTGCAAAGTGCAAAAATATATTGTGGGATTTTCTTCAAACTAATTACTACTATTTTATTAGGAAGGCTTTTGAAGTATAATCCTCTTCTGAGCTGTTCTGCTCTCATTCACCCTCTGACCACTTTCCAGACTTTGAATATAAACTCTTAGAGAAAGCCCACATTAGTTTAATCAGTCTCTCTGACTCAGAAATACTTTGCTGAAATTCAGTGTTCTTCAGAAGTCTATGTAACAAAGATTAATTTTGGTTTAGAAATCCCAGATTTCCCAGAATTGCCCATCATTCTGGTGTTGGTTTTCTGGGAGTTGTACTACAGAGAATGACTACTGCATGCTCCGGAAACAAATATATCTGGGGTGTTTGCTACTTCTATCACCATGATTCCTTTTAAATTGCCAAGGAATCCTGGAATTTGTAATTAAGTGAGGCACTAGAGGAACTCTGACTTATAATTCTAAATAATCCCACATATACTGCAAATAGAAGCTAGCATTATATAGGGATTTGAGAGTTGGACTCGAACTCTGGAGACCAGGGTTCAATCCCCATGGAAACCTATTGGCTGACCTTGGGGAAGTAGAGTCCTCAGTGGTGCAATGGGTTAAACCCTTGTGCCAGTAGGACTGAAGATCAACAAGTTGCAGGTTCGAATCCGAAGAGAGCGCACATGAGCTCCCTCTCTCAGCTCTGGCTACCCATGCAGGAACAAGAAAGAAGCCTCCCACAAGGATGGTAAAACATCAAAATAGCTGGGCGTCCCCTGGGCAACGTCCTTGCAAATGGCCAATTCTCTCACACCAGAAGCAACTTGCAGTTTCTCAAGTCGCTCTTCACACACACACACACACACACACACACACACACACACACACACAAAACCCCTGGGCAAATGATAATATCTCAATCTTAGAAGAAGGTTGATTCAATCCTACTCTGAACAAATCTTGCCAAGAAAACCCTAAGGCAGAAGTGCTATAAATTGGAAGTTGCTTAAAGGCACACAACAACAATAACAACAATGAACTGCAAGCCCCAGAAATCCATAGGACAGAACAATACCACTTATATTAGAATTGTTGTACTGGAATTGTTTGGTGTATAAAAGCTCCTAAATGCACTTGTTCCTTTATTTTTCTTTGACTTTTGAAGGTCATGGTTTCCATGAAGATGTCTTCTGCACTGATCCCTTTTATCTAGAACTGTCTAGCCTGGCTGGTGAACATTCTCTGGAGTCTCAGAATGGACTGGATTTTCCTATAGCTAACTGGGATTCTTTAATGGGAAATGTTGGAGAAAGAATCCAAAACATCATCCATGCAAAGCATTTGGTCTACTGCTTGGCTGTGACCTCTGCCATAATGACATCTCACAAAATATATACCCCTTGTATACATTTCTTTGGTAGTAATAAAGTAAAAAAGGTCAAGAGATACTGAAGAGCAAATTAAGGCTAATGCTACTGGCCACATTTTTCCCCATTGCATCCAGATTTGCATAATCACTTAAGGATTTGTTCTAAGCACTGAGCATTTGGTGAATATATAGTGACAGTCTATCACAATATTAATGAGAAGTGGTTAGTAATCATAGTTTGATAGAAACCCCGAGATATTTATTTTTGATCATTAACATGAAACCCTGCTAAGGTTGAAATATCTCATTAAAATGGTTGGCATGTTGTCTTTGATGGAAATTATTGTTCAGTTGAAATGAATGACAGTGCCTAAGTGTTTTCCGTCAGAGCTTGATAGTTAATTAAATTGATTTTATTGAAATAGTCAACCTTACAAAATGCAAACTATTAAGGACTTTATTTGACAAGAAAATAAATCGATCACGTGAATCTCAGCACTGATTCAATACTTACATTATCACTACTTCTTTTTTTAAACACCCCAGCCATGTACATTCAATAAACACACAGGACTATTCAGAGTTTGTTACTCTTAGAAAAATGGGGGGCGGGGGGAGATGCGATACAACAGCAAGGTTAATTTCTTTGCATAGCAAGCCAAATGAAGATTGATGGCTACAAAGAACAGCAGCAAATGGGTCTTGAGGCAGGAGACATGAAGATCCTTTGCTTTTCAGGGCAGAAGCAAGCAGAGAATTACAATTTTTCAGTAGCTGAACCACAAGGTCAAAATCTTCTCCTAAAGGAAAACTCTTGACTGAATTACACTTTCAGGCAAACAGCAAGAGACCACTGTGAATTAAATGGAAAAGAGAAACTCGCATTTTTTTTTTAAAAAATGCTATATTTGCTTGCAGACTTTAAAAAAATTATTTTGGTGAATGTCTCATTAGAATTCAGATAAATTGGAAACCAGGGTCTGATTCCTACATTCCTGTTCCATTCGCTAGGACTGAGAGGAGTTTTGAGCAACCCTTGCCATCCAAAACAGCTATATAGAGGGCCGCATGCTAAAAATTCCTATTCAAACGGATCCCCTCACAAATGTATTTATTATTTTTATTAATTTATTATTCACTTTGTTAGGATATTTGTTGTAATGTTTACCTATGTTTTACTTAACTATATCTTGTTTTGTTTTATTTTTCATCACAATGCTTAATTCTTTGTTGTAAGCTCACTGCTATTACTGTTGCTTTATGGTGTATTATTTTGATATGTTTGAATTCACATGGGGCATTGAATGTTTGCCGTTTTGTATGTGTAAACCAACCTGAGTCCCTTCAGAGAGAGGGAAGGTGGTCTAGAAATTAAGTATAACAACACCACCACCACCACCAACCTCTCTCGGAGGAAACTGAATTTTCCATCCATCATTGAGCGTAGGCATGTATCCAGTCTGAAGGGGAGGAATGGCAAGCGAGAGAGAGAGAGAGAGAGAGAGAGAGAGAGAGAGAGAGAGAGAGATACCAAGGTACATTCATCTCCTCTAGTTTTCATTGTTGTTCCTAACTGAGAACACCACCTGCCATGGGCCACAACCAGTCCTCCTCTCTTTTGTGTAACTGTGCAGTTGTGGCAGAAAAGACAATAGTAGTAGCTTCTAAATTGACTTGATAAAGTGTAATTTTACATAAGTGGGAATGTAATTTCATTCTCTATAAGAAGTTTATGTGTATCAAAAGTCTGTAGGAGTTGGATGAACAGGTATGGCACTTTTGGCACAGAGCATATTTTCATACAGGTGGGAAACTGGTTAAGAGAATAAAACTGGGTGAGAGAATGCAAAGTTATCTATGGAATGGTACAAAATCTTAATGATTTGAGAGAATCAGGGAGGATGAGACAGGGCTTTTAATAATACGAGGGGCTGCTGATAAGTCTTTGGCTTTGTGTTCTTTTTTGTTTCTATGGTAACAAATGTTACATGATATGAAAGCCTTATGTGTCTATTATATGTTTTCAAAATTTTGTGTTTGTAGCTTATGGAAACAGTGATCTAAGCACATGGGAAAACAAAATGGCAGAGTCTAAGGCAATATTCACAGTAAATGAGAACAGAGGATTGATAAAATTCTTGTTTCTGCAAGGAAAGTCAGCGAAGGATATTCATGGTGACAGACATTGGGGGATCAATGCCCTTCATATTCTACAGTTAAGAACTGGGTTCCCAAATTTAAAACAGGCCACTTCAGCACCAATGATGAGGAACCTCCAGGATGATCAAGATTGTTGTTGTTCCGGAGATCGTCGATGCTGTGCACAACCTCGGAGAATTGTCGAATTTCAGCTAAAGGAATTGCAGAAATCATGGGGATGTTTCATGAATGTGTTTATGTCATTATCCATGAGATTTGAACATGAAAAAGCTTTCTGCAAAGTGGGTCCCCAAATGTTTGATAACAGATCAGAAAAACATGTGAGTGAAAACTTCCTGGTCCATTTGTCAGTGTTTCTGGACTGATAAGAGCTCCCATTTTCCCTACCTTTCGGCGGGAACAAGAGGGGTGTGGCTGGCTGGCGCTCCTTCTCTCGCGGCACCCCCTCCTTTCCTCTGCCCTCCTACTTCTCCCCTCACCTGCTTCCATTGCTTGCAGGCGAGGGGATTGGGCATGGACGGCAAGCGGCTTTGCGCTGCCCCTCATGCGAGGCAGGGAAGGGAGGATGTGAAGCCCCTGCCTGGGCGAGAGGCCCTGGCGCGCTTCCTGGCCAACCTCCTTGCTGCCAGCCACTCTGGCAGCAAGGAGGTTGACTCTGCTCCGCAAGGTAAGTGAACTATACATCCCAGCAACTCCAACTCCCAAATGTCTCCCAACTCCCTATTTTCCCCAAATTTCCCCAGTGTTCACATTTGGTCATATTGAGGATTCGTGCCAAGTTTGGTCCAGATCCATCATTATTTGAGTCCACAAAGCTCTCTGGATGTAGGAAAACGACAACTCCCAAACTCAAGGTCAATGCCCAGCAAACCCTTTCAGTACTTTCTGTTGGTCTCATGAGATTTCAGTGTGCCAAGATTGGTTAAATTCCATCATTGGAGGAGTTCAGGATGCTCCTTGATTGTGGGGTAACTAGAAATCCCAGCAACTACAACTCCCAAATGACAAAATCAATTGCTTCAAACTACAAGCAAGGAGATTCCCCGAACATGAGGAAAAACTTCCTAACTGTGAGAGCTGTTCAGCAGTGGAACTCTCTGCCTCAGAGTGTGGTGGAGGCGCCTTCTTTGGAGGCTTTTAAACAGAGACTGGGTGGCCATTTGTCTGAGGTGCTTTGAATTTGATTTTGCTGCATGAAGGCAGAAGGTCCTTGGACTAGAGATGGTTATTATTATTATTATTATTATTATTATTATGGCTGGATGGCCATACATACAAAGAATCCTTAATAAATTTGAAAATAGTTATATGTTTTACATTTTTGTAGAGATCATTTTGACTTGGTTGTTTTATAAGTAGCTCGCATGCTGAAAAAGTGTGAGCACCCCTGCTGTATGGTATGCTTTGCTGCCAGAATTGATCATAATTTCTGATGGAAAAGCATACTAGAGTGATGTTTAGGTGTCCTCTTTAAGCATTTCCACTGACCTCCAGCATGACTGTATGGTATTTTTTGAGGAAGCTTTTGTTCAATAGGCTTTACTCCTATTCTTAATTTTCACTAACTGCAATAAGCTTGGGAACCTATCTTCCATGAAAAAGCATCACTTCAAATGCGAGCAGAATGGAATAACACCTGGGGAAAATCTAGTTGTTGTCCAGGTTATTTGAAGGACAATATATGATTCTGCCTGTGTTCTTCCAGTGAGGTTTTTTCTCCAACACTTCACGCTCACTGGTATCCATTTTGTCAAAACCAAAGAGTGGACTTCTGTTCATGCCTAGTGTTATTGATTTGATGTTTCAACATTTATGGCAGTCACTGGGTTCCCCCTGAGAGGTCCAGGGACAGAAATGATATAATGAAGATGGTCGGTTCTGCTTGAGTTGGTTAGCAGAGGAGGCAATGAAGGATATCATCCAACATCCTTTTGCTCCTTGCCTTCATATAAACAGCTATAGGGATGTCAAACCAGTTCAGGTTCTGCACAGATAATACTGGCAGTCCAGGGAAGTAAGATATTAGCCAGCCCAGAGGTACTTATACAACTTAAAGCGGGTCTACTACTTTATTTTGTGTCTAAAGCATTGCATAATTAAACAAGTATAAAACTGATAAAATAGAGGAAGCACAAGCGGCTAAATAATTTTAGACTAAAAACAGGCAACAGTAACCACATTGACTATATCTTTAAACAATTCTTCCTTTGTGTATGAGGCAGGGCATTGTAGGCAAACATACAGATGCAAAGTTGTTTATTCTGATCCACAGTTGCAAAAGGTGGAGGATTCTGCTAGGCAGTGCCATTTTGCCAAGTTGTCTTTTGATCTGCCCACTCTAGTACTGAGTGCATTCAGGGACATCCAAGTTGCCCATTCTGGTCTACTGCTGAGGACCAGATGTTGACTCCCATGACCATCTGCTCTGCACCCTGGACCAATTACCAGATTCTGAGTGCAAACCCAACTCACATAGGTGAGTATTCTGACGTGATCATATTGGAAGGTCCTCCTGTTGGGGGGTGTCATCCCTCCCCTAGACCATACAACTTTAGAATTTGGAGACAACTCCCCATTCAAGTCCTAAGAGAAGAAGTCCCAGCCCAGCCCAGCCCCCCAAGCCATATAACCTTAAGGGACCTTTCCAGGGGCATCCCTTCACCCGAAATGGGCACCAAAGTGATCACCAGTTGTTACTCCCCACCTCTCAATTTTAGCCAAACCCCCCCCCCCCCAATATCTTCATTTATTTAAAGGAAGAAAAATTCATAGCCAATCAATAAGTGGACCAGCAATTTACTCATACTGAACTGAGGGCAGGAAGATGGGTCATGCTGTTGAAAGACAGAGGCCTTGGAGAGGGGCAGGCTGCCTTAAGTAGGAAAGTCACACCTTCCTTGCAGACTGAGGGTGGCTTGGACACCAACTTCAACTGATTACCAACTGGCCTCTCTTCATGTTTTGATGTGAGTCTCTTAAAAAAAAGTCCATTCTCTTTGAAAAAATAATGCTTACCTGAACTCTATATTTGTATATCACTCAAATTGTGACTCATCTTCAAAATATAGTACTTGGAAAATACACATTTTTTATTTTATTTAGTTGCAAAGGTTGGAAATGCCTCCCTTTAAAAATGAAAACTAAGAATGTGCCATGCATAGTAACCACTACTAGCCATGATTGCTGTGGGATTAAAAAAAGTAAGGTAGGTTTTCCAAGCTTGGTTCAATTGTTTCTAAAGCTAAATGAAAACCCCGCTGTATTTTCTCAACATTTAACCTTAAACCACTTGTAAGTACAAGCCAAGCTGGTTGAGCCAGGTATCTAGGAATATTCTTTCTGTGTCAGTGCAAGATCCTTCCCAAGACATGATATGCTAGCTGTTAGCAGTGTGACAGACCTTTCTGTCTGTACATTTGTTTTATGTTATATCCAAGTAGCAGCTGCAGCAGGTAGAAACCACCATATGCTCTTTGAAAATTTCAGATGTAAAACACTGTGGGCACTTCAAACTGAGATTTACACATATGCAAGGGCATTGACATACTTTTCTTGTGTATCTGGTAGCTGCAAGGAATCATCTTTTAAAAATATCTCATTGGAGGTGTTTGGAAATTGTTTAGAATTTTCAACACCTGAGCATACCTGGGAAAGCTATCCCCCGTATCCTGCCCAGTGATTTAAACTGGGGCACAGTCACAAATGATACATGGTTTCAGAAAGTTGTTTGGATGTTCAATCCCAAGCACCCATAAAGCTATTTCAAACAAAGACAGAATTGTAGGAAACAGCATGTAGTCTCAGTTGAGATCATGAACAAATATTATGTATAGCTTGCTGTACCCAAAGATGCATAGGTGCACATTCCAAATGTCACCCGAGAAAGCAAATGCATTCAAGAGCATTTTAAATATGTGGTAAATGAATCAAAGAAACACACAAACTGATGCTTTGGTCTAATTCTAATATTAGTGTAGGTACAATAAAATGTTTGTATGTGTGTATCAATTGTACATACTGAACTTCAGTTTTAATAAATAGTCATAATAATATATAAAGCTTAATCTTTGGAACATTTCCCAACAGTATTTGTTAGCCATTTCATAAAATGATACCTGTTAAGTGTCACATCAAACATTTAAATGAAGGCAAGAAGCTTTTTTTTTTTGCTCACCTACGCAGTTGTATTTGCATGATATGCACAGTAAATGCCATCTGTATATAGTCCTATTAATTTCAGTGAGATTCAGTGAGTGTATGCCAACACCTGTAGTCATAATGCTGCATTTCAAGATCATTATTTGAAGTGTAAATTCTCGGTATACAGAAACTATGACTCTCATCCTCTTTTGATGTTACCTTTCCAATGGTTTAAACAGGTGGATAAATACTCTATGAAGACAATGCTGTAGAGGAACTGACAGAAAGCCAGTTATCTGTTCTAGCTTGGCTAAATGTGTTTCAGTTTGTTTTAATTGTATGTTTTTAATATATCAATTCCATTAATGTATCCACTCCAATTTATAACCATTGTGAAGAGCTTTGAGGATTGCAGTAAAAACTTGAATATCCATAAACTTAATTAATTGTGGAGAATCTCTGCTGAATTGTATAGAAGTACAATTGTACAGTCTAGATTTGTACAATTCTACAGCCTAGAATTGAACTGATGTGTTTTACTTTCACACATTAAACTGTTGACCCATGGAGACAACATAGAGATGCCATGGATGTGTTTTAGTGATGCCACAAAGGTGAAAGTCTGGGAGATGAGGTAGAACTGCTTCTGTGTCTGTGGAAATGGACATGTAATGTTCACAGAATGTGTATGAAATTCAGCTCATGGGTAACATGGCAAGCAAGATGTGGTGGGATCACTTTTGGTGACAGGGCAGTTTGCAGAATGCTCTCAGTAGCAGCAAGGGTTTCTGCCATTTCTACTAGGTCTTGCATCTCATGTGGTCATGCTATACTATACATGACACGTAGAGAGATACACTGTTGTTGGAATTTGTATAGGGCTGACTGACAGTACTAATAGAGTATTTTTCATGATGGAGGCACTCAGCTGCTTGTCTTGCTTCAAATGACATAAGACTAATTGTATGCATCCAATGTTTCTCTTTCTCCGTTCCTTTCTACATACGCCTGATTTTTTGGTGTGCCATTATTGCACAGTTGCAGCAGATATACCAGGGTTTCTGTGTTGAGCCAACAGGCCCTGGCATATGTGGAGACTGGTGCCCAGACTTAAAGCTGCCTTACATACTAATGTCAAATTGTCTTCCCCTTCAGTGCTGCTGGGCCAACATTTGTCTCCCTGTGTGTCAACTCAAGAAATTTCCTGAGGTTGCAGATAGAAGCTTGAGACCTGGCAACACAAGTCCACATTTGTTAGACTACAAAGGCATTTTCTGCTGGTATGGCCAATGGCCATTGCGACTGAGTAATGACATTGTAGTCCAATGCATCTGTAGGATGCCAGTTTGGGGAAGGAGGAGTAGATGGTGAATGCAGTGGGGCAGACAACATAACTTGCTATGTTGTGTTCCTAACTCAGATTCTCGGTTATTTGGCCTGACGAGTTTAATGATTTCCCCATATTTCTAACGCTGTTTAAACTTCTTGGTATATTTATATGGGAGTAAAATCCCATACCATTTTGAAGTTATTTTTAAAAATATCTTTATGCTTTGCTTTCATATAATTTTAAATGGTCAATGTGTAATAAAATACTATACAAACAATAATGAATTAAAACCAGCAAAAATAACAAGCCAGCAATAAAAAGAGCAGAAAAAGACTATAAAATCTTTATTACAAATCATTAACAATAAGGCAAACAATAAACTCTATTCTTTAAAGGCCAAAGGCTTTTAAAACATGGCTTTTAACCTGTTTTTAACCTTGTTTTTATTAATATTGTGTAACTTGTTATTATTGTTTTTATGTGATTTGTTTTCTGTCATATTTTCTGTACTGCCTATTTGAATTGTTTAGTTTATTGTTGTATTTTGTATCATTGAATGTTTGCTTTCATATAAGCCACCCTGAGTCCCCACGGGGTGATAGAGCAGGATAGAAATAAAGTTTTACTTACTTACTTACTTACAAAGTCTTTTCTTAAATGGAAGGTTTAAATATTGTTACTGAAGACCCACTAGTAGAGGATGGGGCACAGAAAGAAAGCCATTTTCTTTGTTTCAAACCATAAGTTGGAAATGACAAGAGGGCCTCTTTAGCTGCTTTAATATGCGGATACATGGCAGAAATCGAAATCCATTCATTGAGGTGGGATGCTTTTAAGAAGAATGCTGCTAGTACTATAAGAGATTACAATGGATTTTCCAAATGAGTTATTTTTGTTTTACATCCCATCATGTCCCATTCATATTAATGGTTGGGAATATGGCTTCATGGGTTTATTTATTTATTTATTTTGACTTATTAGTCGCCACTCTCGTCAGGCTCGGGGCGACTTACATATGCTAAAAACACCGTAAAACACAGCTAAAACATCAAGATGAACACCAATTATTAAAACTATACAATAGTGCACAACGCACAATAAAATACTCCCATGGCCGACGGCTACAGTGGCAGAAGACCTAGAGTTATTTACTGACAAACAAAGAGGTCTTACAAGCCTTCCGGAAGGCTAGTTAAAGCAGAATTGATGCTTTTAGCAGAAGTGATGTCAGAGGAGAGTGATGCGCAGCAAAGTTTTAGAATAACTGGCCTTAGTATAGCTAGATAGCTTGCCAGAAATCATGCTAGCAGCCAGAGACGAGAATAAGCGGCACGGCATAGAAATGTTGCAATTCAAGAACACTTTGCTCATAAGGCAATAACATAGAACAATGGAAATAAAGAATTAATGCTGCGACACAGCTCTTAGCAAATAGAAATGTAATGCTGAACAGTGCTTTGTTTAATTGGGTAATGAAATGTGGTTTCATGAATGCCAGCCTATTGCAAGTTATGAAGATGGGCGGGGCCAGGGGTTTGCAGCCATTGAATGTATAAAACTTGAATGCTGGGTCTTGTTGGGGGCTCTGCCATGGCAGTCTTATGCTAGGCAGACTCCGTCAGCTGATGTATCAATAAATTGGCTTCATTTGGACCAGTATCAATTGTTGCGTCCTTCGTTCCTGTGCCCGACGAAAGTCGCCGCCTGAGAGTTAGAAGTATTTGCCTGGGAATTTTGGGACTCCAGATATCCACTACATAGTAAGTTAGGCAACGCGTGGATTTCGGGAGGAAGAGCGTTCCAAAGTATTGGAGTGATGACACTAAAGGCTCTCCTCCGCGTTGTGGTCAGGTGAAGGGTTTTACAACTCGGCACCGCAAGAAGGTTAAGGGACTCTGAACGAAGTGGTCTTGCGGGTTGCCTTCTTTGCCTTCCTTTATCTTCTCTAATGCAGACAAACTAGGCCTATCGAATTAAGGGTTAAAAATCCTGGTTTTTTAAAATGATTGATTCCACTTTAGTACTTCCTCCGAATTACTGTCCTGTTTAGCCTGATGTGCTTGCTTTACACAGTTTCTACCAGATAAACCGAAACAGTATAAAACAGCAGTTCATAGGAGCATATGTCCCTTATTTTAGTAGAAGGGTCTTCTTCCTGCACTCAGGAAGAAAAGGGAGGCTCACAACTCAGGGAATGTCTTCTGTTCTCTAACATCTTCTTGAACTTTCAACCTTTCAAGGGATACGGAGATTGTGCTACTCAGGAGAACTGAATTCACATTGTTTTCTAAGACAAGGGCTTCCCGTAGTCCAATGCATGTTGCAACCTAGACCTAGAGGATCCCTCAGTAAACCACCACGAAGCAGCTGTGATTAAATGCTTTATTTAGAATAAGTAGGAAAAAGGAAAGAGATAAAAATATAGTGCATTGATGCTTTTCAGCATCCAAGTATTGCAAGGCAATAGTTCTAACAGAGTTCAAAGATCCAATAAATGAAGAAATAATCTTGAAGCCCCAATGGGCTAAAATCCAGGATTAGTTTTTGGTAAACGATGGCTTGGCTGAATACTTGAGTACCGTGATGTGGAGGCTTTGCGGCCTAGTCCTCAACTTGAGTTCAGGACTAGGAGCTTGGCAATAAAAGCTTAACGTTGGTGTGAGATCCCGAGCGCCAACGGGAACCAACTTAAATAGGTCCCCCATTGTTTTGGCCTCGGAGGTGTTGACTTCAGCGCAACTCTTTCCCAGGAACAGTTTGTGGGGCTGACTTTCCCAAGCCTCCCGAGGAAGGCAAATATGTCAGCTCGTTAGCGGCTGCACCCGGAGAAGAGGGGGAAAGCGAGGCTTTGCCTTTCCAGCGTTCCTTATCAGTTTGTGAGGAAAAGGTGGGATATAAGGAACTATCGAAGATGTTAAACCTGTTTTGAAGATAGAGTTCAGCTTCTTGGCTATCTCCTTACTCAAAACTTTGGACTAAAATTCAGACTATATAAACTGCTACATTGACATCGAAGGCATCATTAGGCTGTATTAGGAACCATCTACAGTATATTAAATCATGCCCATAAAGTTTTTGAAAGACAAAGGTCTAATTTTAAAGCATTTCAATTGTATTTTTCTTGTACATTTTCCATTTATCAGTCCCACTAGGTAACACCCAGAGTGCTGAGAATCCTTGAGCTATAAAAAGATTGGCTTTTATGTCTTTTATATTGTTGTACTATTCTGCAGCTTGGGCAATGAATCAGGAAACCTCTAGTTTGAATTTTGCCTCTGTCATGAAATCCCTAGGTGATTTTAGGCATTTAGGCAAGGTACTTAATCTTAACTTCAGTAAGCCATCCTTCCTTTCCATCTGTCTCTACCTCTGTTTCTTCTCTATCTCTGTCTGCTTATATCTAATAATAACAATAGTATTTTTTTCTTACCTTCATCTTCCTGTGGATTGTGGCAGAGAACAAAAAAAAGACATCACATAAAATAATGGAACACATCTATATTTAGTTTTATGTCATATCTATCTCCATTGGAATCTCTATATCTACCTCTTTCTCACTTTAATTCCCTCCATCTATATTTATATAAGCTATAGCTACAGTATATCCTCAAATACATCTGTATCTCTTATTGTAAGAATTATTATAAGTATGAAAAGAAAAGAATGTATGTGGAGTGTTCTGATTGCTAAAAAAGAGATACTATGGATACTATTTTTTCTACAGAGTGTGACATTGGCTTTGGCTTTGACCTATGGTGATTGTGAATTGAAGGCCTTTAAGACCCCATGGTCATCAACAGTTCTGCTTAGCTCTAGATACTCAGGTCTGTGGCTTCCTTGATTGAGTTGATCCACCTGCGATGCAGTCTTCCAGTTTTCCTACTGTCATCCACATTACTGTCTTTTCTAATGAGTCATGTTTTAATTTGGCATGCTGTGTTGCTTAACTCCTCTCACTCACTCCAACACATCCGAAAGGATATTGGAGTTGGGCATGCAGGATGACCTTATATGCAAGAGATACATTTCCCCATCATATTGTAAAACATGATAAATTTTTGATTGAAATTGACATTATAAAGGGAAAATACCTAGGTAAGGTATAAAAACACTTTTCAAAGGCGTTTTGTAACATTCATTGTATATTATAGCAGGATCAAACTTCAGATATGCAACTTATTTTTCTGTTTAATGGGATTGTCTGTGTTTTTTTCTCTTTCTAGTGGACATTTTAAATAGTAGCCATTAACATCAAGCTGACAAGTTATTAGTTATCACAGACCAATATCAGTTAGGTTAAACACAGTGACAGAGTTAATTTCCATTTTAGTTGTTGCGAATTACAATTAAAGCAAGAAAATGATTGCAAGAATAGCTTATTTTCCTGACTTCATTTCCTTGATATTGCCACTAGATGTCACTGTTACTATGCATAACTTTTGCCTTTGCTGAAGATGGTTAAACAAAATTTAAAAGACCAATATAAAAACGAGGGAAAAAGGAGGGGGAGTATTAATATTTTTCAAACTACTTCCTTCTGTTAACGTCAAAAAAAACTGTAATGCAGAAAGAAATATGAATATTTGAATTCTGTATGTCAGCTTCACCTGTGGTGGCTAAGGTAGCTCAATAAATCGGGATTTTTTTGTGCAATAAAGAAAACAATGCTATTACAAATATTTGCTGTGCTCACATGGAGGTCATCAGTATGCATTTGTGCCCTTCAACATTTTTAAAAGCACCCTCTGACTTGGACTCCTTAATCTTTCCTTCCATATTGATATTAACGCCATGCCTTGATGTGACAAATATTTGCTAACAATTATAACACTTGCCTTAACTCCATCATGAAATCCCTCTAGCCAACTTCATTCTTCCATATTATTCAATATGCATAATATAAAGTAAACAACCCATAACTGAAACATACGTGGTAGTGAATATATCATTTGAAGCAAAGATTTTATATATTTTTATAGAAACATAGAATCATAGAGTTAGTAAAGACCACACAGGCCAGCCAAACCAACCCTCTGCCTTAGCTCTGTTGTCGGATCTCTACTGGTGTGGTTTAGATTCACTGGGATTTCAAGCTTCTACAGAGGCTGGTAGCCCATGAACTTGGGCTGCCCTGGGAGACTGATGGATGCACATTGATTCCTGATGCCTTTTGAGAAGTTTCCTGTTGTTCTGGCAGTTGACCCTATTGATGCTGATCAATCTCTGGAACATTAAAATGGCCAGGACAATGGACTCCTAAACACTTCTCCAGTCTGCAGACAGTGCAGGATGCAACAGGTAGGATGCAAAATATCACATACTAAACATATCATACTGGTGGATGTATGGAGTGTCTTAATCGTTTCAGAAATTATTGTTAGAGATATGTAGAATCAGATCTGGTTAAACTTTGAAGGTGATTTAATAAACATAACTACCCTGTGGTCCCATCCCATTTGGAAAGCATGGTGTACGGTACTCAGCGGTGTTCCCTTACTATTTTGGCTCATTATTAGCTCATTAGTAGTTGTACTGTGGGTCAATGGTAAGCCATTTTTATTGGCAACTTCAGGTACTTAAACTATATTTGAACCATTTGGGAGAAATCTGAATTTGTTCAGAAAAGTTGCCATAACTGAGTGTTGTTCAGTAAAAGACAGACTTAGAAGAGATAACCACTGTTGTTGACCTATGTGTCTTTCTGCTGAATGAAAGGGTCATTATCGATGAACCTGTAAGTGCCACTCTCTCCATGAACACTATTCAGACCATAGTCAATTGTGCCACAATGACATCTCACTGAAGTTCCAACGACAAGCGGTTGAAATCCAGCTTAGTAAAATATTTGAGCAGTAATTAGTTACACAACTAAGGGTAAAAGAACCCCGAAGAGCTCGTATACAGTGACTTTTAAGAGAGCAGACTGTAAAACAAAGAAACATACAACAATTACCACAATAAACCACCACCAACAAAACGGAAACACCAAACAGCAAGGTCTGCGTGATCTTTCAAAAGTGTTATTGTTCAACAGGATATATAAAATGTATTGTTTTTCACTTCACAAACTGTGTTGAAACTCGCAGTGTCTTTCGCTCTGTGTTATTTGCATTATTAATTTGACTATTGTATAGGCAGTGCTGGTTCTCATTATGTTTTTGCAATATGAGGAAGATCACAGCCAACCGTGACTCCATATTTGGTAGCAGAAGGGCACACACTGTAACAGTCCTAAAATCCAGAGTATAATTTGCCCCTATCAGTATCTCATTTTTCAAGCCTTAAATCTTTATATTATGCCCCTTAAACCCAGGAAGTCCAATGGGTATCATTGCTCCCCATTCCAACCTAATCAAATACTTTAATTATTGCTTTGGCTATTTACCAACAACAGCAGCAGCAGCAACTTTATTTTTATACCCTGCCACCATCTCTCCTGGGGGAGTCAGGGTGGCTTATAGAGGGACAAGCCCAAAAATTTCAAAGGAAAGCAAAGCACAATTGAAATCAATCAATAACATAATAAAACAAACACATTAATAACAACAACATCAAAGACATAGTGGCTGAGATAAAGGAAACATAGCTGAGTGCAGGCTCAATGTGCTAAATTCCTAAATTCCTAAAAAGGAGTCCACGGAAGTGCTAAAACAGTAAACGAGGGCAGGGATACTATTATCGAAAGTGTAGAGGTGCCAATAAGAGGGACAAGATAAAGTGCAGAACTTAAAGTAGGGACATGATTCCTGGTGAACTGCCAAATCAAAGGCGCAACGGAACATCTAGGTTTTTAATTCCTTCCGAAAGGAAGACGAGGTAGGAGCCTGTTTGATCTCCCTAGGGAGGGAGTTCCAGAGCTGGGGGCCACCACTGAATATATTATTTCATTATATATTCCATATGTGAAGACTGAAGGGATAATTGTTTTAAAAAATGCAACTGTATATACTTTTGATGTTTTGAACAAATATGTAAACAGATATTATTTGCATATTCCTTTATCTTATCCAAAATTAGAAAAATATCTATTTTGGAAAAAAATGAAAAATCTGTGTATTAAAAATAATACAATAATTTATATTAAGAAAAAATATTTGCCATAATGTGCATATTGGTCAAACCTGCATATAAAAATAGATGTATTACAAGAGTTGTAAGCATTACTATGACTTTTCAAGTGACCTTTAAAAGGTCTAAAAATTTACAAACTTGATTTATGGGTCAAACAAATTTTCAAAATGTGTGACAATATTTTTTTTTCTTATGAAAGTATACCAAATTATTTATAGGTGCAGGACCTAAATGACCTAAAGATATCAGATTCTGTCTGAACATAAAAACTAGATAGAAACTAGAAACTAGCCCTGGTAGCATTTGAATGGGAGAGCAGCAATGAATACCAGATGCTGTACACTGTATTTCAGAAGAAGGAACTGGCAAAAACATTCCAGGATCCAGGTATTCCTTCCCTAATAAAATACTATGAAACGCATTGGCTTTTGATTAATGTATAGGTCATTTGAACAGAAATACACACATACACACTTCTCCACTAGCTTTTTAGGAGAGCCAACTATGAGTATTGGACTATTGGACTATGGGACCATCCAGACAGCCCCTTTAATGTGGGAGTTCCTGCAATTAAAAAGGGGCTGTCCAGACGACGTTCCTGAGAAGAACATGAATTGATGTGCCACAAACCAGAAAAGCCCTGGTTTGTGGCGAATTGATTTTTAGTGGATTTATTCCATGCCTTCTTGGAAGGTGTGGGATAAACTCACTATTTCCACTGTCTGGACTACTTCCTCAAAAGTTCACGGTTTTCCAGGCTAAATTAGCCCAGAAAACCATGAGAACACCAACCCTCTTCCCAGAAGCCCTTTAAAAAACAAAAGAACTTACCCAGCCTCCATTATAGGGGTGCCGGACCTCTCCAGGCATGTAGAAATTACATAGCAGAAGAAGGGGGGGGGGGGAGAAGGAGGAAAATTGCTCTTGCTCTCCTTTCTCTTGGTGCATCATTTCTATGTGCCAGGAGAGCTCTGGCATCCCTCTAATGGAGGTCGGGTAAGTTCTTTTGTTTCTTAAAGAGCTTTTGGGGAGGGGTTTAGAGTGTCTGGGTGCTTTCCTGGAAAACACGTGCTTTCTGGGTATATGTGGATGGGCCCCTGGGAACATTCATGTTTGGATGCACCCTAAGACACTGGAGAACAGCGCTCAAATCCCTGCTTGGTCATGGAAATCCATTGGGTGATGATGGGCAAGTTGCATTCCCTCAGCGTCAAAGGAAGGCAATGGCAAACACTGTCTTATCAAATTTTGACAAGAAAACCCATACTTGTATTTGCTGTTATAGATCTTTAAGTCACTTCTAATTTATGGTGACTCTATCATTGGGGTTTCCTCCCAAGATTCGCAGGATGTCTGCCATTGCCCTCTCTGTGACAAAAAGAGAGTATGATCACTAGGTTTCCATGACAGCAGGCATTAAAGTCTGGTCTTGTTAATCTGCCAGTATGACTACTGTGCCTTTCCATCTGTGAATTAAAAATGCATGTTTGTTTACCAGTGTCATACACTCCATGGCTGCTTCATCTGTTTCTCCTGTCCCTCACCCATTTCCTCTCCCCGCCCCAAATTACAGGAAATCTCACAGGGACTAAAGATCACAAGACTTGAATTCCTTGGGCTTGATTTTACCGCAGCTGTGTCTTTCTTTTGTGTGGACACCTAAGTGCACTGTGATCCTAACTGACAATGGATCTGGACCAAACTTGGCACACAGACCCAACATGTCCAAATTAGAATACTGGTGAGGTTTGGGGGGGGGGGGATGCCCCATGATGTTGGGAGATGTAATTCACCCATAATCAAAGAGCTAACAGAGTGGGTAATGGCCACAGAGAAAAGACTCGGAACTTCCGTCTGCCCTTGGTACACATACCACAAATGTCATTAGAGAAACAGATGAAATGGAGGTGAGACAACAGATGGAGCTCATCCCACCACAAACAGGAATAATTGGCATGTGCTTCAGAGGGTTTTCTCCTCTGCGGACATTATATGCCTATGGTAAGGCAAGAACGTAATGGGATGGCTACCATGGGAACTCATTTGAAACAGCACAATCAAGCTCTTCCAAAAGCATTGAGATAAGGAAATCTCTACATTGGGCCACAATAATAATAATAATAATAATAATCTTTATTTATATCCTGCCACAATCTCCCTGAAAGGGACTTGGGGTGGCTTACATGAGGCCAAGCCCAGAATACATATCAGTACAACAACATTACAAACATAAAACAACATTTCAAGTAAAATAAACAATGAAATAAATAAAAGGAGCAGGCCACATGAGCAAAATACAGTGATAAAAAACTAAGGATGAGATAAGGTTAAAAACATATATTTATAGGGGAGGTTCTAAAACAATTCAATGTGAGGACACCTATTTTTGGGGAGAATAACAAGGAACATGTGAGATCATTCTCTGAAAGTGCAATGGAAAAGCCACGTCTTAATGTTCTTCTTAAAGGTTTCCAAGGTGGGGGCTAACCTAATCTCGCTAGGCAATGCGTTCCAAAGTCAGGGAGCCACAGAGGAGAAGGCTCTCTTCCTCATCCCCACAAGCCGGGTCTGTGATAATGGAGGGGACAAAAGGAGGGCCTCCTCCGAGGAACAAAGGTAGGCTTGTGGGGGGAGAGGCGGTCATGAAGGTAGATGGGTCCCAAACCGTTTAGGGTTTTATAAGTGGTGATCTGCACCTTGAATTGGGACTGGAAGATAAACGGCAACCAATGGAGCTCCTTAAACAGGGGGGTTGATCCCCCCCTGTAATTTGCTCCAGTTATTAATATGGCTGCTGCACGTTGGACCAATTGGAGGCCGATTTCAGGGGAAGTCCCATGTAGAGTGCATTACAATAGTCCAGTCTAGAAGTAACTAAGGCATGGACTACCATGGCCAAGTCATGGTCGCAGCTGGCGCAAGAGTTTTAAGTAAGCTGTAATTAAGTTATATATATTTCATTACCCATCTATCTTTCCTTTAGGTTCTTCTTTCTTGGCCCATTTATGCTTTGGTTCTGAGCTCCCTCTCTCTTAGCACAATGATTTTAAGTTATCTGAGTACTAACAATATCTTCTCTAATGCATCAGAAGCCAGTATAATATTTGTGTATTTTCTAAAAACTGTTCAGGAACTGTCATCTTATAAACATGGACTAGCAGTAGTAAATGGACCACCATTCTGAGTAGCATTACTTTAGGTTTCTTACATCTCATAACTTCTTGCCAGTTCTTACCATGCTATCATGAAGTTTTCACATTAGATTCTGCCACATAAACTGTTGATATGGCTGCCATTCCCCTGTATTTCTAGGACTCAGCCATAAAGTATAAATGATAAATGTTCAAATGAATAACAAGTATTCCAGGGTGATTCCTAATTTTTAATTTTTGTATCTTGTTAAAATGTCCCAGTCATGAAAATATCTTCAAATAAGTTCAGAGTATAAAACTGCATGCCTTTAAATGAAGGCTATTTTGAAATGTGCTCTTAAAAGCTGATCTCAGTCAGGGTTCTCACATTTTATGACATCTACTGATAGCTCTGAAATAGGATAATGCTTCTGCCTGTACACACTTTCCTTAAAGATTGGTCTCACACTATGTACAAATATAGATCCCAATTTCAGACAAACTCCTATGAGACTTCATCCTTCTGGAAAGTTGTAGAACTGGATTTTGAGCTGCAGCAATTTAGCTGTCTTGTTTTTATGCTCTCTTGGCCCTTTCTAACACCATCACTAACAGCTGCTTGGCAAATGAAAGGTCCAAAGAAATAAGTATAAAATAAGGGTTGGAGAGCTCCCTTGAATGGACACAAGCTTGTTTTATATCAAAGTTATTTCACTTATTAAGTTCTGTGTGAAACACAAAGGGCATATTTTCCAAACTGAAACTTTTCAGGGTTTTTCTTTTAAAGTAGAAGATATTGGCCATTATCTGAGTAATAAATAGAAAACGTGTAAAACAAATTGCAATGAAAATACTTTAAAGTTAGGCCTTAGCATGTGGAATGATAGACTATGACTCTCAGGACCAATTGCTCAGTCATGGAAACTCACTGGGTGACCTTGAGGAAGTCACATTCTCAGCCTTAGAGAAAGGCAAAGACCAGCTTCCTATGAACATTTTTTGCCAAGAAATTCTTGCAATAGGTTTGTTTTAGAGTTTCTTGAAGGCACACAATAGCAACAAGAATCTGTTCAGTGTAGGGTACTGAGGATGAGCTGGAGGGTGGGAGAAGAACCCCACCATCTCATACAATGGAAATTGGTATTAATTAAATGCTCTGACTTCTGAGTTTTTGTTGATAGGATTTATTGAGAGGAGCACACCATTGACTTTGTCTAAGCCTGAGAGAGTGGCTTGCCCAAATTCACAAAGTCAGTTTTAATGGCTGAATGGGGATTTGCACCCTGGTCTCCCAAACTGCTAGTCTAATATTCAAACCACGACACTGCACTAGTTATGATGCAGACATTTACATTCTTTGATATTTTAAAATTGTAGTCCATTGTTCACCCAAATGCTAATGTCTCATTTCTTTATTCTAGACACTATTTGCAACGAAGTAGTCAAAATTATGTGTAAGACCTTCGTTAATAATTCCTGAGTGACCTGAACATGGTTTCCGTGCACTTTTAAAATCCCAAAGCTAGAATTCTAGACCTGCTCTAATATTAACAAAGTAATATATAGAACATGTCAGGAATGCATTCTCTCAGACTACCAGAGAGGATGATAAGAGTTCACCACATGCTTAATAACATACTGCAAGATTGAATAAAAGTTGGTTCTGTAGAATGAATCCACTTTAACTTTAATAGGAGCTCCAGAAGCTCCTGAAGTAGCTTTCCTTTTTTGCTTTGACGCAGAACTAAGATTACCATATTATAGGAATCGAATGTGCACCTTACTTTTGGGAAGATAATTTAGCCAAAAAAGAGGTGATCATTATTTTCAAGTAAATACGATATATCTTGCCTGTCTATATAGTACCAAGATAGCTTAAAATATAGTTTAAGACAACAGACATAAAGAATAAATAACACTGAGTTAAGAAGATCACTAATTAGGAAATCCAATTTAAAAATTAATTAATTAAAATACATTTGAAACCTTTTAAGGAAAAAAATCTGTAGAACCAATTAAAAATCAGCTTCAAAAATTCATTGCCTGCTGACAAAAACAGAGCAGAGAGAGACTCTACATGAACATCCTATGTAAGATAATTCCATAGTCTATGTACATGGTTCTCTTAGACTATGTTCTAAGAGTTCTCTTAGACTATGTTCTATGTAGACATAGTTCTACATAGAACATAGTCTATGTAGGTTGTCTTCCAGGTCCTCACCAAATGCACTTGTGATGATGGTTGGACTGACAGTGTTATTCTGTTTTGCAGAGGATAATGTACTGGAAAGTTGATTGAAATATGTTGTTACTATGTGGAATCAGTCTGTTAGGGTGCAACTACACTGCAGAATTAATGCAATTCGACACCACTTTAACTGCCATGCCACAATGCTATGGCATCATGGATATGATAGTTTTATACGGTCTTTAGCTTGCTAAAGCAGTGCTGGTACCTCACCAAACTACAAATTCCAGGATTCCATAGCATTGTATCTTGGCAGTTGAAGTGGTCTCAAATTGCATTAAATCTACAGTGTCAAGCCAGCCTTAATGATATCAGAGGTAGAAAAGCCACTCAGACTCATACTCTGGCTGAGAGTCTCCATGGTCAAGCCAGGATAAGAGTGCCATCTGTGGAACTATGTTACAGCTCCCTTGTCACTTCCCCAGTATTCATTCCAGCCATTCCATTCCTAATGAAGAATTGCTGTTCTGAGAAACATCTGGCTATGTTCCCTTCTGCCACTTTCTGCCAAAATCTAGTGGGTCATCTAGAAGATCCAGCAGATGATCTCATTGTGTCTGTCTAGTTATAGGAACATAGTCAGATGCTGCTCTGCTTTCCACCAGCAACAGAACAATCATTGGAGTTATTGCAGTGGCACAGTGAATTCTGGGCAGTTTTGGTTGTTGTAGAAGGAGGAAAAAAATATCTACCATTGCAATGACCACAAAAGTAGATACAACATGTGAGACAGATTTACACTCATCTCTATCACAACAGATGACAGCGTTTGTAAGGGGTGGAACTGGTCTATCATTCCTAGTGCCATGCCATGGCGGGGTCATAGAAGAACCTCTGTCAGCTTGCCATTTCTAAAAAGCTTCCTGGCCTAGTTTGTGGTAGGGTACCTTCATTTTATCTGACTTTTTGCTGGATCAGCGTTCCCTGAATCAGTGGCCTAGATATACGCATCATTACACAGATGTCTTTCTTTCAAATGGAAAAAAAAATTGAACTGTGCCACCTCTGACAAATTTATTTGCAAGGATCAAATCATTCTCTCTGCTGGATGGCAGAAGCAGCAGGGGATGCTAAGTAATGAGCCAGTGGGGGCTGCCCTGGCATGTTGAACCTCTGCGTGTGTTTTATGTGAGCCAAGTCAGCCTTCCCAGTGGCAGTGGGAGAGAACAATAGCTGGACCTGTATGGAAATTAGCATGCTTGACAGTGACAGATGCAGTTATTGACAACTCTGGCAGAATGAAGTCCTTGAAATACAATTATATGAGAGAGAGAGAGAGAGAGAGAGAGAGAGAGAGAGAGAGAGATGTTTCATCTTAGAAAATTGAAGAACTAAGAAAATTGAGTATGCATGCAAGGTCACCAATTGTAAGGTACAATATCTTTGCCTTTGCAGGGAAAGTGCCTTTTATGCTCTGCTTATTGGAGAATCATAACAGTTTTAAAGGAAAGGAGAGATGACATTGACACTGTTCCAAATGCTACAAGTGTGTGTGTGTGTGTGTGGGGGGGATGAAGTGGAAGCACTGATTGTGTACCCAGGCAGAAGTGATGGTGCTAAAAAAGTCATATATTAAGTCTCAATTTTTAAAAAGTTACTTTTTGAACTACAACTTCCACAATACACCCCAAATATAACTCGGGCAAGCCCTTTGCCAGATACACTGTGATTATGGCCCAATCACCCCTTTTATTAGTGTGTGAATATGTGTTGCTTACAGACTTATGGTGAGCCCATGTTTTTCATAGGGTTGTCTTAGGCAAGGAATATCCAGAGACAACTTGCCATTACTTTCCTCTGAAATATAGTAGTATCTCTTTTATTAAAGTATGTCTGAAAGCTCAAGTTAGCTGTCTAAAATATCCGACAAATGCAGTCACACAATGTATGCAAGGGTTGGACTTTCTTGGCCTTGAAGAGAAGGTTAAGAGCATAGGGACCATGAGAGTCCTAAAGACTGGTTATGGAGAAGATGGAGAAGGCTTGTTCTGTCTTACTCCTGAGGGACCAACAGGTGGAAATGCCAAGGAAGCAGGTTTCTACTAAGTATTAGAAGAAACTCCATTGAGTTAAGAACTGTTGAACAGTGAAACAGAGTACTTTGGAAAATGGTGGGTTTCCCCCCTCAGGACATGTTCAAGGCTGGACAGACATTTGTAAAGAAGGTTGCAATCACTTTGATTTGTAGTTTTTGCATTGAGGACAACATTGACATAAACAACCTCCAAGATGCACTGCAGCTTCAAAATTGTATGATCCTATTATTCTAACTGTATAAGTTTATGGAATTGTTGATAATCTCAACTGGTGCCAAATACTTTTTTCAAAGTGTATATTTTCTTTTCTCTTCCTATTATACAAGTCTTTTTTATCTTTTGAAAATATACATTATGCCAGTAAAATGAACCTGTTAGAAAATAAAACCATGATTTTTTCCCCTCTTCCACATTTCACATATAAATATAAAAGTTAATCTATTATATAAATGGGTTCACGTCATGTGATGTATACCTCAAACAAAGAAACCATACAATGCAGAAACACAATACTTGCCAACAGAAATAGGCCTCAAGCAAGGTACGTTTGTAGCAAAGAAACTTCCCCCCCAAAACCTAAAAGGCCCCCAAAACAACGAATAAAAATAAAACTACATTTACCAGCATCCTCCGGGGCAGCCAAAAACTCACCCAGCCTCTACATTCTGAACAACATGATTGGCTGCCAATAAGGGCGGATTTGCATAACTGCTGCACTGGCCAGCCAACATGAAAATTCCGATCCATAATAAACTGCCAAAACAGAATAAGGAAAAGGCCTGAGTCAATCCCCAACACAAACACCCAAATCACTTCCAACCAAAAATTTACACCCCAAAAAATCACAGACCACGCCCAAAATTGACAGTAAGGCTTCATTAACTTGATTTCCCTAACTAGCCCTCACTTACTGGGAAGCTGTTTACGCTCTAAATTGAGAGTAAGACTTCATTAACTTGATTTCCCTAACTAGCCCTCACTTACTGGGAAGCTGTTTACGCTCTGAATTGACAGTAAGGCTTCATTAACTTGATTCTCCCGCCTAGGCCTCAGCTCATTGGACATTGTGTATGGCCTGAATTGACAGTAAGGCTTCATTAACTTGCTGTTCCTAACTAGGCCTCAGCTCATGGGACATTGTGTATGGCCTGAATTTACAGTAACCTACCTTGACACACAGAGCCCCGACCATGCATGATGGGACTTCAAGTACCACCATGGAAAATGGGATTTGTAGTACTTCAAAACCCATCATTCCCCACAGACCACTGTGGCCCAGAACCAAGACCAATAAAGACCCAACTTGGCACACCATGCCCCCCATGACCCACACTCCATCCAACTGCAGTTTAGAGGAGGGCACACCGTGGATGATTGGACTTTGTGAAGACGCGCCTGGGGTCTTTGACTTAGAATAGGAACAAGGACGTGACATCTCTTCCCAGGGGACTTCTTCTTGCCTTCCCATAGAGAACTGGAACTCTCAAGGACCAAACCAGTCACTTTAGATAACTCAAACAGGCTTTATTGTTCACAAAAGGAGTTATCTTGTTGAGGTATTAAACTTAGTTCTCCAAACAGGGGTAAAATAAAATATACATTACAGTTCTTTAGTTGTTTGGGTCCAGGAAGCTTTCAGCTGGATGGCTTTCCAAATTCTCTCTCTCTCAATGGCTTTGAGGTGAGAACTCTCTTAGCCCCAGTCAAATGGCCTATATTGAAGGCACAGAGCCTTCCTATTGGTGCCAAAATGACCAGTTGAAGGCGCTTGAGATTCCACAGTCCCATCCAGGTGTGCTGGATATGCAGAATGAATCCAAGATATGAAGAATTGGTGCTAGAGAATGCCTGACTGAGGCCTGGCTGGCAAACCCTCTAACACGTCCTCTTCTGTAGAGATGCAGGCAAAATCTAAAGAGAAAGCTAGATTTCCAAAGTCTCAAGGGGGAGGATAAACAAACTTAACGATGATTGACAGCTCTAAAGAACCAATCAATGCAACTAAAACTTAACAACACTAAACAGACTAGCTGAAACATAATACAATAGTTTAAACCTTGCAACTTAAATTCTTATACACAGGTGGCATCAGCCACGCCTTCACAGACTTTCTCGCATCTCCTAAAAAGGGCACAGCAACGCGTGCCGGGTACAGCTAGTGCTATATATAAAGATTTATTCGTAACACTGGATATGCTATACAATATTATACAAAGCACAAATAAGCATTAAAAAAGAATTACATTAGAAACACATTAATTCTTAATTCTGCAAGTACATCTTGCTAAGTTAATGCCACAAATAAATAAAATGCTTAAAAAACTTCTTTAATTATCTATGAATGTGGATAAATAAAATAACAACTGTTTTATAATTTATAAACTGCCCAATATTTCCCATGGCTGCACAATAACTTGTATCATGTTGTTCCAAAATGCAGCGAACACTGACCTTTTAGCAAAGAATCTGTTACCACACTGTTTTACTTCACTAACCTTAATAATATTTCTTAGTTTTTGAAAATAAATCAAATCTCGGACCCTTGACATTCAATCCATTAGAGAAGGAATGTCTCATTGGTTCCATTTGTGGCTAATAGTGATTCTCGCAGCAGTCACTAAATAGTTTTCCTTACTTGTAACACATTAGATTTCATGCTATAAAACACGATCGTGACTGGGTCAGAAGACAAATTGTAGCCCATCACATATTTTCTATATTCCAAACCATACTTCAAACACATTATTTTTACAACGTTTTCAATAGGCATGAGCAGTATCGTACCCTACAGAAGACAGATTAAATCCAATGCATCTGCAATAGTCATGATTTACACACCGATACACCAATGGAGAGGTGCTCTCTCGGAGCCCTTTCTAATAACTAATGGAGTAAAACAAGGTTGTGTTCTTGCACCAACCCTATTTGGAGCATGATGCTCCAAAGGGCTACAGCAGACCTCGAAGAAGAAGACGGCATATACAGTATATATGCTGTCGTACTGATGGTAGCTTGTTCAACTTAAGCCGTCTGAGGGCTTACACCAGGGGTGCTAATTAGGTAGATCGTGATCTACTGGTAGATCGCATAGGGTGTCCTGGTAGATCGCAGGCAGGGCAGGAGGAAGGCCCAGTCCCGCCCCGCAGGCTCCCGCCGCCGCCCAAGTGCTGCCAGCCCTGGGTTATCTGAGGTCCTTTCCACACAGTTGAATAAAATCCCATGTTATCTGCTTTGAATCAGATTATATGGTAGTATGGACTCAGAAAACCCAGTTCAAAGCAGATATTGTGTTATATGTTGGCAGTGGGCAGGTAGATCATTTTGACTTGGTTGTTTTATAAGTAGCTCACATGCTGAAAAAGTGTGAGCACCCCTGGCTTACACTAAGACTCTAAACTATCTAGTCCGTGAGCTGCTTTTTGCTGATGCTGCTGCTCTTGTCGCCCATTCAGAAGCAGCTCTGCAGTGCCTAACCTCCTGCTTTGCAACAGCTGCAGAGCTGTTTGGGCTGGAAGTCAGCCTGAAGAAAACGGAAGTTCTCTACCAGCCCGCACCACAGGAAGAACACCACCATCCCCACGTCAGCATAGGCAAATCTGTGCTTAAGTCCATTCAGCAGTTCACCTACCTGGGAAGCACCATCTCTTCAGATGCCAGAATTGACAGAGATAGATCACAGATTAGCAAAGGCATATAGTGCATTTGGAAGGCTTCACAAAAGAGTCTGGAGCAACAAGCATCTGAGACAAAGCACCAAAATCAGTGTGTACAGAGCTATCATACTGCCTATTCTCCTATATGGGTCTGAAACATGGGTCACCTATCACCAACACCTACGACTCCTTGAATGCTTTCATCGGCGCTGTCTCCGCACAATCCTAAATATACACTGGACCGACTATGTGACGAATGTTGCTGTCCTTGAGCAAGCGAGGATCATCAGCATTGAGGCCATGCTATTGAGAACACAGCTGCGCTGGGCAGGGCACGTCTCTAGGATGGAGGACCACCACCTCCCAAAGATACTACTCTATGGTGAACTCGCCACGGGGCAGCGCAAGAGAGGCGCCCCCAAAAAGAGATATAAGGACTCCCTGAAACAACACCTCAGGCTCGGTCAGATTGATCACCAACAATGGTCCACCCTGGCCTCACATCGGGAGGCATGGAGACCCACTATCCACAATGCTGTGTCCTCTTTTGGGAAGACACGCCGAATGGGCCTCGAAGAGAAACGACAACGCAGAAAGAACTGCAACTTGGAAACATCACCACACAAGGAGACTTTGTGCTGTGCTTTCTGCAACTGAACTTGCCTATCTCAGATTGGCCTTTTTAGTCATCAACGTGCTTGTAAAAAGCATGGGATGAGTCCTTCCTAAGAACCTTCGTTCGCGAAGTAATGCCGAAGAAGAAGAAGACGACACCAGTACATAAGGGGCCATATCACACATACACCTCCCATTTTAAAACACTTTTAATCCCTTGAGGGTACGATTTATGATAGAGGTCTTACCACAATGCAGGGGAACTTCCTGTTAGCTCAGTTGGGATTCATTAGGGAAACATCAGAAACAGTCATAAAAAAAGGTACCCGGGGGGGGGGGGGAGACAGTCAGATATTGTCTTCAAGAGTCAGGATATAACCAGAGAATACACAGCAAAACACGTGGGATAGGAGTTGTCAACTTTGCCTGGGTTGAATCGCTCTAGTGATGGGGACTGTAGGCCTGGTTGATCCATGGTTCTAAATGGTTCAAAAGTACTTACAAAACAAAAGGTCTGGTAGTGAACATTTCATAACTCTATTTTTTTCAAAATTTTGTTATAAATGGCAGTTCCTAATTGGTTCTGTCTTAAAAATCACCAATAATGAAATAATGAAATTTTGATAGTGTTTTGAAATGTTCACCACCTGAACTTTTGTTTTGTAAGTACTTTTGAACCATTTAGAAGCATGGATCAACCAGGCCTAAGGGTAAGGTATGTTTTTGTAGTCTGTCCTCTACCAAGCATTGACATTTCTCTTCCAAAATCCTGCTTCATGAACCTGGCATGGTATTTTTTTAAAAAATTAATGCAATCATTCAAAATGCCAAAATTTCAAAGTCCCTTTGTTTTTTTCTGTCTGCACTGCTAGCTTTTTAAATTTTGGACTTCTGCAATGAAGAGTACTGAGATCAGAGAAAAGCCTGTATCCCCAGAGTGCTGTCTCTTTAATTGTACCTACCATCACACTGCTATTGCTTGTCTCTTCTCCCATGTAAATGCAGGTCAGGAGACAGTAACTTATCATCTTTTGCTGGGCTTTTTTAAGCTTCACAGAGAAGTTCCCCACATTGCAGTGCTTTTGTATAAGGAATGGGGGTGGGTCATAATTGAAAAACAGAAGGAAAGAGGAAGCAATGAGCTTCGGCAAATTGTTCTGCCTAAAGAAAAGCTTTGCAATGCATGAGACACCCCAGCAAAGCCTGCTCTCCCATCTCCCAGCCATACAAGGGCAAAATTATAATGGGTGAATTCCACTGGGAGCCCCTGGTGGTGCAGTGGGTTAAAGAGCTGAGCTGCTGAACTTGCTGACCAAAAGGTTGCAGGTTCGAATCCAGGGAGCGGCGTGAGCTCCCACTATTAGCCCCAGCTTCTGCCAACCTAGCAGTTCGAAAACATGCAAATATGAGTTGATCAATAAGTACTGCTCCGGCGGGAAGGTAATGGCGCTCCCATGCAGTCATGCCGGCCACATGACCTTGGAGGTGTCTACGGACAATGCTGGCTCTTCGGCTTAGAAATTAAGATGAGCACCAACCCCCAGAGTCAGACATGACTGGACTTCATGTTATGGGAAAAACTTTACCTTTACTTCCATAGAGGTGCTGTGAACACAACACAAGAAACACTTCAAATGAGACTCCTGCTTTCTCCCCTTCACTCCATCCGCCCATCTCTCTCTCTCTCTCTCATTCAGAGATCTGAATTCCAAGAGGTTTCTCTACTGTCAACACAATAAGTGCCTTCCTTCTCCTCCAGAGCAGCAGGATGGGAGGGAGAGCCCCCCCACCAAGGTTTCCTTAAAAAAATAAATCTGGAGTGGACAGGAACTTGCTGGTGTGATAAATCTGAAAATGGATTGTTTCAGGAGAAAAAGCAATAAAAACATGTGTTAAGGAATGACAAATGGATTTGTGTGCATGGTAACACTATAGAACTAAACACCACAATAATATGACCCTCCCATGGGATAAGGTCCAAGGTCTGTGATACAGCCAGCATGGTGTAGTGGTTTGAGTGTTGGACTGTTACTCTGGAGACCAGAGTCTGGATCTCTACTTGGTCATAGAATCCTACTGGGTGACCCTGGGAAAGTCACAGTCTTTTAAAGCACATCTACACTGTAGAATTAATGCAATTTGTTACCATTGTATCTGTCATGATTTAATATGTAATAAAGATGACAAAGATTAACGTCTTCTGAACAAATGTTGCCAAGATAACCCTGTGATAATTTTGTCTTAGTTGGAAACGACTTGAAGGCACAGAAGACCAATAAGAAAATGAAGCACTTTTGTATGCCATCAATTTATATGTGTGAGAATTAAGCACATCTCATTTTCTTTTTTAATAAACAGCTTATTTATTTCGTATCAAAAGCATTGCATAAATTAGTATAAAACTGATAAAAAAAAGAGAAGGTGTGCAGGTGGCTAAATATCTTTCGACCAAAAATGGGCAACAGCAACAGCATTGTGTGTAGCCTTCAACAATTCCTCCTCTGCATATGAGGCTGGGCACAGTAGACAGGCATACAGATGCAGAGTAGTCTGTTCTGCTCCACAGTCACACAAGGTATGGGATTCTTTTAGTTAGTGTCATTTTGCCAGGTTGTCTTTTGATCTGCCCACTCTGCTTCTGAGTCTATTCAATAAACAGCTACTATATACCAAAAAATGAATGGGGCTTAGCTTGGGCTATACGAGTCCCCACTGCTCCCAAGTAAACTAAATAATGCTCTGAAACCCAGAGAGGTAAATGTGAGTATTGAAATGTATTTCCTTAGCATTTTATGATTTCTAGCATTTTAAAATCTCCACCTGAAATAGGTCTTTAATCAAGTCATCCACAGGGATAGCTCACTGGTGGGGAACATCATTTATTTGTCAACTACTGTGGGGTTACTGCTAAACTCAGAGGGAACAAAAGAGACAATGGAAGTGGCAGCTAATATCATCTCTGCTAATTTAAAAATCTGCTTTTATTATGCCACTGCTGAGTCCACAAAATATATTTCATATATAGTATCATCCCTGTATCCAAGGGACTGGTATATACATTTTCATTTATCCACATCTGAAAAAACGTGTCATGTCTAAGCATTTTTTACATCCTCCAGTATATCTCTGTGTTCTTCTTGGGTGAGAACTCCTTGTGTTTCACATGTACAATAAATTAAGAACAAAATATTAGCATTTTATTTCCAATTAGAATTAACACAACTTGAAAAAGAATTTGATGAATCCTATACAATGCAGGATAATAGCTGTCATCTGCATATTGCTTATACCCTTTCCTTTGTAGGCTTTGGTTGTTGTGCTGGGAGAAGCAGTGAAAAATGGAAACGTTCAGGCAGAACTCAACACCAGCTTATGGAAAAACAGTACACATCTTTATGTGGGAAATGGAATATCTAGATCAGTTGGGGCTTAGGAAAAGTTGTGTGCCACTAATGAAAAGAAAAAGAAAGTACCATTAGCTCTCCACATTTGCAGGTTTAACTTTTGTAGATTTGATTATTCACATATTTATTACTATGTTCTCTCTAGCTCCTCTAGGTTGACTCTATGAACAACTTCCACTGAAAGTTGACCACAGAGTCATCCTGAAGGACCTAGATATTCCTAGAGAGACCACTTCTCTAGGAATCTCCAGTAGTAACCATAGAATCACCTTTGGAAGACCATGAACTTCCTTAAGAAGTGTTCCTTCTGATTTTTAAAAATAGTATTTCCTGCTTTTGTGGTGGTCCTGCATCCTTAATGCCAGTGAAAGTGAAGAGCCGATTGTATTGACAAGGCATCTGTAAATATCACGAGACCACCTGGTTTGAAAACCAAATACGATAAGACAATGCAATGTCTACTTGCTTTTCTAGAGTTCAGCAAAACCTATATCCAGATAGGTCAGCCTAGAATGGCATACTAAATGTTTCATGATGACACAGAATTTTAACAAAAAGATTAGCTCGCTTTGCACTTCCTCAGTCTGAATATGGAAGTTAACACGAATTTGCAGCTGGAAAACTGTACAGTTCTAACATGGGTTAGTTGATAGACACCTGTTTACAAAATGGTGAATATGTGGAAAATGTACAGAAACATTTTGTGATTGTTCGTGAAGAAAAAGGACTTGCTCAGCTCTTGGATAGAACGAGAGTGGCACGGGATAAATCAAATAGTTGATGGGCCGAGCTTGACAGATTCACTCATTGTATTGTCAAAGGCTTTCATGGCTGGAATCATTGGGTTGTTGTAGGTTTTTTGGGCTATATGGCCATGTTCTAGAAGCATTCTCTCCTGATGTTTCACCTGCATCTATGGCAAACATCCTCAGAGGTAGTGAGGTCAGCCTGGACAGCTTCAAGGCAGGATTAGACAGATTCATGGATACCAAGGGAATCAGTAGCTACTGAAATGGACATCCAAGTGCCACCTCTGTGTTGATGGAGGCAGGCAGGATTTCCCCGGGTACTGGTTGTGGGGGGTCGGGAGCAGGTGAGGGTTTTGCCCTCCTTTCTGCTAGAGATCCCTGTGTACAACTAGTGGGCCACTGTGTGACACAGAATGCTGGACTAGATGGGCTGAGGCCTGATTCAGCATGGCTCTTCTTATGTTCTTATGTTCTTATGTTCCAGAACATGACCATATAGCACAAGAAAACCTACAACAACCCACAGATTCACTCATTGTTAATATTGTCTTCAGCTCCAAGTATTACTTTTAGGAAGTATTAATGTAATAAAATTCTAGAGCCTTTTCAAACTATGCACTCTCAAAAAGATGCTCTGGTGTGCAAAGCTTCACTCCATCACAGATAGCTCATGTCATTCTACATATTCTTCTCAAGAGTAACTTTCCATGCTATGGAACTAAGTAGCTATACATTTCCGGACAGTAACTTCTCATAATCTTTTTTGTGATGTAACTAGCATTTTCATAAATTGCCTTATTCACATTCCTGGCATCAGGAACACAGCTGCAATGATGAAACTACTGCATGGTGGGATAAGGACTAGAACAGCATGGCTAGTCATTCTCATGAACTTGTTTTAGCAAGTTCTGCAACCATGATAAAAATATCCCATGCTTCCCTTCAACATCTCATGGATTCTATTTTGGCCTTCTTTTCCTCACACTTCAACAAATAAAACCAGAACTTTTCAAAAAATCTGCAGCTGCTTCTCAAAGTGAAAGAACACGTTAAAGTGGCTGTAGGGATGCAGCTAAAAATGGTGTCACTGAAGGCAGAACCTCCACATTTAGAATGGCTTTTGGCATAGATGGTTACGTGAGTCTCTAGAGGATGGGAGCCCCAGGCAGTAAGCTCTTCCCAATGCAACTATTTATGCACAGAAAGTCTGAATGAAATGGGAATGCCACTTTAAATACCATCACAATGACTGGTATAATGTAAATTCAGACCTTGATCAATACCACTTTCTCCATTGTGTTAAATTAGGGAGGACTTAATACTGACAAGCTCAGTTCATTACCCTATCATTTTATCATTACCCTATCATTTTATGTTGTTTGGATTATTCACATACTGCAATATACATTCGCTTACACTTTAGAGTGCACTCCATACCCACAGTAAAAATGTGCTATGTTTTATTACTTGTTTTCTGCTCCCCAATTCTATTTTTTACTGTTATTGAGTGACTGTCACAAATTCAGCTCCTTTGAAAGTAATGGGATTAGACTGTCAGCTAGTCCTGGCAGAAATGGGTTGAGTCTGTGCTCTATGTTTGCGAGATGCTGTTTGGGAAATTTGTCTTTTTCAAACTTGCCAGAATTTTTAGCTCAGCAGCAGCAGGTTGCAGCAATAAATACTGGCAGAAGGTAAAATGTTTGGCATCCCATCATGTTTTGTGACATAATCAAACAATGTTGGCATATTTAAGCACACAAATGTGGGGGACATTTGCCAACAAAATAGATTGATTTGGGTCTACTTCTCACTAAGATGGTAGATTTGCATCTTGGTTCTCCCATTTCAGAGTGTCGGCAGGAATACAGTTCCATTATTTAAAAAATGAACACCAACAAGAAAACAACAAATATCTTGGGATTTAGAATATTAATATGCCAGGGAGAAAGCCAGACAAAGCCTCCGTCTCCCTGATATCTAGTTACAAAAGTGGTTTGTTGTTGTATGGAGAATCATATAATCATAGGATCACAAGAGTTGGAAGAGACCTCATGGGCCATACAGTCCAACCCCCCAGCAGGAAAATTATATTCAAAGCACCCCTGACAGATGGCCATCCAGCCTCTGTTTAAAAGCTTCCAAAACAGGAGCCTCCACCATACTCCAATGGTTGTCTTGTGGCAACCATTGTCTTGTGGGGTTCCCCAGGGTTCAATACTACCTCCCATGTTGTTTAGCATCTACATGAAGCCACGTTGGGGGAAGTCATCCGGAGTTTCGGAGTGCGGTGTAATCTGTACGCAGATTATGTCCAACTCTGCCACTCCTTCCCACCTACTACTAAGGAGGTTGTTCAGGTCCTGAACCGGTGCTTCGCCACTGTGTCGGACTGGATGAGGGCTAACAAATTGAAATTGAATCCAGACAAGACGGAGGTACTCCTGGTCAGTCGAAAGGCTGAACAGGGCATAGGGTTACAGCCTGTGTTAGACGGGGTTACACTCCCCCTGAAGACGCAGCTTCGCAGTTTGGGTGTGATCCTGGACTCATTGCTGAGCCTGGAACCCCAAGTTTCGGCGGTGACCAGGGGAGCATTTGCACAGTTAAAACTTGTGTGCCAGCTGTGCCTGTACCTTGGGAAGTCTGACTTGCTTACGGTGGACCACGCTCTGGTTACATCCTGTATAGATTACTGCAACGCTCTCTATGTGGGGTTGCCTTTGAAGACTTTTCGGGAAGCTGCAACTAGTCCAACGAACAGCAACCAGGTTGATAACAGTAGTGGCATTCAGAGAGCGTACAACTCCCCTGTTGTGCCAGCTCCACTGGCTGCCAGTTTGCTACCAGGCACAATTCAAAGTGCTGGCTTTAGACTTTAAAGCCCTAAACAGTTCTGGTCCAACTTACCTGTCCGAACACATCTCTCCCCATGAAGCATCGAGATGTTTAAGATCATCTGGAGAGGCCCTGGTGGGGACGAGAGACAGGGCTTTTTCAGTGGTGGCTCCTCGGCTTTGGAACACCCTCCCTAGTGACATCAGATTGGCCACCTCCCTCCTGACATTTCACAAGAAAGCCAAGACCTGGCTGTTTGAGCAGGCATATGCTGATGAGATATAACAGTTTAATTAGGTATATGGAATGACGACGATGTGACGGAAAGTGATTTCAATGTGATGCTGAGACTGTAATTGTATTTTTAATTGCCAATTGTTGTGTTATATGGTTATTGTTTGGTTAATTTTGCTCTTGTTTGATTGGCGGGGAGAGATTGCCATGTGTAAACCACCCCGAGTCGCCTTCAGGCTGAGAGGGGTGATATAGAAATGTGATAAATAAATAAATTTTGGTATCAGTGTCCACGGAATGTTGAAATCACCCATGACTACTATATCGCTTCTTTGTGCCTATTTGGGCAACTGTTAGCAGAAGACTTCATCAAGTTCTTCATCCTGGTTTGGAGGTCTGTAGTAGACGCCTACAATGAGATCTTTTTTTAGTCCCAATTTTCTTGATTCTTATCCAGATGCTTTCAAGCTGGTTTCCCGGATTGTTGTCTTGCATCTCTTCTGGAGCGTAACAGTTTTTGACATATAAGACAACTCCTCCTCCTCTCCCCTTTGTTCGGTTTCTGTGAAAGAGATTATAGCCATCGATGTCTACATTCCAGCGATAGGAGTCATCCCACCAGGTTTCAGTGATGCCTATGACATCATATTCGTGGTGTTGTGCTAAAAGTTGCAGTTAGTCTTGCTTATTTCCCATGCTCTGTGCATTAGTGTAAAGACATGTGAGCCCCTGAGATCTTCCCCTGAGCTGTTTATTTGGGATTATCGTGCTTTCGGTACTTGGTCCTCATTGTGTTTGTGCAGCTCTCCCTTTAGCCTTCTGGCGGTTCCCTGACATTGTTAGTAAAGTACTGTTCACAAGGCTGTTGTCCCCTTCCCCCGGTGGACATAGTTTAAAGTGCACCTAATGAGGTTTGCGAGTCTATGAGCAAAAAGGTGTTTTCCTACTTGTGTGAGATGCACCCCATCCCTTGCCAGTAGGCCATCCTCCTGGAAAAGCAGGCCATGGTCGAGGAAGCCAAAGCATTCCTCCTGACACCATTTTCTAAGCCAGTTATTGGCCTGTACTATTTTTCTAGCCCTTGTAGGGATGTGTCTTACAACTGGGAGGAGGGATGAAAAGACCACCTGTACATTACATTGTTTTAGCTTTGTTCTGAGAGCTCAAAAATAATTTATGATCTTTTGAAAAGTATGTCTAGCAGTATCATTAGTTCCTACATGAATCAACGTGGGGGGGGGGCAGTGATGGGGCTTGAGGAGTCTGGCGAGCCTCTGAGTGATATGGTGTATTATTGCTCCTGGTAGTCAGCATATTTCTTGAGCCATCCCATCTGATCTGGAAATGACGTCTTCCGTTCATCTAAGGAGGGAGTCGCCTACTACCAAGACCTGCTTACTTTGAGGATTGACAGGGTCCCTTTGTGCAATGTAGTGTGTAGGTCCCCAGAAAAGTGATCCTGTTGATGTGAATTGTGTAGGTGTAAAGCGTTGTCCTCCTCCTTGACATCCCCAATGCATTTGTCAAGGACAATCCATTGAGATTTGTCCAAGAGCCTATCATTCTCCTGAGTGTGTTCCTGTTGCACCTGGTCTATGATTGGGGACAGAACATCTGCATGGTTGTGTATGTGTGAATGTTGTGAAGTGTTGTCCCAGTCAGGGCTATTATAGCTCCCTTGATCCTTCATCATTAGCTATGTCAGGAAGGATTGCAGGAAATTGCAGTCCAGCTACAGGCAAGCTCTAGTTGTCTACTGCGTTTTAAGTGAGGACTTATACCAATAGTCAAGGTGAGAGACAATTATAAAGATTTGTTGCTTCTGCTCTTATGGTGGCATGGTGTGTTTCTGTGGGGATTTGTGCCAATATTTAAGTGAAAACACAATAGCAATAAAATCTCTTCCTATTAAATTAATATGAGAATGAAGTGCCAGATAAAAATGCAGAGCTGGGGGGCACATGGGTATTGATTAGAGTTGAATTATAACAAAATATCAGCAGTAAAGTCCGCCTTATAGGCCAGGGGTCATGCTGTGTGAGCCTTCTCTCTGAGTCTTGATCATCTTACTGAAATGGTGGAGGAAAGAATGGGAGGGCCAGCCACACCATCCTCAGCAAACTGGATGATGCAAAGCAGGTTAAGTGTTACATCAGAAGTTAATGCATAATGATAATACATTGAATTTGTATAGCACTTTCTCATGTCCATAACAAATACCAGGTAAAGGCAATGTCATTGGATCTCTTTGGTCATCTCATTTTTTTGATTTTTTTAAAAAAAATCAAGTTCAAAAATAGTAATAATAACAATACACTGTATTTATATTCCACCACCATCTCCTCGAAGGGACTTGGGATGGCTTACAAGGCACTCCAGGGTGCACATATAACACACAACAGGTAAAAACAGTACAAAATTATAAACAAGTCACAGAAAATTATAACAAAATAGACATAAAAAGCACTTTTTGATTTAAAAAAAGTACTTTTCCAGCAAATCTATTACATCAGGGTTTTTTTTTGGAAGGGAGAGTAATAATTTTTGGCTGTGAATGAGAGATGGTTCACCTTGCTTTGAAGAACATCTCTTTACTATCTTCCAGGGGCTACAAAATAACCCCAGTTCTTATGTATCTTATGTCTTCTATGTTGCTTTTCCAGGGGTTACATGGTGTTAGTAATCTGTAAAATAATCCTATAAGGCTAATCAGTGTTACTGTTACAGGCGAAGGAAAGTAGCTTGCGTAAATCTTTTAGTGAGTTTAAGCACTGATAGAGAATTGAATTGGCACGCTTTTTGGTTAACTCAAATGCTTTATTGTCCATTACATGAGTTAACTTCACTCAGGCACTTTGCTTAATTCCCCCAAAATAATAACTGCTGGAGTAGTCTCCAAAATAAGGTAAGAAAGTTCTGACTTTAAAGTTCCTTTACTATTTTTGGTCTGCAAAGCTTTAGCCGGAAGGCTCTCTGAGCCCTCTCTCTTCCAATGGCTTTGAGGTAGGAACACTCGCAGCCCCAATCAGATTGCCAAACTTGAAGTCATGAAGTCTTCCTCTTGAGGCCAAACGACTGCTTTGGAGGGCTTGGAACTCCTCAGAGCTACTCAGCATTCCGATATGCTGAGACTTCTGCTTGAATTCCAAGGAAATCAGACTGATATTGAAGGATGGCCTTATGAACCTTTAGAAATGTCCCTACAGGAGGAGTCCTGGTAGTCTCTAGAATGTAAGAGTAGCTTGTTCCCCAGATCCTGAAAAAAGGGGCAGAACTCAACTGGGCTCTGCAAATGATGGTTGGCAGGTGCTTAGGACCAATCAGTGCAACTAAACCTCTTGCAAACTGTGCAGTCTGCAAAAACACACTTTTACAAGGCAAACCTTTAAGAACTCAAGACTTTCCATGCAGATGGTGCTCACTGCGCTGTCATAGGCACTTTTGGCACCACAGCATCATATAGGAAAATGACGGTGCCTAGTAGAAATATTTTTAGACCTTGCGCCTTGCCTTATATCATCTGAAGGTATACCCTTTTTTTGAGCTAATGGGATGTCCTTGCTCATTTCCCCCCACATTTCACACATGAAAATTGGGACACATGTGACCAAGAGAATGGTCAGTATAAAAAAAGTTAGTGAGAAAGAACACATAAGCTAGAAGATGCTGGAAATGTTTGTTTTTGCCTGAGTCTACTGGGAAGACAAGATTCTGCCTCTCCCCTTCTTTCTCCTTTGCTGATTGCAGTTTGGACTGAATTTAGGAGAACTGAAGTGAACTGAGGACAAAGTAGGAAAGTGGAAGGAAGGAAGAAACTGGAAATTGTTCTAAAAACAGCTGGAAAAGTGGGATGAGTGAGAATTACTAGGGATTGTCTCTATCAAATTGCAACAGTTGGGTAGTATGTTGTCAGCAGTGAAGCCTGTGCAGGATGTTTATTTACATGATGAGCTACACCTAGGCTGTTGGCTGGCCTGTACTGTATATCGCTCTGTTACATTAACATTTACTCATTTGTGTGTTGAATGAATTGTACTGAATTAATTGCCAATGAAGGAAGTGATGAAAACTATGTCACAGAGGGACTGCCAGAATAATTTGATTGACTTATGATAAGACAGGATAATTCTAAAAATGCTAGGATTTTTGTGGCTTAGAAAAATAATAGAACACAGGAATGGAAACATCTGGAGTGTTTTGCAAGTGCCATTTCACATGTTTCTGATAACAGAGAGATTGACCTTTAGGAATGGAGCTTTTTAGTCAAGTGAATCCCCAGGGCTCCTCAACAACAAAGCAGTTGCTAAAAAGGTCTTAATTGGGATTTAAATAACTGTAGCACCATCTCACTTTTGCAGAAATATTCTGAGTGCCATTGAATCCCACCCTTAACATAAATCTAAAGATCCTGCTAAGTACTCTTGTGGTTATCACTTGAGTTTCTTTTCTAAGTTTCACCTGAGTTTTGTTTCACTCATATCTCTGGCAGAACTGCAAATGCTTGTGTAGCACAAACAATATTCCTTAAAGCATGCCAGCTAAGTAACTAATGCTCCCTAAATTCTCAGCTCAACAGCTCCCATGAGTTAATGTGATTGAGCAATGACTTGACTACCTCTGTATTGCTATTTGTCAGAGAAACTTTAAATAAGGCACTGACAACGTTCATTCTATGCTATTTCATATCAATTTCTTGAAAGCTATTTCCTTGGCACCGAAAAACATGCAGGTTTTTCATCTTTACTGAATAAGCAAGTTCATTTCAGCATTAAATTGAAGGGCTTGTAGATTCAACTTTCTTAATGCCTTTACTGTCCTCTTTACCTTTTCCTTTAGTGTTGTGAAAAGCCATTCAAGGGTGAATTATATCCAAGTTGTTTTAGAATAACAATGCACACTGTTCTTTAATCGGGTCTGCATCCCTTCTGCTAAATTGCCCAAGCTTTATGAATTGTGCGGATTGTTAACGGATGTTAAGAAAAGAGCTGTGAAAAACCTTTTGAGGAAGAAGGGATATGTACTTTTATTAATATAAGCATATTCATTGATTTATGAGTTTTCATAAGCAATTTGTTACCTTAAGACATATTTGGAGCTATACTCTATTAGTACAGTCTTGTGTAACAGCGGAACTATTGAAGTCTGGCAGCTGGAGCAGTTGCAATGCCTTTCTTTTGCATGAAAAAGACTTGTTTCCATTTCTGGCTGGATTGTGAAGGAAACCTGTCTAAAGCCTTGGTCAGAATAGTCATTCTCAAGAGATGAGCTTGCAGAATTTGTTGGACTTTGCAGTATCCTCGATGGTCAGTAGTGAGGGATTTGGGGAAACAAAATCTAAGAACATTTGTAATCTCCCTAATGGAAAAGCGTTGGTCTAGCCAATCTGATCTAAATGGATCAAATTCCTCACTTGGAGTAGTGCTGATTCCTATGATGAAAGCAGCAACAGAATTTGCATGTTATATTTTACGGCTGGGGGAACATTTTCTGTCACTAACTTTCTTTAACAGCCCTCTTGTATGAGAAAGTTCTAGTGCAGTGGTTCTCAACCTGTGGGTCCCCAGGTGCTTTGGCCTACAGCTCCCAGAAATCCCAGCCAGTTTACCAGCTGTTAGGATTTCTGGAAGTTGAAGGCCAAAACATCTGAGGACCCACAGGTTGAAAATCACTGCTCTTGTGGGTTATCTAGCAGGTTTGGCGAAATAAAGGATGTTTTCCCACCAGCGTTATAGAATGGAGGCAATTGTCAGAGTTGCTTCTTCAGAATTCTGGGAAATGTAGTTCAGGGTGGAGCCTTTGAAATTCTCAGCTAGAGTGGTCCTTGGCTTCCCTAAAGTACATTTCCTAGAATTCTGAAAGAGCAGATCAGATGATAGCCTCCATTCTATAATGCTGGTGGGCAAATGTCCAATGTCCCACTGCTCTAAATCCTACAGTTAGATCACATGACAGACAGAGTTTAGGTAAGGATGTACACAATAGTCCCACCCCAACATTCCCAGCTGTTCACTCCTCACCTTGCATTTGCTTTATCATTACTCATATTTCTATAAAGCCATCTCATTACATTCTAGCAAATGTAAAGAAGGAGCTTTCAGACCTTCCTTATCAGAACAGGAACAGAAGGGACTGAGCGTTCCAAGTATGATGGGGGTCTAAGGTTTATACACTCTGTCCTATCTATGCATATTCCTTGGATGCCACTCCCATGGCACTGTTCTATGAAATCTTGGTATGTATTCATAATCATTGTCTGTCAAGGAGCTCTAATGTTGCTGTTCAGGAGAGTGGACTAGACACATAAAAATAACCTTTTCAAGTTAAAGTCACATCAAACTGGTGTAATGTTACTGTGCAGAACAGCTCTCATGTTTTCATTTCTGGTTGTTTCATAGCACACATTTTTGTGTGCATTTCTCTTTCTCACTTTTTGTTAGACTTTGGAATCAGCAGGTTATTCTATGGAGGCTAAACAATAACTTTGTCTGTGACTTGTAACAATACTTTTTTTTCAGAATAAGAGCTAACTACATTACCTTTAAATTAATGCAAGAGTCTATCACATTATCGATCCTTTTATTACTCTAAAATTTAAAAATTGCTAAAATCTTTATTTTCACCTGAATATACCTGCAAAAATCTTCCCTAAGGCATTTTTGGAGAATGGAGGGGTTTTAGCAATTTTAAAAAGTTTTGAAAAAACTGCAAGAAAAAAGTCCAAGAAACTGGTAATGTATCTTGCCCTCATCCCCTATAGGGCAATTAGTAACTTTTCAAAAACAATGACTACATCTTACTGTTAAAAGGCAACATTTTATGCATAATTTGTTGTCTTATGTTGTCATCATGGTACTAGGAGCCGCAGTGGCTCAATGGGTTAAACCCCTGTGCTGGCTGAACTACACGTCAGCAGTTCAAATCCACAAGACGGTGGGAGCTCTCATCTGTCAGCTCCAACATGAGAGAGGCTTCCCACAGGATGGTAACACATCTGGGCACTCGCTGGGCAACTTCTCTGCCAACAGCCAATTCTCTCACACCAGAAACAACTTGCAGTTTATCAAGTCACTTCTGACATGATTTTTAAAAATCATGGTACTTTCAAAGTGTGGCTAGTAGAAAGATCAGCCGCAGAGCAAAGACTTATGTAAGGTCTGCATTTTGCATAATCATTCCATTTTAGTTTTTGTCACTATTTATTATTATTTTTATTATTATTTAAAACTTATATCAATACATATTCATGTTTGCTTTTTGTCTGCCAGCTTAGAGACTAGTAAATGAACAAAACAAAACAATTCCTCCCTCAAACAGATTGGTGGTGATCCAGTTTAATTAAGAGGGATAATCTATGCTTAGTGGAGACATGATGTATTGAGATTTCTTTCTTTTTTGATGGCTTTTCATGGGCAGGAAAAAGGTTTCAAATCCCCTTATTTGAGCATAGTGGAGGATTCTGGCCCAGTTTGAACTGGCCCTGATCCAGATTGCCTCCATCACCCACATTTACTTGGATTAGAAAAAAAGATGCAAAATTTTAATGCAGACTATAGGTTAGACAATAGCCAGATACAAGGCACTGTTGAATGACAGGTGTTGTAATATTGAGCCAGCAGGGAGCCAGCTGTGTAAAACAAAGTTAAGCTTGCATCTGAATAAACAAGGAGCTCTTCTTCCTATCTGTATTGTATTTGGAGGAGCAATGCCATTGTTTTTGTTAATGGAATGACCAAACAAGAAATTTGGAAATCAATTAGAAAAGAAGCAGCATGCATAACCAAAGTGTAGGAAGCACAAGTTCTGGGGAAAGGAAGAGCAATCTTGCTTTTTCAAACTTTTGAAGTAAGTTTGATTCTAAATACCTGCACTTGAGAAATGTCTCTATGCAAAAAGTTTTACTTTCCTTTACTGGCAAGCTTGGGAGCAAGGTGCCTGCATATAAGGGTGAGACGCATTAAAAGAAAGTCTCTAAATAATGATTTCACTTCTTTTTTTATCCCCATCAGCCCTTGCTTGAAGATATGCATTCAGGCTTACTGCTAACAGCCATGTCAAAGTACAAGTAAGGGCTATTTGAGAGTGGCAAGTTCTAAAATATTTTTCATTCTTCTGAAGGAAGCCATAGTCTTTCTTCTCTGCCTAAGTTTAGGAGTGAAGAAAAATAAATCATCTTAGACAGAAAACTTGTTTTAGAACACTATTGTGTGTGTCCTAAGGGATTGCCGGTATGGGCTAGGAGTAGCAGAAGGAGGCCATGTCAAAGTCTGAGCAGACGAAAAGTGCAGCAGTGTACTTTGATTAAAACTTCCCTTTGCCTTCCAGCTCAGACAGCTCTAAAAAGAGTTGATCACTAGGTGGGATTTCAAACCATCCCAACTTTTGCTTTAGGGTTTCCCCCCCTCAAAAACAAGCTTTCAGTTGAGGCTGTAAGAGAAGCCATCCTGTCACTGAAGTTGATGAGCAAAGTCTGGAACTGGCAGAAAAGATTTGTGACCTAGCCCTGCAATATGGTATCTGGGTTACATATAACAACAGTTAATCTGTTGGTGGTGCTAGCAGAGCTACGTTCTGTAGTTAAATGCTTGAGTGCTTGCTTTAAATCCCAGAGATCCCAAGGTAGTTTCAGCAGCAATATCTATAATTAATTGCATGTGTAATGAAGTCCATTTGGGAGGCCTGTGATGACTCGCCTCTATGTTACCCAAAGACATTACAATACCAATAGCACTAGTAATTTTAATTAAAACTTTGAAATGTCGGCCTGTTGAAATATTCATTATTGCACTTGATTAGGTTGTTTTGTAATCTTCGGCACTTTCTTTTTATTACATATTACCATGACTTTGCAAAATGAGGCCACTTACAGCAAAGCATATATAAACTTTCAGAGCAAGTGTCCTCAGATCCCCCCTGTAGATTCTGTCATTTAAAAATATACTAACATCTCTGGAGTATATGAAGAATAATTGTTCTAATCAAGTTCTCAGTTGGATGTACAAGTCAAAAAGATTTGGAGGATCCTGACAAAGGATAGATTTATGAAAATATTTCAGAATATCGGCAGTTGGGCAACTGAACACATGTCCAGAACATCCGACAATTGGATAGGGCTTTGCCATCTGGATTCATGTTTTGCTGACTTGAATGAAGGGCTTAGAGGTCACATCAGTCAATAAGTGAGACAACAACTTAAACACTTCAGCATAGTTAACAGTTTACTCAGGTACAACTACTGTATATACACATGCATATATTGAACTCATATATAAGTTGATAGGTTTGGGGGTCAAAATTATGAGTTTTTGATATGACACATGACTAATTTGAGGGAAAAGCACTAATGCCATTGCCACTATTTTCCCATCCAGGCATTCAAAAAGACCAGGAGCAGCAACATGACAGAGACAGGTTGAGGCGGTTGCTACTTATTTTAGGTTCTATTGGAACAGACCAAGCTCTCATCTTTTGCACTCCTACCTAGAGAAAGGGGTTGTTCTTTTTTTTTTAAAAGAGTTACGAAGTCACATTGACTTTTGGATGAATGGACCCAATTTTTTTTCCAGATTGATTTTGAACTTTACAATTTCATATGTAAAGGCCAAAAGCTAACTTCAGTCAGTAGTCCAACAAGATCATATCTATTCAGCCAAAAAAGCTTGGCAAATCAATATTTGTATAAGTTCCATGGAAGTATTTGGTATTTCGTATTGTTGTTTCTATCATACTGACTTTGAGTTATGATGACTTTATGAATGACAGACCTTCAGTGCCTTCATTGTCTACTTTAAAGTTATGTTAAGTCATCTGTGGTCATTATTTTTGTTTTCATAATACTCAACTGTAAACCTGCCTTTGCACTTTCTTCCTTGACTTTCTTCAGTAATCATTTCAGGTCTGTTAGTATTGTGGTGTCATTTGCATATCTAAAATTTCTGGTTTTACTTCCTTCAAATTTCATGCCTCCTTTCTTTGTATGCAAGTTAAACAAATAAGTTGACAAAAGTCATGTTTGTCTGACCTCCTTGCTAATTAGAAAACATTTAGTTTTTCTGTCTAGTGTCCTGATGGTATTGCCCTGAATGCAGGTTACACCTCAGTGTAATCAGATATTGTGGCACACCCATTTATTTATGAATGATCCATAGTTTTTCATTATCTATACAATAAAAAGATTTTCTATAATTTATAAAGCATGGACTGATTTTTTCAAATTCTTTGGTGTGCTCCATAATCCAATGTAGATTTACTCGATGATTTCTTGAGCTCAAGGTTCTCTTAAGAGTAAGCCTTGCTGCACTTTAGGTTGGGTGGTTAACTTGGTATGTTTGATTTCCTCCCATCCATGTGTCATTTCTGGAAAGATGTGATAGTTTACTTCAGTATAGATATGCATTTTATCAGAGACCACATCTTGACATTTTCTTTATTTAAATAAAGATTTTATAACATGAAATAAAATTGAACACAGATAGGATAAGCAACATTAGTAAAGTAAAGGTTTCCTCTGACATTAAGTCTAATTGAATCTGACTCTGGGGTGTCAATTTTTAAGCCGAAGAGCAGGCGTTGTCCATAAACACTTCCAAGGTTATGTGGCTGGCATGACTTCATCAAGCGCCGTTACCGTCCCGCAGAAATTGTATCTATTGATGTACTCCCATTTGCATGTTTTCAAACTGCTCTGTTGGCAGAAGCTGGGGCTAACAGCAGGAGCTCACTCTGCTCCTTGGATTTGAACCTGCAACCTTTTGGTCAGCAAGTTCAGCAGCTCAGTAGTTCAACCCACTGTGACACCAAGGGCCAACATTACACACATATTTTCATTAAAATATCATAACCTAGGCCAGGGGTGGGCAATTACCGGCCCTCCAGGTGTTTTGGACTTCAACTCCCAGAAATCCTAACAGCTGGTAAACTGGCTAGGATTTCTGGGGGTTGAAGTCCAAAACACCTGGAGGGCCTGTAATTACCCACCCCTGACCTAGGGGGACATGTCATGTGGAGCTTTCCAGTTAACCTTGATTTTGTCTATTTTTTTGAGTCTTCATACTATATCAGTTTTTGTTATCATAAAACCCTATCCTATTTAAGACATCTAAGGCTAAGCAGACCTCATTTCTTGATCGTCTCTAAATTATGAATACCTGTAGTTCCTTCTGTCATGCAGGAAAGATTTGGGTGCAGGAAAATTTAGATTCCTTGGGAATCCTGATCATTAGGATCTTGGCTTTATGACTTATCAGGTAATTACACCTTGTATTTACTGGCATTTTACTGACTAAGCTTTTTGTTTTTATCCATATCTGAGATTTATACAGTTTGATCCTGCCCTATGTTTTCCCTCCACATTTATGTTTATGTCACAGTTATCAACTAGTGGAGACTGTATCCATCAGGTTTAGCAGAACAACACTTTACCTTAACATTTTGTGCCAGCTGTCTGATCTAGCATTTCTCTTTAGTTTAACTGTAGGACTCTCATCTCAAAGCTTCTTTGAAGTGCTTGTAGAATACATTTTAGCTGCCCCAACTTTTAAGTCCAGAGTTAGTATTTTATTTATTTATTTATTTAATTTATAACCTGACTTTTTCTAAGCATGGAATTAAAGTAATTAAATCATTTGAGGCATCCTTTTAATGCTATTGTTTTTTATATATCCTTGTTTAACTGGAAAACATTCAGCATATTCAAATGACAAACTACTTCAAGAAGACTCCTTGTAGCTAAAAAATCTTTTGATTAAGGTCTCAGTGGAATTTCTTTTGTGTGCCAAGACATAAAGTTGGAACACATCAGTTGAACTAGGTTCATTGCATCATGATGTGCTAGAGTAACTAATAACAAGAGCCTTATTTAAATAACAACACAAAAAGAATTTTAGACATTAAATTGTATCTTGCTATGTGCTTTTAGCATTACATATTTAATGTATGTGATCATCTGGAATTTAGGAGTACGGTGTCATCTGTACGCAGATGATGTCCAACTCTGTCACTCCTTCCCACCATCTACTAAGGAGGCTGTTGAAGTCCTGAACTGGTGCTTGGCCACTGTAACGGACTGGATGAGGGCTAATAGATTGAAACTAAATCCAGACAAGACAGAGGTACTCCTGGTCAGTTGAAAGGCCGAACAGGGCATAGGGTTACAGCCTGTGCTTGACAGGGTTACACTTCCCCTGAAGGCGCAGGTTCATATTCTAGGAGTGATCCTGGACTCATCGCTGAGCCTGGATCCTGGTGCACAAGCTTAGGCTTGTGCATCAACTGTGCCCGTACCTTGGGAAGTCAGACTTGACCACGGTGGTCCACGCTCTGGTTACATCCCGTATAGACTACTGCAACGGTCTCTACGTGAGGCTGCCTCTGAAGACTGCCCGGAAGCTGCAATTAGTCCAATGCTCAGCACCCAGATTACTAACGGGAGCGGGGTACAGGGATCATACAATCCCCCTGTTGTGCCAGCTCCATTGGCTGCCAATTAGCTTCCGAGCACAATTCAAAGTGCTGGTTTTGACCTACAAAACCCTATACGGTACCGGCCCAGTTTGCCTGTCTGAACGTATTCTCCCCTATGAACCATCAAGAGTGTTAAGCTCATCTGGAGAGGCCCTGCTCTTGGTCCCACCATCTTTGCAGGTGCGTCTGGTGGGGACGAGGGACAGGGCTTTTTCCTGTGGTGGCCCCCAGCTATGGAATTCTCTCCCAAATGAAATTAGATCTGCCCCCTCCTTCCTGACTCTTAGGAAGCTGGTGAAAACGTGGCTGTGCAATGAGGCCTTTGCAGAATGAAGGCGGAGATCGCGAATTGACTAAAGTCGCTAACCACTAGATATGGACCAAATACACGGATTGAGTTGGACTGGATTTTACTTTGGTGAAAGACTTTTTAATGTATTTATAATTGATAATTTTATTGTGAATTTATGATGTTTTAGATTTTAAATGTTAGCATTGAATACTTGCTGTTTGCTGGTCTGAGTCCCTCTAAGGAGGTGAGAAGATCGGGGTACAAAACTTTTAAATAAATAAATAAATAATTGAAAAAAGGTGAAATACTGGATAAAACAAAAATGGCAGCTGTGTATTAAACAAAGGGGTAGCAGTGATTTGAACTAAGGTAGAACTTTATTAGCCGCATTCAATATAAAGAGCAATTTAGCCAGGCAGGAGTGACAGAATAAGAGATACTTTCAGTTTAATATGCCACAGTATTTTCTCCCCATCAAGAATCTCTAAGCTAACGCAGCTCATAAGTAGCAAGCTTGTCACATCTGTCATTTACTTTTTAAAGGATTGTTATAATCTTAAAATTCCTGCCACAAAGTCTCCTACAAAATGTACTTGTGCAAGGAGGTTGAACATGTGTCTCTTGACATCAGCAACCAAAAGATACCTCGATTCCTATAATGGGGAAGAGATCAAAATACCCCAGCAGGGTTATATCTTTGTTAGGACTAGCTAAAATGTTGCAAATTGTGAGCAAAGTTCTTCAGAACTTCAGGGTAAGAAAGAGAGAAGTAGGTCACTACTATTACCAAAGTTCTTTCTCCTCTCCAAAATTTTGAACTATTCTGAGTAGGGAAATAAGTCTTCATAAAGTCAATTCTCATGAATAAGTCTGTCTTTTTGTCTTGTTGCAAGAAAACGTTTGAAAACTGCAGATTCTTGAAGATTATTTTCAGTACAGAACTAGTTTTGTGGAAAAAATTGTACACATGCTTTTCTTTTTGCACAGAAAACATTTTTCCAAAGAAAATACGTTTCTTAAATAATAAAACAGTATTTTCTTCACTGAAATATTATTTTCTGCAGAAAAATGGCACTTCTGTGCAAACCTTCTTTCACATGCAATTTAAAAGTATCAAGCTGCTAAAATCCTTGTCTGTCTACATTTCCCCTCGTTATGGTTTCCTGACACTCAAGAAACCAATTTTGTACATATTTTTCAATACTTCTGAATATTATCTGCATTCCTATTTTTGAGCTAAAGAAGTCTATGCACATAGATCTATCTGGGTCTGGAAAACCATGTGAGTTTAAGGTTACAGCTCCTGTGGGACCCTAAGCAGGGAGGATATTTAAGGGCTTTCCCTTAAGACATCCATGAATAATATATGGTTGTTATGGAGTTGACCAAAGAAAGCTATGGGATTTCAGGGGCATGTTTAGTGGTGCAATGTTGCTGCCCCTTTCTTCTTCATTGGAAAGACTTTCAAGGGATATAGTACTATCATGGCTAGTCCAATATATATTTCTGCCTATTGTGTAAACAGCAAAGAGTGTCCACTTAAAGCACAATTCATTATTTTAGAACATGAGGCTAAAAATCCCAGAAGTGCCTCTTCTGCTTTCTAGCAGGAAGAATACCATTATAGCAAATTAAATAATAGAGAACTCAATAGCCTTTCATATCACCCACAATTTATTGCCCATAGGTACTGCCTCACTCTGTCTAGTACTATGGCCAACTCTGGAAATCATGCCACAATTTTTTGTGAAGAATGGGTATACCAAGGCATTTGTAGTAACCTCTGATCTTCCTTCAGTCCTTCTGAATTGCTTAAATGTATAATTTCTGAGCAACATTCTAACAGACTCTTCAACTGTTGTGATCATTCAGCTCATAAATGATGTAAGGCCGTCCTCTTACAGGTGCTTTTTAAGTGGTTCCATCAGACAGCCTATACTGATTATTAAATTCAGGCGGCTAGTGCTTTAAGTGTCTGACCTATTTTCTGCTTTTGATAAGCTGTTTCCCAGTGTATCACTTAAGCAGAATTTTTTTTATCCTTGAAAGGACAGAACAAATGGGCTTCTATTGTATTCAGTACTTTAATAATACCAGGCTGTCAGGTTGGATGTTATCCATGTGTAAACTAAATAGATGAGCAAAACCATAGCACCTGTATTTGCAATATCAAGACTAACAGGCCCAGCATTCTGAATAGTTTGATTCAACTTTTCAGTTTCCTCTGATTTATCAAAAGCATAGATTTTTCTTTTAATATCCTAAAAGGATATTCAGCATTGTCAAAAGTGTCATAACTATTTCACTGTCAAGGTGAAGGGATAACTGGCATAAACAGGAATGATTGTATTGTAAGGCTGATTGGTACCCTTCCACATGATAGAATCTTGACTGAGTGGAACAGTCAGAATGATATGGGCTGGGTTAAGGGAGACTATTTTGTCTTTTTCCCAAGGCTGCAGAATGTCTTGGGCCTGCCCTGCACCAAATATGGGGTAGGTTGCTATTGATATACTGATGACATTCAAATATACTTCTTTATGTCTTCAGCAATAGTATCAGCTAAGAATGGTGTATCTCCTCTGAATGAATGCCTGGAGGAGGTAACAGCTGGATGATGAAAAACCAAACTGAACTGAAACCAGTATCAGAAAAGATGGAGGTACTTACTGTCCTAACCTGGTCTAGAGGTGTGATGACAAGTTCTGAGTGGGGTCATCCTTCCCCTGAAAGACTATGTTTGCTGCATGAGAGCACCCCTGGATCTGTCTCTTCAAATGTCAGCCTGTATAGACTTCCAGACTGTGGAATGTCCTACTGAAAGAGATTCATCATCTTGAAATGCTTTCTGTATTTAAGCATTAAAGACCAGCCCCTTTCAGCATGGTATTTATTGATGGATTTTTATATGTATTTGGTTTTATTTATACTTTTAACCAATGTTATATGTTTAATTATTTGATGTTGTTCCTCACCCCAGTATATCTGCCATTCTGAGCATGTTTAGAATGTTTGCCTGCCCACCCCTGAAATAACGAGACCACACAAGTAAAGTTGGGTTCAAATTTTGGGCAACTTTAATTGTAAATTGTTACCTATTTAATTCTGCCTTAACCTAAACTAGTAGGTATCAGGAACCTGGTGACAAAGCCAAGAAGGTATCAAAGGAAAGTAGAGCCAAAAAATATCACCGGAATGAAGCGACAAGAGCAATATAATTCGGATTATTATTTCACATTACCACGGATGATTTCTGCCGCTTCGGGAGTGTTTTTGTGACTAAACTTGAATATAGCAGGCCTTGACCGCTGTGAAATTTTTGTTATTATGGACACACTTGTGGAACTTTAAATACAACAATATATTGTGCAAAGATCCGCTGTGATATATATTTTTTGGCTCTACTTTCCTTTGCTACTGTGTCAGTCAGGCAAGATACTTTCTTTTGGAAAGCGGAGGAGGTATCCCAGCCGGCTATACCCCTCGGCTAACTGTGGCGAAAAGCCTATTTGTCTATAACCAAAAACCGGACAACTGCTAAGGCGAATGGACAGAAGTCTATTTGAAAAAATGTCGCTATCAGACTCTGCCATTTGTGTGCCATCAAGTCTTGCCTCACCGAATCTAACTTTCGAGTGAGTATTTAAACAAATGACCCCCCCTCCTAAACTGTGGGGGCCTTGTGTGAAGACAACTTTGTATATTTCTCTCTATTTTCCGCTAAACCTATTTAAGAAACAACCCACATACTGTCTAGCCCCTAAACAGTCTAGGGCTAGGCAAAAAACTTTCAAAAAACACACGAAGGAAAAAATTTCTCAACCGGCCCCCTGGTTCCGCCGACTCCGCCGGTTCCACGACGACCAATACTATACTGTTAATGGGCGGGTGTGGTGGGCCGAACCTTGTTCAGGAATGAAAATCCAGGGGGTGGGCCAGCCAAACACTGGCCATGCCCCCTGGTCTAGATGGTTCCTGGAAGGAACCATTGTCTCTCTTTCAAAGGGGGAGGCAAACTTCTCTCCTCCCTCACTTTGTGGGGAGGAAAGGCCTATCTAGCAATATGAAATTGTGGGTGGGGGAAATAGATCCTGGGTTGTGGACATTCTTTCACTTATAAAGTATGCATCAATGTATGCAAATATAGTTCACAGTAAAGATCACATTTGCTTGTGTAGGGTAGTTGTGATGCTGCTTTTCAACTTTCATGAAAATGAGAAGACTTACTAGTTAGTTTGCATAAGACAGAGTCCACAGTTATGTACAGTGGCCTATATAAGCTCAGAAGAAGAAATGTCATGCTTTGCAAGCTAAGTGGACAGGCATTCTGGGATAAGCTTCATGTTGACACTCTGTAAGATCATAAAACAATCAAATAGGGAGAAGTAATGATTTTAATGTTATTCACAATGTATGCAGTATTTTTATGGACTATGAAAGGAATGGACTGTATCTCAACTGTGTGTTTTCCTCAATGAAAGTTCCAGGTTCTATCATTGGCTTCTCTAGGTAGGAAATAAATTCTGAACTCCTGTTGTCAGTCTGTCAACGATCCTGGGTTCAGTGGAGTAGTAGTTTGCCTCAGTACAAGGCAACTTCCCCTGCTTCCATAGTCCCTTATCTTCATCTTGTTCGCAATACCCGTGTCACACTGTTGACTGTGTCTATGGCCAAGAAAATTTTTTTTCAGGGCCAAAAAACAAGACTTTTCAAGTACTTTCAATTATTACACCACATTAGTTCCAAAAAGTTTTGGAAAGAATCCAGAAAAGATAAATAAGTGAACTAGAGCATGCAGCAGCAGGAGGATAACAATGAAAACTCTCAAGGTACTAAGCAGTGTCCTTGAGACTATAGTTGTTGGCTGGATAACCTTCAGGGGTGGCTGGATGCAGACAGCATTATAGAAAGAGTTTTACATCTTTATTTAAACTACATTATTAAAATGGATGTTAAATAATCTACCCTAATGCTATGTCCTTTCCGGTACTGAATGTTCTTGATGAGAGAAAAAGGATGCACTTATTATCTATCTGATGAATAAATGCAAAAGTAAATCCTTGTTATGAAGACTACTTGTATGAGACTATCCTAGATATTAAACCATTATATCTTCCATTTAAATGAAATGAAACCTGAATATGTACTGAAAACTCTTATGAGGATTTTTTATTACACATTTGAATTCATATATAACTTATCCACCTTTAAATAGAAAAAAAATCTGGATTACATATTTGGAAATGAGGAAGAACATAGCATCTGCCAAATCTGCCCAAGGTCAGGTTCATTACTTCTTTTCTTCAGGCTGGTCAATCTGAGGCCCCCAAAATTGCTGTGCTGGTCAGGGATGGTGGGAGTTGCAGTCTGGTCAGAAATTTTCAATTCTTAGTATAAATTGTTACCAGGATCCTCCTTAAGGCAGTGGCTCCCAAACATAGGTTCTTTAGCTGTTTTGGACTTCAGCTCCCAGAATTCCTGATAGTTGGCCAAGCTGGTTGGAGCTTCTGGGATGCCAAGCACCTGGGGTACCCAAGGTTTGGAACCACTGCCCTACCTGTATTTTTGCCAGGTAAGATCACTTCCAGAGCTTCTGATCCATCCTGACTCTTACAGAATCCTTGATCAATTTGGATGTCAAGGGGTGTCAAATTATGCTTGTTGGTTACACAGAATTCCTGAATGTGGGCTATGCTGTTGGGTGAAGCTGTTAGTTACTAAAGCTCAAATCTCTGGAGTGCATCAAGTTGGGAGAGGCTTGCTTAGAAACAGACAATTGAAATTGTTCCCATAGAGTTGGATATCTATATCCATGAATTCTGCATTCATGGAATCAACCATATACAGCTTGAAAATATTTTTAAAAGCCCCCAAAAGCAAATCTTAATTTTGCCATTTTATATAAGCAACACCATTTTACTACACTGTTATATGTAATGGGACTTGAGTATCCACATGTAGTGGTGTTTCTTGAACCAAATGATACCAAGGGTTCACTGTATGTCAATTCTGAAAGAAATTTCTTTGTTTTGAAAGATTCTTCATCAAGAATGTGCTGTAAAGCCTGACTCAATTTACATCCTTTACAAATAATCAGAAAGATTGACATTTCATCATTTTAAAATCTGAGGCTAGTGTGTATTAAATTGAGGAATGGTTCTAATAATTTGGGATCCCTCTTTATTGCATGTCTATTTCAGTGCCCATATTCCAATAGTGATTATAATGAATTTTTAATCATATGTTTCTTGTACTTTCCCATAGTTATAATAATGTGATTGTAATCTAAAACCATATATTTAAAAAGGTATGCTCAAATAAAATGTCTCATTTGTCTCAAAGTTTAAAAGAACCAGAACTTGATTTCCTTTTGCTTATTCTGTAAGGCTACTATGTAAAGTAAAAGTAAAAGAACTCATGTTCTGAGCCTATTTTGCAAGTTTAAGAGCCCTTTCTGGTGCGAAAGTGTGAAAACAAGCACCAGTTTATACTGTTAGACCATTCAGCCATTTCCACCTAGGAGTTAGAACATCTCTCTCAGAGGACAAGAACTTGAAGATGAAGTCTGCCCATGAATCCTATTGTAGGAGTTATCCACTGTCAGTGGTTGTCAAAGTTACACTTCCTTACAAAATGAACTAGTTCATCAGGCATTGATTAACAGCCATAGAATGAGATTAAATGGCTTCTTGACCAGATCCACAGAAAGCCCCCAAAATGTCAAAGTCCCTTCTTCCTTTTTTAATAAATAATTTTATTAGTCACATATTTACAGTATTTTAAAAGAAAAGGGAGGGTTTAAAGAAAAGAGGGAATACAGTGAAGGGTATTTACAATAGAAAAAATAAAACAGGATTTTAGGAGACAGATACTTTTTGGGATAGGATACTGAAAACAGATAAGAAGTTAATTACAAAAATTTACAAAAAACTGCTAGAATAGTCGAACGAAACAGAACAAGTCAAAGATTGTATGATCAAATGGGCTACAAATATTGAACATGTAATTAAAATAGAAGAATTGGAAAAGAAATGGAAGCAAAAATTAAAATTCACCTATTCCTATGATTTAAAAGAAAATTGGTACAAAATGATGTACCAATGGTACACAACACAGTGAAATGTTATCCAAATATTCAAGGCAAATGCTGGAAATGTGAGGAACACAAAGGAACATTATTTCATATGCAATGGGCCTGTAAAATAATCAAACATTATTGGAAAGAAATACAAGAAAAAATTCAGGCGATGCCAGACATAAAAATACAATTTAAACACAATACTTCCTATTGGGAATTACAGACATAGAAATGGATAAAAACAAAGACGGACTATTCAATTATTTAGCGATGACAGCCAGAATAACCGATGCTCAATACTGGAGAATAAAAGAAATTCCTACAAAAGAACAATTGAGGTGTAAAATAATTGATATAATGAATCTGGACAAATTAAACCAACTACTGAACAAACATACAGTGGTATAAAACAGTGTTTCCCAACCACTGTGCCATGGCACACTAGTGTGCCGCGAGCGATCATCAGGTGTGCCGTGGGAAATTGGAGCCTCCAATACCCTTTCTTCACCCTCCTGCTGAACACTTTTTCTTCTCCACTCGGGCTCCCTTCTTCCCAGCCTCACTCTGCTTGCTTTGCCTCGCTTTGCTCACGCTGCCGCTTCTGCGGGAGGGGGGAGGGAGGAAGACGTGACCCGTTCAGGCGCTACTGCACAGACTCGCCCCACGTCTTCCTCCCTCCCCTCCACAGTGCTCTCTGGATATAGGTGAACTACAACTCCAAAACTCAAGGTCAATGCCCACCAAACTCTTATAGTAATTTCTCTTGGTTATAGTAGTTCTGTGTGGGAAGTTTGATTCCATTCCATCATTGGTGGAGTTCAGAATGCTCTTTGATTGCGGGTGAACTATAACTCCCAGCTGTTCAGCAAGACCTTCATGTGTGTCTTTCTGCCATTCCTGCCAGGATATCTATGTTATGTTCATTGAAACAGGCCCAGGTTTCACACTGAGTGTATAAATAAATTTTAAAAAACATATTAACTATATGTATTACTGTGTTAGAGTGCCATTTTGTGTCATTTTGGTTGGTGGTGTGCCCCAGTATTTTATAAATGTAAAAAATGTGCCACGGCTCAAAAAAAAGGTTGATAAACACTGGTATAAAAATGGACCCGGGGATCCGTTTAAGACCAGACGGACACTCTGAGGCTCCTCAGAGTGAAGTCACCAATCGGAGGGATGCGCCCTCCTCGATGGGACTAAAGCAGAAAGGAGCCACGAAGCCTCGGGAACGGTGCCGCTGGCCCCAAAGGTCACCTCCTCCCCAAGAGAGGGCGATTGAGTGGGCCAGGACCCCAGTCGCGCCAGCGAGCAGGACTCAAGAATGGCCAGCCCAGCCCACCTCTTTAAGACCAGAGAGAAAAGAAGTACAAGATCGCTGAAAGAACAGCAGTAAGTACAGGAGATCCCCCCTCCTGATAAACGGGAGGGAAAGAAGCACCCCACCCAGGGGACCTGCCCAAGACGCAAGCAGGATCTCAGAAGCCCCGGGACACAAAAGCAACATCGCTAAGAAAGGGAAAATAACGCGACGGGGAAACAAAGGTAAATTGGCGGCCTCTGGGAGGGCAGGCAACATTGGTAAGCCCCAAGTAGTTAGATCCAAGATGGCGGCTCATCCTTAAACAACACTGACCTGGGAAAAAAGACAACCGGTTCAGGCGGGAGCGCCATCTTGGTCGCCAGAAAAAGCGTGAACTGGAGCGGAGAGCAGAACAAATCTATCCAGTGAATAGATCAGCTGACAACAAATTATTATGTCAGCACTAAATGAATTGAGCACAGGAGCAAAAGAACAGGAGAGAAGGAGGCCAGAGGATGAAAAAATAACTTTAAAGGACATCATCAAAGCACTACGAAAATTAGGAGAAGCACAAGATGGGTGTCTGCAGAAGATCGAAATAGTGATGACCCGACAAGAAAAGCAAATCAAAATGATCCAGGAAGAATCCCAAAATGCAAGGATAGAATCAACCAAAGAAGTGATTCCTACAAAGCTAGAGCTGACAATCATTTATGAGGATGGAAAAGTAGTACCTCAGGACAAGGGAAAAAATGCAGCAATACATGAAAGTCTGGAGAAGGGAGTGGAGGAGAATACAAGACAGCAAGCAGTGTCAGAAGAAAGAGAATTTTATTTTAAAAACTGTGTGGAAGCCCCACTGGATGTTATAAGAATGACTATTAAGAATCCTGAGGTCTATGCTCCCCAAAAAGGAGAAGAGGAAAGAAACCAGGTTGATACAACACCTAAAAGCTCTACCCTGTATGCAGACAAGAATAAAGAGAAAAAGATTGGGGTACAGTCCAATAGAAAGAGAAGCCGGATGAGAGTAACACAGCAAAGAAGGAAGAAAAACTTAAAGACAAGCTGCCCTTACTCTTCAAGGATGATCACAAATTATAGTCCTCTGAGATGTGAAGCTCCAGAGGTGGATGAAGAAGGTCTAGAATCTCCTAGAGAGAATGGTTAGGAAGGAGGCCAAGGAAAATGAAAGAAACAGATTCAGCTGCATCAAAAGACAAGGAACGGACAATGGACATGGTTTCCCTTACCAAATATTTGAAGGATTTTAAAAGTTAAGAGAAAAAGACAACTGATTGATTATCTTCCAAGAGATATATGGTGACCCGCTGCTGATACGCAGCCAAAGAAGATGATTTGAAATAAAGAAGTGACAATTCTAGCCAACAAAAGAGACTGTACAAAATAAGCAAGAAAAACTCAGTGGTTATGGGAGATGGCAGTCACCAAGGTACCCCTATAAGGTCGATATTAAAACCTGGGGCAGCGCCTGACGGACAAAATGAATCCTCCAACAATGCAAAAGTGAGTGGGGCGCAACACAGACCGAAGAAAAACCTGTAGCCGGGAAAGGAGAACAGCCATCCAGACCCACTCAGACAGCTGCAGTGGAGAAGGGTCTCCGGGAGTCCCCAGAGAGTGCCCCCCGACTCTCCCCCAGTTTTGTCTCTCCGCGACACCCATCCCCCCTTGATCCCACCCTGACCCCTGTCACACCCAGTTACCCCCCCTCCCCCTCCCCAACATACCTCCCCAGACACCTGGCTTCGCCCCAACCCCACCCTCCCCCTGCCTCCCCCGCAGCCCCTCAAACCCAATATTTGTGGAAATCTCAATAAAAATATTTTTTTAAAATAATGGATTGGCCCCAGTAAGAGACTTTATGATACAAGAAATAATAAAATTGATAATAGAACTAAACTGAACTTTGTTACCCATGGGAAACTATAGAAGAGGAGACAGTAATAAAATAAAGAAATAATAAAATAAAATACAAACCATGGTGGAGAAGATTGGAAGCATTTTATATTTATTTTTCTGACTTCCCAACTTTCTTCCCTAGACTCCTAGTCAATTCAGATTTTTTCTTTTTTCTTTCTTTTTCATGTGTGGTAGTTTTCCTTCACTCTCTTCCTATTTTCATCTTACAAACTTTTGTACCAAGTTTTGTTTCCTTGCTGCTGGTGTAAGCAATGAGATGGTAAAAGTGAAGAAGTAACCAACTACATATAACTAAAGTAGTTACTATTACCATTCTAAATTTGAGATACACTCATGATCTTCTACATAGAGTTTACTTTCTTTCTATGCGTGATATAGGTTGTTTCTGGAACAAGAAGGTGAACTTCTAAATATTTTTGTGGGTTTCTAAATATTTTTGTTTTGATTTCCCCCCCTTCTCCATACTTTGTTCTCATATTCTTAGACATTTTATTTCACCTCATATGTCTCTGATGCACTGGAAAATTGGGAGAATAATCTCTGCAAAGCAGTTTGAGTCCAGATTCCATGACTGACGTGATCACCTTCCCAGCATCAAACTAGCCTATGGCAACTAGTACACATTGGCAGTTTCTCATCCAAGTACTAGTCTGGGCTGACCCTGATTAGCTTCCAGATCATATGGGAGCTGATGCATTTAGTATTTAGTTAAACCAACGAATATAGTCCCAATAAAGAAAAATGTTTTAACTTTGTACAAGCTAGCCACATCAGAGAGATGTATTTTGTGCATTTCTGGTTAGCTCAATAAAGGTATCACTACTTTGTGGATTTTGGAAATTCAGGCAGTGTGATTTTAAAAAGCTTGTACATATATGTGTGAAAATATTTGAATAAATTACAGTGTGATGGATTCTCCAAATCCATGATGTATGCAGATACAATGTATTGATGGAAACTGAAAACATGGGTAAAGGCTAAACAAATAAAACTAAAGGACGGAATGCTTGAGTATAGTATGATGCCTGAAATCTTGCCTGGTTGCTCTGATTTGGTTGAAGGAGTAGAGAGAGAAGGACTTAAAATCTATTAAATGGCATCTGCCATACATAGTTATCTCTTGCACTGATGTATCTCCCTATGAATTAGTAGATACCAGGAGGGAATTTGTGAACTCTGAGAAGGAATGAAATCATTCAGAGGAATAAGAACACGAACCAGTAATAAATACAGTTAGGAGGGTAGGCAGTGGCGTTTAAATTTTAGCTTTTCTGCTGAGTCCATAAAACTGTTCAGTCTATTTCTAGAAATGCACACATAACCAGAAGAGCAAGATGTCATCATATATTGTCTATAACAAAAGCTAAATGGCAAGAGAATTTCTTGCCAGAGACATTGCAGCAGGAAGTGACTTGTATAGTGAATGGAAAAGGTCAGATGGTCAAATAAGGTAGAGCCATGCTGAAGGACCAGTACTCTGAACCAGGGAAAAGTATAGAAGTTGCAAAGTTATTAAACTCTTAGGTATCTCAAGGAAAATTAGAGTAGGTATTTCTAGAATATCCTTACTCTATCATCAATTAACTGGCATATTTTTGAATAACAAAAATAATATGAAATGTAAAGGAAACATTCAACATTTAAAAAATCATTGATGCTTTTATAAACATTTTCCATCACATCTTAATGACTGCTGTCCAATGACTGGCCAATATTAGGGTTGGTTTAGAATCCTAAAATCGGGATTCTAAAATCAAATGGGGGGGGGGATTTTTTTTTGATTAGTATATCAAAGACTTACAAAAATTTTCCAAAAGTTCTAAAATGTAACTTAAGTACTAACGAAATTCTAAAGTGGTTCTAAAGTCAAAAACAGTCAAAAATCAATGGGGGAACATTCCCTTCGCCTCTGCAGTGCAATTAAGTGGAGCTGTACATGTATAACATAAATATAAGAGGTAGTAGCTACTTGCTCTCAGGACAATTGTGAAAGTGAAGTACGATTCCCCCCCCTTATTATTTCCCCTTTCCCTCCTTTCTTCCTGCTCTACCCTCTTCTTTCATTCCTTCCTTTGCTCTTTGGTTCCCCATCCCTTCTTTTCTCTTTCCTTCCTTCCCTCCCCCCTTCTCTACTTCTTCCTTTGTCTCCTTCCTTCCTTTGTTCACGTTTTATTTCCCTAATAGCAATTAAACAGAAAGATATATGTATAATATATAGACTTTCTGCTGTGCTTTCTGCAACCGAACTTGCCTATCTCAGATTGGCCTCTTTAGTCATCAGCGCTTGTAAAAGCGCGGGATGAGTCCTTCCTGAATCTTCGTTCGTGAAGTAATGCCGAGAGAGATATATGTATTAATGCAGTGGTTCCTCATGTTGTGGTGACCCCCATCCATATTTTCGTTGCTACTTCATAATTTTGTTACTCTTATGAATTCTAATGCAAATATCTAATATGCAGGATGTATTTTCATTGTTACAAATTGACCAAAGTTAAAGCATAGGGATTAATCACAAAAACAATATGTTTGGGGAGGATGGACAATGGATGATGGGATTTGCAGTACCTTCGACCAATTCAGCTCTGACTTCCACAGCTGAGACCCCATGAATGACAGACCTGACTAAACTTGGCACACAGAACCCCATGACCCACAGAAAATACTGGAGGGGTTTGGGAGGAATTGACAGTGATTTAGGGAGATAACTCTGAACCCAAACAATCCTGGATCAGGACCAAACTTGGCATGAATAATCAATATGCCCAAATGTGAACGCAGATGGAGTTTGGGGAAAATAGACCTTGACATTTGGGAGTTGTAGTTGCTGGGATTTATAGTTCACCTTCAATCAAAGAGCATTCTGAACTCCACCAATGATAGAACTGGGCCAAACTGGGATCCCCCGCCGCGCGCCGCGCCTCGCTCACCCCCTCGCTTCTCTCTAGCCCCGGTGCATGCATCGAGGCTAGAGAGAGGCGAGGGGGAGCAATGCCCTTTTTCCAGCTAAAATATAAGCCGACCCAACCCTGGGTCGGCTTATATTTTAGCTGGAAAGGCGCCCGCGTGCCTCTCCGCCTCTCTCTAGCCTGGATCCAGGCCAGAGAGAAGCAGAGGGGTGGCGCGGAGCTTCCAGCTAAATATAAGCCGACCCAACCCTGGGTCGGCTTATATTTTAGCTGAAAGGCGCCCACGCGCCTCTCCGCCTCTCTCTAGCCTGGATCCAGGCTAGAGAGAAGCAGAGGGTGTGCGCGTTTTTTCCAGCAAAATATATGCCGACCCAGGGTTGGGTCGGCTTATATTTTAGCTGAAAGGGGCCATCGCTCCCCCTCTTCTCTCTCTAGCCTGATCCATGGATCAAGGCTAGAGAGAAGCAGAGGGGCGCGGGGCGGGGCCTTTCTCCTCCTCTCTCGCCAATGACAGGCTGGCGAGAGAGGAGAGGCCCTCGCCGCTCACCCCCCTCGCCTCTCTCTCTAGCCCCGATCCTGAGGGAGCGAGGGCCCAAGTTTGCCCAGGCTGAGAGGAAAAGGAAGAGGCCTGAGGCTGTGAGGAATGGTGGGAGTTGAAGTCCAAAAAACGTACCTGGAGGGCTGAAGCTGGCCCCTGCGATGGGAGAAGGCAGAGCAACAGGGAAGAGAAGGGGGGGGAGAAGCCTGGAGGACTACAGTTTCCAGGATGCATTGCCTAGCAGCAGCGACACTTCCAGTTCCCCATAGAAATGCGGAAAAAGAAGAAGCTTAATGAAGGCTGGAAGGAAATGAGCGGGAGAAGACAGGGAAAAGTGAGTACTACAATAATTAATTAATTAATACTTAAGAATTTCTAACGAACTTAACGCATATTGTTGACCTGAAGGACCGTAAAGGAAGTCTACTTCCTGGTTCGTGGCAGCGATCCGTAAAACCTCAAAAGTCCCATTTCATACGAATCTCTTATGAATCCTTTTAATTTCCGTTTCATTTTTCTCATGCCTAGCCAATATATGTCCAATTTCCTTCTATGGTTTGTTATATGTTCTTGTATGCTGTTGCTACTATACATGCTAAGGTGTATGTTTGCTTCAGTGACAAATGGCTTAGCTTGAATGTTGAAATCTTGACTCTCATATCCACTGGTAAAATTAACGAGAATAAATCTGCAAGCTTTTGCACACTTGCTTGGGTGTAGATCTCAGTGTTCTCCAATGAACTTCCCTCTGAAAAAAGTGTTCCAGAATTTAAAACATACACCAACCAAATTGTGATAAATGTAGGTATATTAACACTGCAGAATTAATGCAGCTTGACACTACATTAAGTATTATGGCTCAATTCTGTGGAAACCTGAGTTTTGTCATTTGGGGAAGCACCAGCACTCTTGAAGACCTCATGAAACTCCAATTCACATTATTCCATAGCAAAGTCATGGCAATTAACATTGCGTCAAATGGACTTAATTCTACAATGTGGATGCATCCTGGGTAGCATGAACCTGCACACTTTAAGGAAAACAACCCCAAAATCAAGATGATTACAAGACCTAGCCTTCTAAGAGTGTTGGAGTATTTTTAATTAAAATTGGAGGTAAGATATTTTGGGTGTCCCAAGATATGATACAATTTGCGTATCCCACCTGGTAGATTTTTCCTTATCTAATCTGACAAACGCACACATCAAAACAGGGAACAAATATTCCATACAGAAGTACCACTTTGGCTAAATTCACACTGCCAAATAATGTAATTTAATTGGAACAATAACAACAGCAATAATAATAATACCCACCTCAGCGTAAACCTATATAATGCAGTTCCAACTGCATTATTTGGCAGTGTAGATCCAGCCTTTGTCTTAAAATACTTTTCAGGAAAAGGTAGAGTAAATGTTCTTAAGCTCCTAGCCTGACTTTATTTATTGGAAAACCCTATTGAGCATTTTTTAAAACTAGAAATTTGGCAGAGTCTCCAGCAGAGATAGTGAGAGTGCTTTCAACTGAATTCATTGCTGTTAACTCAGACAAGTAAAAGGAACTGAAAAACAGAGCATTAGGTAGAAGGAGATAATCTGGAAATTTTGTCACTGCAAAGATCAGTTTATAAAGCCTCATCTCTTGAAAGCAAGCACTGGAATGTCCATGGGATGGTAAATCCATAATGTGCGTTGGCCTGAACTTTAGAGGAGTCACCCAACATACAGAAGTACACACACGCTGTATCAGACACACCAGATATGCCTGGAAAGAGAAAATAACAGTTCTGCTCTGTGCTTGAGAAATTGTCACCAGCAGCTAATCCTATTTTCTAGATTGGTATTTTAGAGCCAGAGACTCAAACTTACACAAGATACAGTGGTGGATATTAGTTTAGGTAGTGTTAAAGTTGTATTAGATATACTGTACATGATATATTCCCAGCAACCTTATCAGATGCAGGAAGAGCATCTTCTCCCTGCTGCTGACACAGTGTCCCACGGGGCCCATCATATGATGCAGGGCTACTTCTGGCAGGACTCTGTGGGGCTCCTATGTTGGCAGCATTGCAGCAGCAGAGGCCAGGGAAATTCTATTGCCTGACTTTTCACTGAAGAACAGGAGACAAAGAGGAAGCGAGACAGATGGGAAGCTATGTGGAAACAAACATCATAGACCCCGACTGGAAGGAACAGAGCCTGATGGTTCCCTCTGTTGCCCCATGATGTCCCCTCCCCGCCCCCAATTTCCCTGCTTTATCTATGCCCATCTGATAAGGTACCTAGAGGTTGCAGATCATAATACTATGTGCAACTACTCATGGATAGAGAAAAATTTAGAACACTGAGTTTAAAAACAAAGTCACTAATGTTGCTATTTGGGGAATGTCCTCTCTATTGACCATTAATTAACCATTTATTAATTAAACCATTACTGTTGTGAGAAGCTATGGGATGAATATTACTCCATTTTTTCTTTCTCTTTCAAAAGTTATCTTTTCATAATTTTTATAGGGCATATTCACACCGATTAAAAAACCTCAAACCGAATCCTGCTCTTCCTGATTTTATTGGGTTACAGTAAATGTGGGGTACATAATCTCTGATCATTCTGGGAACTGACAAAATGTGTGTGGATATTAAAAAAAAATCAAAAAGACACAAACAAAAATTGGGAGTTTCTGGTCTTTTTTAAATGCACACTTACTTTGTCAGTCCAAGTGTCAAAAATGGCTGCATGGAACACTGAGCAAGCCAATACTGAGTCACACAAACTCTCCTTCCCTCTTCCTCCGCCTTCTCTTGGGACAACTATATACTTGAGTAGGGAAAAAAATCATTGATGACATGATTGGGAACCTTTGATTGTCTTTGTGCAGAATAATGAGAATAATATGCAAACTGTAGATTTGGATAATTAATAGGTTTGGTTAAGTAGAAGAAGGGCAAGAAGAATAACAACAGAAAAATATGTTTATGTAGTAAGCTCTTACAACCCTAATTAAGAAAGTTAGAAGTCAATGGATCCTTTTCTTTCTCTGTTTCCTTTTCTGTATCCTTTTCATAGAATCATAGAAGCATAGAACTAGAAAAGGCCACAAGGACCACAATTTAGCTTCTTACCATGGAAGAATGTATAAAGAAAGCATTCCAGCCTCTGTTTAAAAACCTCTAAAGAAGGAAACTCCACTATACTCTGAAGCAGCATATTCCACTGTCGAATAGCTCTTACCAGAAATACAGTCTTAATATTTAGGTGAACTCGCTTTTCCTATAGCTTGGATCTATTGTTCCATGAAAAGTCATATAGAGGCAGCAAAACTATTGGCGTGGAGATCAGCAAAATCAATTCTTTCCTTTGGGAAAACAAAGGTGGGTTCCTTGATTTGTCCCACAATTAAGATATTTGTTGCTAAAATCCTACCACAATTGTTATATGAAGCAGAAATATGGGGCAGAGTAACACAAAGCAGATCGAATGCATCCAGAATAAGTTGGCCCTTCCCCCTGGGACATCATCTTCCTTGTTAAGTCTTGAAGTGGATCTTCCCACACTTAAGGCCAGAATTGATAAGCTCAACATTTCATATGGGAAGAGACTTCTGGAAATGGAGGATGAGAGTATAACAAAACAATGCTTGATGGAGCAATATAAGCGAGGAGGTTGGGCTCAACACTGGTTAGCCCTGCTCCCCCAGTATTTTGAGGGGTCAACAACAACCCTAATGCAGCTGAACACGAAAGCGATTAGAGACAAAGTCTTTGAGGTGGATGTAATTGACAACTTGCGGACTAGTAAACAGCAGGGTTTTTCCACTTGGTATCCTCTACTAAAGAGTGACCAATATTGTCAACAAGATCTTCAAGATTTAACATCTGTAGCCCTTAGAAAAGCATTTACAGCCCTTCGCTTTCAAACAATGCCATCAGGCTGGTTAGAGGGAAGATATAGAGGGGTCTCTCATGCCCAATGTCTTTGTATCTGTGGGTCTGGGGAAAGAGAGGATTTAACACACTATCTGTTACATTGCCCATTGTATAATGACCCTCGAAATAATCTCCTGGGAGCACTTTTGGAAGAAAGGGCAGCATGGCAATAGTCAGCAGTTATATGTGACTTGTTAGCAGATTATTCCAAAAAGACTACATTAAAGGTTGCCACATTTGCAGTTGCAGCTCAAAAAATTTGAGCCAAAATAGTAAACTCCACTGCAGAAGCTAGAAAAGGAAATGGAGATATATTGAGATGATGCGAATCAGACATTGTAATTGTTGTTATGTCACTACTGCTGTATTTTTTTAAAAGGCAGTATATGGAACATGTTTTAATGTTTATATTGGAAAGTGCTTGTTGTACTTTTAGAGGTTGTATATTTTATGTCATGGCCTATGGCTAGTACAATAAACAATTCATTCATACTATTGTTCCATGGATGTTCCATGTCCCAGGGCACATCTACATTGGTCCTTTATCCTGGGACCAATCTAGATCAGCCTTGCAACAGTTTTGACCACCAGCTCCTCAGTCACTGCAGAGGCAGGACCACCCCCTCCCATTTTCATCATAGCAACAGTCAGTGGGCATGAAATGACAGGTGCTCATTGATAGAGGGAATAATTTTAACATAATTCCTGTTGAGTTCAATTTTGAGCACTTTTAGACTTAAATACACATGCTGATTTCAAAACAATTAGTTTTCTTCTATCATGCCACTTTTTTCTCTACAGCTTATCTTAATGCGACCACTCTAGGATGGATTGAGGGAAGCACCAATGCTCTCCTACTGGATGAGAACAAACTCCCTCGAGTGGAAAAGGGTGAGGAATGACCTTGGAGACCAGCGAAATGTTCATACTTGTGTAGGCTATTGAGCTACACACAAGACAGTTTGGAAGAGGTTGTGTGCCACTCTATATAATCAATAGTATTCTGAGGTGTAGTCCGAATTCTTGTCTGCATACATGGATTTAGCAGAATTTTTAAAATTTACACCTGTACTTATTTCCTTTCCTTCAGGGTCATGTCTGCCTCTGCTGTTTCTTGTTGTAAGTACCTAAACAACCCTGATTCATTTTGTTATATCTGTGGCAGTTTCACCATTCCCAGTCTAAGGACAAACATCAGCGCATTTGTCAGACAAGCCTATTTTGCATATTTTAAAGTAAAACTAGGTGATCAGGATAAGTCTTGGTCCACTCACAAGGTGTGCAAACAGTACGTCAAGATGTTGTTGTTGGTTTTTTCGGGCTATATTGCCATCTTCTAGAGGCATTCTCTCCTGACCTTCGCCTGCATCTATGGCAAGCATCCTCAAAGGTTGTGAGGAGAGAATCGTCAGGAGAGAATGCTTCTAGAACATGACCATATAGCCCAAAAAAACCTACAACAACTCAGTGATTCCGGCCATGAAAGCCTTCAACAATACAGTGTGTCAAGAGTTTATGCATGTGGACAAAGGGAACATGCGATAAATTGCCATTTGGTATACCTAGGGTTTACCAAATGGCAATTTATGTCACTCCTTCCCACCTGCTACTAAGGAGGCTGTTCAAGTCCTGAACCGGTGCTTGGCCGCTGCAACAGACTGGATGAGGGCTAACAGATTGAAACTAAATCCAGACAAGACAGAGGTACTCCTGGTCAGTCGTAAGGCTGAACAGGGTATAGGGTTGCAGCCTGTGCTTGACGGGGTTACACTCCCCCTGAAGGCGCAGGTTCGCAGTCTGGGAGTGATCCTGGACTCATCGCTGAGCCTGGAGCCCCAGGTCTCAGCGGTGGCCAGGAGAGCTTTTGCACAGTTAAAGCTTGTGCGCCAGCTGCGCCCGTATCTTGGGAAGTCTGACTTGACCACGGTGGTCCACGCTCTGGTTACATCCCAAATAGACTACTGCAACGCTCTCTACGTGGGGTTGCCTCTGAAGACTGCTCGGAAGCTGCAATTAGTCCAACGTTCAGCAGCCAGGTTACTAACAGGAGCGGGGTACAGGGAGCATACAACTCCCTTGCTGTGCCAGCTCCACTGGCTGCCAATTAGCTTCCGGGCACAATTCAAAGTGCTGGTTTTAACCTACAAAACCCTATATGGTTCTGGCCCAGTTTACCTGTCCGAACGGATTCTCCCCTATGAACCATCAAGGACATTAAGATCCTCCAGAGAGGCCCTGCTCTCGGTCCCGCCAGCTTCGCAAGCATGGCTGGTGGGGACGAGAGTCAGGGCCTTCTCTGTGGTGGCCCCTTGGCTGTGGAACTCTCTCCCAAGTGATGCTAGATCTGCCCCCTCTCTGTTGTCCTTTAGGAGGCTGGTGAAGACTTGGATATGGAACCAAGCCTTCCCAGAATAGGCTGAGATTGGCTATTAACTGAATGTTTGACCACGTTTACAGATTGAATGGAATTGTTTTAATGGCGATGTGGTTTTATGCTGGGTTTTTATGCATTTTAATATGTTGTTCTAGTTGTTTTTAAATTGTATAGCATTGAATCTTTGCTGTTATGCCGGTCTGAGTCCCTCGATAGAGGTGAGAAGGTCGGGGTACAAAAGTTTTAAATAAATAAATAGTAATAAATTTGGCGAGAGCCCAGAGATTTTTCAAGTGACGGTTACTTTTGTATAGTGAAAGCATCAGGATATAACAAGAAAAATAAATGTAAAATGGAGTATCCTAGTCTACTCTCAGCTATATGTGCAGTGCGTCATTCAGATGTAATCCCAATGCCAGTTTTCATTGAACTATCCTCTTTTGAAAAACAGGTTTATGATGAAGAACTAAGTGACAGCAACAATGAAGATTTTGATATTGAAGATGACTCAGTTTGTAAGGGATTTGATCAGCTTGAGTTGAATGATTTGGCACAAGATTTGGGACTATCCAAAAAAGGAAAAGCTAGAGGCATAAATATTTACCTTAATACGTATTTTGGTAGCAGAACTTTACTATTTGTACACAATTTGACTTACAGTAACAATATATAGCCTTGTGTGAATAAAATAAGAAGTATAGTCAGGTACATTTTTCTTTATTTTCCTTTTTATGTAATAATAATAATCTTTATTTATATCCTGCCCACTCTCCCCCAAAAAACTCGGGGCAGCTTACTATACACAATATAGTAATAATAAACATATAACCAAATCAAACTTAAATCACACAATAATTAAAGCATTAAAATACATAAACATATTAATAAAATTCTGAAGGGCATCACTAATGGACAAGGAGGCATGTGACAATTAAAACATATACTGAGATTAAAAGGATTACAAAAGTCGACCCTTCTGTATGATTTTGCATGATTTTGTATGCATATCCTCAGCACTTTTTTCATTCCTGTAAAATATGTTCAGATTGATTTGGTACAACTCTACAATTACAAATCCACCAAACATCAGCATTGTTTAGCCCACATTTTACTAGTTTCTTTGTAACTGTATCACAGTGGATCTTGTCAAAGGCTGCATTGTAATCAAGGCATGGTTTTTCAACAGAATTCCCTTCATCTATCTTACTTGTAACTCTATCAAAAAAAGAGATAAGATTAGTCTGGCATGACTTGTTTTGTAGACTTTTAGTGATCATGGCATTTTCTTTCTAAATGCTTGCAGACTTTGTTTAATGATCTGCTCTAAAATCTTCCATGGTATTGCTGTCAGGCTGACTGGTCAGTAATTGATTTCTATCTTACTGTTTGAAGATGGGAACAATATTTGCAATATTGTAGCACCCCAGCCTCCAGTTCAGCCGGGGGGGGGGGGTCAGGGAATGCCCCGGGGGTCCCAATTGCTTTGGACCCGATTGATGGGGATTCAGGTGAAATGGATGACGGGGCCGCTGGGCCTGCATCTCCTACAGAGAGCTTGCAATGGGAAGATGATTGGCCCGAGGCCTACGAGGACGAGGAAGGTCAGTCTGACCCAGATTCAGATAACTCGTATGAGAAACCAGGTGGACGAGCTTCCCAAGAAAGAATCTGGGAACCTGCGGGGGATGAGTTGATGGAAACAGAAAGGGAGGAGGTTTCTCATGAAGATAGTGAGACAGCTGCGGCTCGGGAGGGAAGGAGCTTTGACTGCAGGAGAAGCATCAAGGCCAATAGAAAGGAATGGCGCTGAAGCCTAGAGCGGCACTGGTCTCACAAAGGAGGAGATTAAATATACGTTCTGTGGGAACAGATCCTCAGTTGAACGGCCACTTCTGATCTGAAGGAAGTGTAGCGTTCCTGATCCTTGAAGCCTTTGCCTTTGCCTTTGCCTTTGCCTTTGCCTTTGCCTTTGCCTTTGCCCTTGCCCTTGCCCTTGCCCTTGCCCTGCCCTGCCCTGCCCTGCCCTGCCCTGCCCTGCCCTGCCCTGCCCTGCCCTGCCCTGCCCTGCCTTGCCTTGCCAAGAAGATACCTTGGACCGTGTACCTTGCCTTGCTTTGACCAACAGAGACCTTGTTTTCCTTTGATTCGCTTTGTTTTTATGGATTTTGCTTTTGAGAGATTCTCTGTTTTTACTTGGACAATTATTGCCTACCATTTTGGACTAATTGCTTTTTATTTGGACATTCTACTTTTTCACCTGTTCTTTATAATTCAATAAATAGTTAATTGATCATTGTCTCTGTGTGTGTGTTTAAGGGGCCGGGCCAGGACCCAGCATCATGACAAATATTCCAGTTTGCTGGGACAGCTCCTATGATCTAAAAGTTTTAAAAGATTATTGACAGTGGTTCTGATATTAGCTCTTTGTGGGTTCTGATATTGCATGATGTTAATCAACAAATTAGCTAATTTGTTATGAAAATATGTTTATCTTATAACTAGTTAATTTCAAATACTGATTTCAAAGCTCATTTACAGAAGCAGCATGTCTGCAAGTAACTGCTAGGAAACGGAGTTTGGAAAGTTAGCTTTAATAAAAAAAATAAATATAATAATGGCAGGTTAAAACCATGGGGTGACATAGAATATATTTCATCTCCTATCTATGCTCAGTTATGGATGGCTGCAGCATCCTATTATATTTGTTCTTTTTAAAAGTAACTTTCCAGACACTGATACGTAATAATGCAAATTAAATTATCTTTATGAAGCAGAGTTCATGGTGCATTCTGAACCTGCTTTTCTTACCTCTCAGGGAATCCCAGAAAGTCCATAAAGTATTGGTGTGTGTGTGTGATTTCTTTCAGACCATTCTCAACATTCTCATCAAATTGTACTGATTCATAATTAAACTGATAAAACAGTAATACAAGGTTATAGAAAAGAGCTGTCTTAATTAAATGAGACTCCAACAGTCCCTATATTGCCACTGAATTATCTTTCAATAATATATTTTCACCATACAACCAATATATCACTGGGACTCAAATAGTATGTTTTACAGGGAAAATTGCATAGGAAGTAGGCTTGTGTACATATTTGTTTTGGGCATTTGCTTCAACTTCTTTGGCTTGTTTGAACACCAATAACAGCAAGGGATTTGCCACCATATTTTTTCTGACTGAGACAGACCACGTGGTTACTTTCTGTTCTATTCGGGATTATGAAGCACACGGAGAGGCTGCCGTGTGCTCACACAGGATTTCCCTGTGAGCCCTCCCTGTTGGGCCAATCAGAATAGAAGAAAGCTGTCTTATGCAAGCTGTATCTATTTAATGGGGTGAGCACCCCCATTTCTCAGTTGCGTTCTGGCTCTAGAGAGGGGTGCTTCAGTCCAATTGCCTTCCCACTTGCTCTCACCTTTTGCCTACCTACCTAAACTTACCATCAATACCTAATTACGTATTTCTTTCATTTGCAATCTCATCACAAGTTCTCTGTTGTTTATATTTCTCTCTGTGATGTAATTTGTCTGTTGCCACCTAATAATGATAATAAAACTATTGGGCTTTACCAAGCCAACAGAACCCATTGTCTCTCTCTAACTGCAACCTCCATCGGGACATTAAAAAAGGGAATTTTAAAAGATTTTTTAAGAAAGAAATAAATTCCTAAAAATTAAGGGATGACTCAAATGTTATGAAATTTGGTAAGCCAACAGTGGTAGGTGTGTCCTCCAAGTGTGGCCATTTTAATCCCGATAGCCCTAAAAATGATAGGAAGGAGAGCCCAGGAAGCCCCCTCTATTTCCACTAATGGGCCAAATCTAGCCACATTTTCCGGCTGCAGACTGAAAACAGCTACTTGTATGCTCCTCCATTTTTGGGAGGTGCACGAATATGGATCCGCATGTCCCCCAAAATTTGAATAGCAGAAACAGATCCAAATTCAGTAGAAACGCACAAGCCTAACAGGAAGCTTTGATTTTCAACAAAAGGTACACTATTTAATAAGGCATTCAAGATTAAATTGTGCTAATTCATGTATATTTAGTAGGAAAAGTAAAAATTGGAAAGTTAGACCACTACATTGCTTTTCTTGCCATCTTCAGGGCATTATAAATGGTTTGAATTTATTATTGCATTTTGAATCACACGACTTTTCTGGGTTTATGATTAATGTTTTCACAACATCAAAAGAGTTTCTAAAGTAATTTTTGTCACAGCTAGCACTAAGCACATTTCAGATATCTGCATCAGTCTTTTTACAAGTTCAAGGCTGAGAAGCAGTAAAATGTCAGGTACCAAAACTACTTTCTCAAAAGGAGGAAATACAACTACTGACATTAAAAAGGCATTAGAGTGAAGATTTTTGAAAATGTAGAAACCAAGAGAACCTTTGTGAACACAGAACATTTTCAAAGATATACTGTATTTTAATAGGTGCTTGGTATTATTCAGCTGAGTAAAAATCTCAATTTTAATAATTCTTTTAAAATCTATTTAAATTATTACCACTGAGATAACATGAATGATGTGGGTACATTTTGGCTATTAATTTTGATGTGTAGAACATGAGTGCCTGATGCTACTCTTACAAGACCAGGCTTGGTACATCCTGAGGCAAAGCATATGCCAGAACCAGAGGAAGACTGCAGATGAAGATGTGTCAGGGATAAGAACATAAGAAGAGCCATGCTGAATCGGACCTCAGCCCATCTAGTCCAGCATTCTGTATCACACCGTGGCCCACCAGTTGTACACGGGGATCTCGAGCAGAAGGGAGGGCAAAACCCTGACCTGCTCCCGACCCCCCACAACCAGTACCCAGCGAAATCCTGCCTACCTCAACCAACTCCGAGGTGGCACTTGAATGTCCTTTTCAGTAACTACCGATACACTTGGTATCCATGAATCTGTCTAATCCTGCCTTGAAGTTGTTCAGGCTGACAGCTGTCACAACCTCTTCTGGAAGTGAGTTCCATAACCCAATGACCCTCTGGGTGAAGAAATATTTCCCTTTATTAGTCCTCATTTTCCTACCTTGGAGCTTCAGGAGTGCCCTCTAGTCCTAGTGTTTTGTGACAAAGAAAATAATTTTTCTTTATTCACCTTTTCTATCCCATGGATTTAGGATCTAGAAAGGTAAGGTGGCCAACAAAGCAGATAGGGACGACATAGGAGTTTGTATGTAATCTATCACATTTCTTTCACACACCAAAATGCCCTTGATGTTGACACCATTGCCCTTTTATTTATCATAACTGAAACACCCTTGTAAGAGGAAAACACACCAAGTAAATGTCATTGATGGTTACTGTGTTGGTTGCTATATTTTTTTAAAAAATGGTTACAATTGGCTAAACTCGCCTTTGCCACAGAACATTCAGTGCCAAATCCCAGTATGAACAACATTTTATCCCCAGAGGATGGTTTTTGTTTTTCATTCCAGGAAACATTACAAGAAAAAATTGACAATGACAACAATCTTTATTTATAGCCAACCCATCTCCCTGAAAGGACTGGGGGCAGCTAACATCATATGAATGTATAGTTACACTTTCACTTCCTTCTCACTGGGTGGGCCTTTTATGTTAAAACAGTAAGATTTTCAAAAAGAAATCCAAGTCTCTAGAACCAGTTATGGTAAAAGACATAGAGGAATGTGATGACTGGCCAATTGTTTGCAGTATTATGACCTATAAAGCTATAAAGCTTGACATCTCATGATGATATGAGACAAAAAAAATCCAAACCCGTCTTTAGTTCTAAGGAAGAGCAGTTTACAAATGAAGCAGCAAGAACACGTTGGTGAGAAAATGTTTAGTTAAAAGAAGAGGGAGTAAGTCATGCCAATTGCATATGAAAAGTGTAAATAGGTCATACTGCGATCCCTGCCCCAGAGTCATGTCAATTGCCTGCAGCTATTCCAAGCAGAGTCATTTATTTTGTGCCTACTTCAGGTCATTCATAAGGTGTGCCCAAGATTTCTTTCTCCTTGAAAGCCCATATTATGCAGCCTTGTTTCCTAAATCCAATCTGTCTGTGTCAGAGGCACAGCGGTAAGTCTGCTTCCCCATATGAGGGAAATTGTTTTCTACTAAGTGATGACCTCAGCTTAGCAGTTTCTTTTCCTGCACATCAAAGCTCACAGTCAGCCTGCTGCAGCAAGTGCACTTTTGAGTGGCTTTATGACATATAAAGACCCTCTTTGGCATTCATACTGTGCTTCTCTATTGTTTACAAGCTAGCAGTGAATTATTTATGGAAGTTGCAGGAGATATGACTTTCTCCCCCCCCCCTTTTTTTAAAGCCCAAAAGCTGCATTTTATCTTGCAGGAAGGTTTTATATGAAAGCTATTTTTCCAGGTTTATGTCCTTTTTGCATTTATTTGACGGGTTTTATGGTACCAATTCCATGTTTCCATTTTTTATTACTGTTAAAACCCATCTCTAAAAATTATTATTAACTGCACCACAGCCTTAATCCAACCTCAGCCTTCCTGTTGTAGACTGATTTCAGACAGAATGACAAAATGTCCATAAACGATCTCAGCCATGTTGTCCCCTTAATATGAAGCCAAAGGCTACATATTTTTCTGTGGTTTAATATATCGATGATGATACACTGACATTTAAAGCATCATAGGAGAATATATATATATATATATATATATATATATATATATATAAAAATTACTTTAACCACTGCACTGATTTACATCAGGATCCATTTTAGATATCTCCTTTGAATTAAACGTATGCTTCTCTATTTTGGACTAGAGCTAGATTTTTTTAAAATGAGCTAATTTTATACAATGGTTAACACTGGATAAACACACACATACTGTAACTATATGGATGAGTGGGCTCAAGAAATTCAAGACAGACTGCTGGGAGAAAATTTGGGTAACAACAACAACAGCAGCAGCAAGTAATAATAGTAGTACCAATGGCACATTGGCAGATGAAAGCAACCCATTGATGTTATAATAATCATAAGAACATAAGAACATAAGAAGAGCCATGCTGAATCGGGCCTCAGCCCATGTAGTCCAGCATTCTGTGTCACACAGTGGCCCACTAGTTGTACACAGGGATCTCTAGCAGAAAGGAGGGCAAAGCCCTCACCTGCTCCCGACCCCCCACAACCAGTACCCGGGGAAAATCCTGCCTGCCTCAATCAACACAGAGGTGGCACTTGGATGTCCATTTCAGTAACTACTGATTCCCTTGGTATCCATGAATCTGTCTAATCCTGCCTTGAAGCTGTCCAGGCTGACAGCTGTCACAACCTCCTCTGGAAGTGAGTTCCATAACCCAATGACCCTCTGGGTGAAGAAATATTTCCCTTTATTAGTCCTAACTTTCCTACCTTGGAGCTTCAGGGAGTGCCCCCTAGTCCTAGTGTTGGGTGACAGAGAAAATATTTTTTCTATATTCACCTTTTCTATCCCATGCATGATTTTATACACTTCGATCAAGTCACCTCTTAAACGCCGTCTTTCAAGACTCAAAAGACCAAGGCGTTGCAACCTGATTTCATAAGGGAGCTGCTCCATCCCTTGGATCATTTTTGTTGCCCTTCTTTGTACCTTTTCCAGTTCCGTTATATCCTTCTTGAGGTGCGGTGACCAGAATTGTACACAGTACTCCAGATGTGGCCTCACCATAGATTTGTAGAGAGGCAATACAACATTTGCCGACCTATTTTCGATTCCCTTCCTGATCATGCCAAGCATAGAATTTGCTTTTTTCACTGCTGCAGCGCACTGGTGTCAGAGCTGGGAACTCTTAGCCTGGAAGAGGCTCAGAGCCCCAGTCTGCCTTGACCTGCTTTGACACTGGACATTGGGGAATCCCCAGGATGATGCAATCCTCTGGGGAAAGTGCTGGATCAGAACGGAAGTGATGTAACCTCCTCTGGACATTGGACACTGAATGTGAATATGCTGACTCAGAGGGGGATGAGGTCATATCCCTTGGACAGTGGGATTGCTGAGTCGGCAGGACATGATGCAACCTTCCCAGGATGTTGCAAGGGAAGGGAAGGAGTGGGTCGGGGTATATAAGGTGTGTTTGGGTGAAGGGACACTGCTTTGGCTTTATAGGTGTTATAGGGGTTCCTTTATAGGGGTTCCTGGTAGACACTGATTATCTGGATCCGGCACAGTCTGGCTTTAGGCCGGGACATGGGACTGAGACAGCCTTGGTCGCCTTGGTAGATGATCTACGGGAACTTGACAGGGGAGTGTGTCCCTGTTGGTTCTGCTGGACCTCTCAGCGGCTTTCGATACCGTTGACCACGGTATCCTTCTGGGTCGCCTTGCAGATATGGGGCTTGGGGGTACTGCATTGCAGTGGCTCCAATCCTTCCTGGAAGGTCGTACCCAGAAGGTGTCATTGGGTGACACCTGTTCGGCTCCACAGCCGTTGTCCTGTGGAGTCCCTCAGGGTTCAGTACTGTCCCCGATGTTGTTCAACATCTACATGAAACCGCTGGGAGAGATCATTCGGAGTTTCGAGTAAGGTGTTATCTGTACGCAGATGATGTCCAGATCTGTCACTCCTTCCCACCTGTCACCAAGGAGGCTGTCCAGACCCTGAACCGGTGCTTGGCCGCTGTGTCGGACTGGATGAGGGCTAGCAAATTGAAACTAAATCCAGACAAGACAGAGGTCCTCCTGGTCAGTCGTAAGGCCGAACAGGGCATAGGGTTACAGCCTGTGCTTGACGGGGTTACACACCCCCTGAAGGTGCAGGTTCGCAGCTTGGGAGTGATCCTGGACTCAGCGCTGAGCCTGGAACCCCAGGTCTCAGCGGTGGCCAGGGGAGCTTTTGCACAGTTGAGACTCGTGCGCCAGCTGCGCCCGTACCTTGGGAAGTCTGATCTGGCTACGGTCGTCCACGCTCTGGACACATCCCGAATAGATTACTGCAACGCACTCTACGTGGGGCTGCCTTTGAAGACAGTTCGGAAATTGCAATTAGTCCAGCGGGCGGCAGCCAGATTACTAACGGGAGCTACATACAGGAGCACACTACCCCTGCTGTGTCAGCTCCACTGGCTGCCTGTCCATTCCGGGCTCAATTCAAAGTGCTGGTTTTGACCTTTAAAGCTCTATACGGTTCTGGCCCAGCTTACTTGTCCGAACGCGATCGGCCGCTACGTCCCATCCCGTAACCTAAGATCATCCGGGAGGCCCTGCTCGCTCCCGCCGACCTCTCAGATGCGGTTGGTGGGGACGAGGACAGGGCCTTCTCGGTGGTGGCCCCCGCCTGTGGAATGCGCTCCCGACGGAGGGACGGTCCACCTCAACCCTCCTGACATTCAGGAAGAAGGTGAAATCCGGGCTCTGGGATCAGGCGGTCCCTCCCCAGCACGAGGCAGCATGGGAGATGGAATTTTACTGGGAGGGAGGAGGAGGGTTAATGTTTCTAGGGCTGAATACTGTTTTAATTGGAATGATTGTAGATGTGTTGAGGGATTGTATTTAAATGCCTTAATGTTTTAACGGGTTGTGGGGTTTGGGGTTTTACGTTGTTGATGTGGCATCGAATTGTGCCTGCTGTAAGCCGCTCTGAGTCCCCCCTCGGGGGTTGAGAAGAGCGGGGTAAAATCCTGAAATAAATAATACCTGCAATAAATCTGGTTGGATTGAGCCCTGCCTGAGCGTGATCTTTACGGAGAATTGAAGCGTTCTCACAACTGGGTTGACATCTTCATTGAGCTGTCCACCAAAACCCGAAGATCCCTTTCCTGGTTTGTCTCAGAAAGCTTTGATCCCATCAGTTGATAAGTGTATTTGGGGTTCTTTGCCCCGATGTGCATGACTTTATACTTGTTTAGGTTAAAATGCATTTGCCACTTTGTTGCCCATTCACTCAATTTCGAGAGATCTTTCTGGAGCTCTTTACAGTCAGTTTCATTTTTAACTACCCTGAACAGTTTTGTGTTATCTGCAAACTTTGCTACCTCACAATTTACTTCTACATCCAGATCATTTATGAATAAATTAAAAAGTAACGGTCCTAAAACTGAACCTTGGGGTACGCCACTTCTCACCTCTTTCCACCCAGAGAAATGTCCATTTATTACCACCCTTTGTTTCCTACAGTTTAGCCAGGTTCCAATCCAGGACAAGACCTGTCCCCTGATTCCATGGCTGAAGAGCTTATTTAGGAGCCTTTGGTGAGGGACTTTGTCAAAAGCCTTTTGAAAGTCAAGGTAAACAGTATTGACTGGGTCCCCTTTATCTATGTGTTTATTTACACCCTCAAAGAATTCTATCAAGTTAGTAAGACATGATTTGCCTTTGCAGAAACCATGTTGATTTTCCTTCAGCAATGCCTGTTCTTCTATGTGCTTAGAAGGCATGTAGCCCAGGGGGCTAGTAATTTTTCCGCAAAAGGCCTTTACATTATTTAAACTGTTATGTTTATTTTCATGATCACCATGCTCATTATGCCTGGAACAAAAGGTTTGCTAGGGTAGTTCCACCCAGTCTCAGCCCCCGAACCAAACTCACTAACTGGCCCCTCACTTTGCCTAACTGAGGTTTTGGCCTATAATCAAAAATTCAACATGCTGCCGCCTGGGCCTCCTCCTCCTCTTTTACCAGGAGTGCCACCCCGTGGGAATAAAGGCGCTTGGGCCCCGGAGAGCTATGGGAAATGGAGGGACCACTGTGCCTTCCCCGACTGCCGCCCCCGCAGTGAGAGAGATTAAAAGAATATTGACCGCCGCCACCAAACTCCAGAGCGCCTTCCTAAACACTTCTCCTCCCTTTCTGCTTTCTCTCTCTTCCTCGTATTCTCTCTCACTCATCCTCATTCTTTTATTCTCTCACATGCTCTTCTTACTCTCTCACTCACTCCCTCTCTCTCTCTCACACCCACACCCACTCTCCCCCTTTCTCTCACTTTCTCTTTCTTGCTCTGTCCCCTCGTCACTTCTCTTCCACCTCGCTCTGTCCCCTCTTCCGCCACGTTGTCTTCCCCCTTCTTCTCTTCCGCGTTGTCTTCTTCCCTCTTCTGCCTTCTCTTCCGCCTCATTGACTTGTCTTTTCTTCCCCTCCCTTCCCTCTCTCTTCTGCCTCACTGTCTTCCCCAAATGTCAAAGTATATATTCGCCAAACTCCATCTGTGTTCATATTTGGGCATATTGAGTATTCATGCCAAGTTTGGTCCTGATCCATGACTTTTTGAGTCCACAGTGCTCTCTGGGTGTAGGTGAACTACAACTCCAAAACTCAAAGTCAATTAACTATATGTATTACTGTGTTAGAGTGTCATTTTGTGTCATTTTGGTTGGTGGTGTGCCCCCAGATTTTTTTAATGTTAAAAGTGTACCACAGCTCAAAAAAGGTTGGGAAACACTGCTCCAGACCCTTGATCATTTTAGTTGCCCTCCTCTGCACACATTCCAGCTTGCCAACCTCTTCCTTAAATTGCAGTACCCAGAACTGGATGTAGTATTCCAGGTGTGGTCTGACCAAGGCAGAATAGAAGGGTAGCATGACTTCCCTGAATCTAGACACTATACTATTTATGCAGGCCAAAATCCCATTGGCTTTTTAAGCTGCAGCATGACATTGTTGGCTCATGTATAATTTGTTGTCCATGACGACTCCTAGATCTTTTTCACATGTACTGCTCTCGAGCCATGCGTCCCCCATTATGTATCTTTGCATTTCATTTTTTCTGCCTAAGTGGAGTTTCTTTCATTTGTCACTGTTGAACTTCATTTTGTTAGTTTCGGGCCATCTCTCTAATCTGTCAAGATCGTTTTGAATTCTGCTCCTGTCCTCTGGAGTATAGGCTATCCTTCCCAATTTGGTGTCATCTGCAAACTTGATGATCATGCCTTCTAACTCTTAATCTAAGTCATTAATAAAGATGCTGAATAGGACCCGGCCCAGGACGGAACCCTGTGGCACTCTGCTTGTCACTTCTTTCCAGGATGAAGAGGAAGCATTGGTTAGCACCCTCTGGGTTCGTCCACTTAACCAATTACAGATCCACCTAACCGTAGTTTTGCCTAGCCCACATTTGACTAGTTTGTTTGCCAGAAGGTCATGGGGGACCTTGTCGAAGACCTTACTGAAATCCAGATATGCTACATCCACAGAATTCCCTACATCTACCCAGCTTGTAACTCTATTGAAAAAAAGATCATGAATGAATTACCCAACTTGAATAAATAGTTCAATGCTCATTATACTAGAAATACTGTACAGTGGGATATAATTAACAACAATGCTGAAGTATTTCTGGTTCAGGGACCAGGCTTTCAGACAGCAGACATAAATTAGCACTTTGGTTGGAAATTGACTGGTAAGGCGATACAGCTGAGGATACTGTTTTATGGTTTTAATGAATGCTTTATGTATTGTTTTAATTAATGCTTTATGTGTTTTAATGACTGTTGAATTATTGTAATTGTTTATATGTAGCAGCATCAAATCGTTGCCAAGTGTAAGCCATCCGGAGTCCCCCTTCAGGGGTAGAGAAGAGACGGGGTAGAAATACCGAAAGTAATAAATAAATAAATAATTTCCCCTATGATTTTTCATTCTACTTTATAATAGAAACAGCCATGTATTTCATTCATATAAAACTCTTAGCATGACTGCCTTAAAAAAAAGGAATATAGTCTCTGTGAATGTGCTGATCTTTTGGACTCATAAAAGTCAAGGTTAAATTCGACACTCAATGCCAATGAACTATTTTGAAGTTAGAAAGCTACCAAAGCCTTCTTGAGAGTACTTGCCATTGAAAAGAGAAATCCTGTGAAGATAAACAAAGATTGTTATGGTATGTTAAGACATTAAAAATAAAAAGAACTGATCAAAGGGTATGAAATTGCAAAGAGAAAATATGATTTAGTCAGTGTGAGAAGAATTTGGATAGATAGTCAACACAATTACATATGCTTTGATAGAAACTCACACAATCCAATGGCCTTATTTTTGTATTATGAAGCAGAGAGAGGGTTGAATTTACTAAGTTCAGTTACTTCTAATAATGAATCACTTATATTGATTAACTTCAAATAATTTAAGGACTAATTTTTACAACTGTCTGTGTAGGTCATTTGGCTAGATTATGATTTAATATTGCAACAGTATCAATTACATTTATACCTGCATTGCTTAACACCAGTATTTGAGGTCTTAACCTTTACAAATGATCATGTTCACCATAGTGACTTGTTACTTTTATTGACTAGATCCATGATTTGCAGGATGGTATGCAGAAAAAAAATGTTTAAACTCAATTTTAAAATGAAATAAAATCCAAATATACTTAATAGGTGCAGTGGTTCTGTTATTTTCCCTTGCTCTTTATTTTGTTATCTTCCAGTATGGATGTAAAACAATGTAATGGAGGTGTGAGACTTTCATGTTTATGGGTGTTTAGGTGCACACTGCACATTGATGTGAGGCAATAAAGACTGTACTGATGCAATACAATTTATTTAAGGAAGAATCCAAAAATTCTCAGATGTATTAATATTTTATTTTCCAAGAGACTAGTGCTTGAATGGGTTCTTACAAATCTTCAACATCTGAAAGCTTTCTGAAAGATCTTTTTTCAGCCTTGCATCTTCTTAATATTTTTTCCAAGTAGTATAATACTCCTTCATATGCATTTGGCACTGTCTAAATCCTCCTCCATGCCACCATCATATTCATAGATCAATACTTTGAGGCCAAGATCTAATGTATATAATGTGTTTGAAACAAAGAGATAGCTATGTGCTCATTACTAATTGCTCACTGTACACTCATTTTACACTATTTGCCATCTAGTAATCCACTGCAACACTGAAATGTCCCTCCTTTTCCTAGGAAGCACTTTCTATTTTCTCTCTAGGAACTGTATTTTCACTATCTTTGTAGATCCAGGACTAGCTATAGGGAATGAGCCCTTACTAGTTTGCCCTTTTCCACACCCACATAGAAGAAGAAAAGAACAAGATACAGCAGAGCACTGACTAAATTTGACCCTCCTCTTTTATTCTTGTCTGATGGGATCACATTACTTAGGAGTTATCTCTGTGATAAGTGTGATGTGTGGTTTAAATTAAATTGTATGAAAGGTGTATGACTGGGGCCTATAGAGGCTCAAGATACTATTCTAACATTGAGGCCTGGAAAACTACAAAAAGTTGATGAAAGAAAACTATTAAACTGATGAACTGTTGGCATGATCAGAGACAATGATCAACCTTTCAACTCTTGGTGGAAAACAACATGTTTACATAGTTAAGGACAATGAATCTTTAAGTTAAGTCAACACAATGTCTCCTTAGGTCAAGAAGGAAAACCAATATCTGTTAAGGAAGAAAACATCTGTCTGGAACTGATGGAGTCAGCATGTTTTAGCTGCAAAACAGTCATTTTAAACAATTTGGAACAACATCCACAAGAAATATGCTCTATAAGAGTCCCTTTTACTACTTAAATTGTGTCAAATCTGCAATAGAATGCAGAGTCTGGCCACCCACTGCTTTCTCCAAGGGATTGTAGGAAGATGGTGTATTTGCAGAATGGCAGATTTGCAGGGAACACAAACTTGTCTACATGCAAGTCTCTTCTGCAAGAGCAGGAAGAAGGGATGGTAATGTATGCTTAATGAATGAATGAATGTTTATATGTGTGTGAATGTTGAGCAAAATATAATATCCCCTTTGTTTATGTAACCAATGTAGCTGTATAGTCTCTGTGTATTTTTTTCTCTGTAAAGTGTCTATGATATACTCTGTCTCACTAAAAATGGAATAAAGGAAACTTTTTAATTTTTATAACAACAACAACAAAAACATTATTTATAACCTGCCCTCTCTCCCCGAAGGGACTTAGGGCAGTTTACAAAAATAACAAAGATGGCAAACATTTATTGCCCAACACCAGATAAACAACAATCAAGGCAAAACATGAAATAAAATAAGAACATAAGAACATAAGAAGAGCCATGCTGAATCAGACCTCAGCCCATCTAGTCCAGCATTCTATCAACAGTGGCCCAAGTTGTACACGGGGATCTCAAGCAGAAGGGAGGGCAAACCCTGACCTGCTCCCGACCCCCACAACCAGTAGTCAAAACTGTAATAAACTCAGTAAGACTTATAAACAACTGAAACCAATGGTTAAACTAAATAAACGTAATATGTACAAGGAGTCAAACTGATTAAAACACAATACAATAAAATCATAACATAATATATCGTATCAGCAGGCTAAGGTAAGTATCTGATGTTAAGGTATATAATATGCATGACATCTTTGCAATCTTGCTTGCATGAGGTCCCTCTCATTCATTAGGATATGGGAAGTTGGTTTTAAGAAGAATTATTGTAATGACATGGAGATAGCATATATAGCTGTGTAGTGGCACAATGATGTTTTGAACTCAAGGTATCATCACCCTTTCACTATTGATGTGTAGTTTTGATGACTTCACCATGACATTGATTTAATAATTATTTTAAAAGTAAATTTCCAAGTTCTCCCCTTTTTCACTCTGATATGTACCCCTTGCCCATCTCCACATTTGTACACCAAAGCTACTGTCCTCATACATTGCTTGCATCCTGATTTCCTTTGTGGTAGGAAATCTGTTTCCCCCCCCGCTAAAGACGATTCAGCTACTGTATGTATTGAAGCAGAAAATATGTATTGCCTCTTAATTCAATGAGTAGATAATTTTCCTCTAATGATTGTACAGCTCAGATATCAAAATATGCTCCCAAATATTAAGTGAGAAGATTTCATGTGAAATCTTTTAAAATGCAGACTGTTATCATCACAGTCAAAGAGCATCAACTCCAACGATACTCCAAAAATGTATGTAGCTGCATTTCTATTAAAAACTAATTATTGTAGCTTACATCTCCACCAGGATCATGCTTTTTGCTCATGATTCCTGACCACTCGCCATGAAGTCATCTTCAAATGTGTTATTTGCTGTCAAGTCAGCTTCAACTCATGGCCTATCCTATGAATGAAAGGCCTCCAAGTTCATTAACAGCCTTGCTTAGGACTTATAAACTCAATAATGTGACTTTCTTGATGGAATCAATCCATTTGTACATTTCAAAATATTCTGGTCTATAACCTCATCTATTGAATTTCCAACTTCCCTAGGAACTGGAACTAAGATCAAAGTGAATATATGAAGCAGAGGAAGTGGCAGTTGATGTAGTCCTTGATTATCAAACAGTACCTTCGTGACTGCCTCTCCCCCCACAAACCTTCCCGGTCCCTGCGTTCTTCAGGGGAGGTCCTCCTTTCGCTCCCTCCATTATTACAGACCCGACTTGTGGGAACAAGGGAGAGAGCCTTTTCTTCTGTGGCCCCCTGACTTTGGAATGCATTGCCCAGTGAGATTAGATTAGCCCCCACCCTGAAAACATTCAAGAAGAACCTCAAAACATGGCTTTTCTGTTGAGGTTTTGGAGAATGATTAACATTTCTCTTACCATTCTCCCTAAAATTCTAATATTGCACTGTCTCTTGCCGATACGAAGGACTGTTTTTACTCCCCTGTTCATGAACCTCTCCTTCAAATATATAGGTTTTTAATTTTATCTCATCCTTATAATTTTTATAATTGTATCTTGCACATGTGGCCCACTCATTATGATTGTGTTCGTTTTTTCTATTGTTTCACTTTGCACTATTATGTTTTGTGTTTGAATTTAATTTTTAATTATTATTTTACTGTAATGTTGTTTATGTCTTTTATGTTACTGTATTGAAATGCACTTCTGAGCTTGGCCTCATGTAAGCCGCCCTGAGTCCCCTTTGGGGAGATGGTGGCGGGGTATAAATAAAGATGATGATGATGATGATTAGACCCTGCTAGTCCTGGTCCCATTACCATTGGTGTTGAATGCTTTATTAGACCAATAGAAACATGCCATTGCAATGTGGAATTTCTGAGAAGTATGCATAGATAACATAGATAACGAGAGACAGGGTCTTCTTGGTGGTGGCCCCTCGACTGTGGAATGCCCTACCTAGGGAGATAAGATCGACCGCTCTCTGTTGTCTTTCCAAAGGCAGGTGAAAACCTGGTTTTTTTAAACAGGCTTTTCCGAACACAGCATAGCTCTATGAATTTACGGAATGACCTGATGATGAACTGAATGGTAACATGACATGGTTAATGCTCACGATAATGTTTGTAGGCTGTACAGTTTTTAATATTTTGTAATGTTTTAAATGTGAATTTTATACTGTATATTAATTGCGGAATGCTTTTTTTAGTTGTTTTTAATTGTTATTGTGTTGTGGCATTGAATGATTGCCAACTGTAAACTGCCCTGAGTTGCCCTAGGGCTGAGAAGGGCAGTATAAAAATGTCGTAAATAAATCAATAATAAATGAATATGAAAATACAAAGAGTTGTAGTACTTTTTATTTATTGCTCTTAGTGGCCACTTTTGGGTCTGGTCAACAATTGTTTAGTAGTATAACTTTTGCACTTTTACTGTAATTGTTATTATAAATGTTGTCTTCAAGATAAAACAAGCTGTCCCTTACAAGTGGGGTTGGTTCTTCATTTCAAAGTATCTGAAGCATGCATTATTTCCTGTGGCATTTCATAGCATTTTAGTCTACTTCACTTGCTCTGATGTGATGGTTGTTGTATAAACTAGAACATTATAATTTGGGGGTATTCATCCTTTTTATTACTGTAGTAGTAGTATTCCAAACAATCTTCTCAGGCTCCACTGACATATTAATTAGGGCTGAATTTATGAGCTCAGCATATCCCCAAAATAGGGCTGGCTTTGTTATATTTTCACAGCTGTCATTTTGTAGCAGTAAGAGCAGATATTGATAGAGATTGAGAGCGAGAGAGAGGTGCAATAGTGAGTTCCTTTCTATAAATCCAAGCTGTTTCCTTTTTGCTAAAAATAACAACTTTTCTATTTTCAGTCACCACTATTCAGTAATGTTTCATTTTAAAACCTTAACAACAGGAGAAAAAGTCCCAAAGAAATGATGAAATTTTGTTTTTTAATTGCATAAGTGAGATGAAAAATCTGTTGACTTTTTTTTCACTTAAAGCCTGGCCAACAATATGAAAATGCATGCACATCATTAAGCTAAACCTATTTTCTCATTTTTTAAGACAAATAATAAGCTGGCAAAAAGAGAGCTGCTATAAAGAAAGATATCGATGTTATGGAAATGTAACCCAACACCTGTTTTTCTATGCATAAGTATGCACCTTATTCTTTATTTCATTTATTAAAATTGATGTTCAACCAAGTCAGACAGTGTGCTTTGTAATATAAAATAAAGCCAGCACAAAACAAAGGCAAAATAAACCAAACTATGATATCTATGAAGCTGTTGGAATTTACACGGAGCCCTGAATGCCATTGATATTGTGCTATCATAACAAAACTATGGTGACAAGTGCAATGTTCTGAGTAAAGTTTTGGGGGGAAAAATTCCCCTGAGCAACATGATGTTACAGGCTGAAACTTCAAAAATGGACTGTTTTAGAAATGAACAGTCAACCGCAGTAGTTCTAAAAGAAAGAAAGAAAGAAAGAAAGAAAGAAAGAAAGAAAGAAAGAAAGAAAGAAAAGTCAAGCTCAAGAACTAGTTTGGAAGCAAAACCAATTATTTATTTTTTAAAAGAAAAATAAATAGCAGCTGAATATAATCTGTGTTCAATACAAACTGTTTCTCAAAGGAAAAAGATAGGAGTGAAGAGGGTTTTTTTTATTCTACTGCTAGAAAATCTACTTCCCTTTCTATGAGGAATCTTTAGGAGAGTGCTGTTGGAAGATCTGCTTCACTCTTTCTTTGCCCCTTTGCAGATTCTGTCTTGCTTTGCTCCATTGCTTATATTTAAGCCATTCCAATCTGTCACCTGACATCTTGAGTGAAGGAGACACCACTGAGTAGGTAGAAATATTACCGTAATATTTTCATATGGAGAGTTTTTTTTTAAAAAAGCCTCATGTGCTTAAAGTGCAACATTTATGCCTTGTGCGCAAAGATTTTTTTGTCTGTTTGCAAAGAAATGAATGTGGCATCTGCCTGTCACCCTCTGGACAGGAGTCCTCAAAGATTTTAAGCAGAGGGCCGGTTCACAGTCCTTCAGGCTGGTTTGGGGAGTGGGGCAGACTATAAATAGAAAAAAAAAGAATGAATGCTTATGCAAGCTACACATATCTTATTTGTATTGCAAAAAACATGAAAGAACGATACAATATTTAAAATGAAGACTTACTGTAACCAACATAAACTTATCAGTATTTCAATGGGAAATGTGGGCTTGCTTTTGGCTCATGCAATAGTCCATTTCCATTTTCTAAATTATTACATTAAAAAAACCTAAAATGTCTTGGCAATTACACCATTAGTAGTTTAGTTTAGTTTATTGCATTAGCCACAAGGCCATATCAAGCAGAATGAACCATGCAAAAGAAATACATGTATCAAGCGTTGAACAGTGGTTCCGTACTGTGCAACAGTACATTAAACAACCGTTCTGTAATGAAATAACAAATACTCTCCTGGCACCTCTGCCTTTCTGCTTCATTTTGGTCAAAATTCCTCGCCTAGATACCCATCTATTTGTTCCTCAAGTATCCTCATCCCCTCTGCAATCAATTCCAATTGAGGCAATATATCATTGCCTACTTTTACTAGCTTTGTAGAAGAATGTTGCTACTTTGGTAATTAATAACTGGTTGGGATTAGAGAGGAGGAATATAGTTCTATTAGTTGGAGCCCAGTGGGATTTGTTGAGTAAGAAAACTTCAAGTAGAAATTTTCTTTCTTTTTCATATATTACACATTGGTGGAGGATATATTTAGATCTTCCACCTCCTGGGCCCCACAGACACATGTTCTCTCTGTGTAAGGGATGGAATGGTATCTACCATATCTAACCATTGATTCATTCTGTTCAAACCTTGCCCTTGCTTTTGGCTCATGCAATAGTCAAATTTATTAGGATTGTTGTTGTTATGTGCCTTCAAGTCATTTCAGACCTAAGTCTAAAGTTTAAAGTGGGACCTGGTAAGTGATCTTGGAGGACCACATCTGGCCCACAGGCCTTAGTTTGGGGACCCCTGCTCTAGACATTAGTACTGACTTTTGGATGATCTGGGCAGATGTAAACAAAGGAGGTGTAACACATGAGTGACATCCAGTCAAGTATACTGTATATACTTTGCTCTCATTCAAACACAACCAGGATTGTCCAGATTCTGGAAACTACAACAGTGGGGCATGTACTCATCTAGGTCAGTTTATGAGGGTCTCCATTCACTAGAAGTAAACAAAATAGTCAAGCACTGCTGGCTTTAGCCTATAAAACCATAAGTGGTTCCGGCCCAGTTTACCTGTCCAAATGTATCTCTATGAATCACCAAGGATGTTAAGATCAACCAGGGAGGCTTTGCTCTTGGTCCCACCACTTTTGCAGATGCAACTGGTGGTGACAAGAGACAGGGCCTTTTCCATGGTGGTTCCTCAGCTGTGGAACTCCCTCCCCAATGAAATTAGGTCTGCTCCCTCCATCCTGGCTTTTCATTAAAAAAACCTAAAAATCTGGCTGTGGGATCAAGCATTTGAGCAGTAGATGTAGCAACTGGGAAGATAATGTTTTAAGTGACCGCAATGGATTGACCTGGACTATGATTTTGAACTGGCAGACTGTTTTAAATTGAATATTTATAATTGTTTTTAATTGCTGTTTAATTGTAATTGTGTATTTTAATGTATTGTTTGTCCCTCTTTGTGGGTGAGAAAGATTGGATATAAATGCTCGAAATAAATAAAATAATATCTTGAAATTAAAGATTTCAATTATTAAATTAAAAATCTCTCTTTAGTTATAGTCTTTTGTGGAAGAAATAGCTTCAGTGATGGGAGTTTCATCAATACCCTACCAAGGTTTTGAATAATGGAAATACTGTTCCAGTAAAATTTACATTTACTTCTATTATACTCATAAAACCTTCAGAGTAAATTGTATTTACATATAACAAAAATTACGTGGTTAGCACCCAAACTGTTAGGTAATAAACTGTTTAGCAATAGTAAATCTTCAATAATAAAGCAATCGTCATTATTGCCCATAGCTGAATTTTTAAACATGTTCATCTGTTATTTAATGGAAATTCCTTATAACATACAAATGACATTCATGAATGCTAGTAGTAACTTAAACTGACCATTACTCTTTAGATAATAAACAAAAATATGCCAAGTTTGTTTCTTTCCAGTACTGAAAACATAGAATGAAGTGCAATACAGGAAAACGGAACTTTAGGAAAATGTGAATCTCCATAACCATTTGGGAATTGGGATTCATAACCTTTTTGGAAAACCACTGGTCACTGGAAAGGCATGACCTTCTTAGAAGTCACAACCTTGTGAAAAGTGATGTTCACCAGCATTCATGCAAGGCAACTAGGTGTCTCAGATATTAAACTGATGCACCTAGGTATGTATTTGAATTGTTAGGGACAAAGCCATGCCAGTGCACAAAATATATATTCAGCAGAGTTTCAGAAGTGTTCCTTTAGTTGCCCAAAAACATCTTCTTTAAAATATATTTGCCTTTAAATCATGCTCTCAAGAGACAAAATAAACAGTCTTCTTTAAAAGTAACAAAGTTGGTTTATTCACAAATCTTCATGAATACAGCATACAGGCACTTTGCTTATGAATCCAGTTACAATAGGATCTGAAGTAGTTCCTCTGTGTAGGCAACACAGGGCATCATCTTTAGATTCAATAGTCCATAGTCCAAAGCAGAACTGTTGTTACTGAAGTCTAAAGGCACCTGCTCTCCGAGTCTAATGGCTTTTACTCTCTCTGAGTTTAATGGCTTCTATCTCCACTGAAGTCTAAAGGCACCTACAGTTCCCACAGTCTTCTGAAGCAAACACACATTTCTCTACATTCAACAAAGGTAGGATTTACCTACAAAGGTAGGTAAAATTGCAAATTAATACACACATACAATACAGCAAGCAATTATATACATAACAAATAACAAGTGGAGGCTTGAGAAGGTTTTTGTTTCCAACATGCACAAATATGAATAAATATTCATATCATTTTCTCCCACTAATGCAAGCCTTATTCCTATGTATTTATCTTCCAGTTACTTCTTTTTTAAAAAGACTTCTATGTTCAGTTTTTCCTGTGAGCATCTAGTTACGGTTTTTAGTACATGTCACCACAATTGTGAATGATGCTTATGTTTGGTACCATGTACTTACTGCAGCATTTTTGAGCTTAGAAAACTTACTTATTATGCTGTAACTCTAAAAATTTCCCAATAAGTATGACATTGGGTATGCTGGTTGACGAACTTTGTGTCCCCTACAGTAACCTATCAAAGCTGTATTAACACAGCACAGCATAGAAAGTAGCCTAATACCAAAATCTCTTAAAGCAGTGGTTCTCAACCTGTGGGTCCCCAGGTGTTTTGGTCTACAACTTTCAGAAATCCCATCAGTTTACCAGCTGTTAGGATTTTTGGGAGTTGAAGGCCAAAACAGCTGGGGACCATATGTTGAGAACCACTTTCTTAAAAAACCATTAAAAAGGATCACAAAAAACTAAACACTAGCAAAATCAATTTCTAGTCCTAATTGGAGTGGACTCGTTGAATTAATTAAAGAACAGTAAATCAACACTCACATGGTTAATTGCACTGGATATAGGTAGTGTGCTTTGCTCATTTTCTGAAATGTTACTGAACAATAAATAATGTTACAAATGAAGGGATATTTCTGCAGAAATCATCTAGAGATAAGCACTTTTATTTCCCATGTATTTCAATGGAAAGATCTAAAGCTGTTATTTTTACCATCTCACTGAGATCAGTGGGACTATAAAGTGGTAAACTTGCGTATTACTAAATTGTGCCCTTAAGAAAATTAAATTTCAATGATTAAAAGAGGATTGTTTTTCTAAGCAGTGCTGCTATGATAGATGGCACTACTTGTTGCTCTTCAGATGGAAAATGTATGTAACTAAATCCCATGTTATGCTTTTACAGACAAAATCAAGGTCTGCCTTAAGAGAAATGCTTCCGGACCTCTTGAAATACTAATTATTCAACTGCTATATTTCAGAATTATTTGGTGTTCAAGTTGTGTTTGGCCTTGATCTATTAGTTCATAGGTTAGAAAACCAAATATTAATTTATTCATTAAAAGGTCTTCTATACAAAGATTATATGTCTTCTTCATTTTGTTACGCCCCGAATATGTACTTTATAAGTCCCTTTGAATATATATTGGAACCAATTTCACTAAAACAAGAACAACTTATAAATAAATCAAACTGACTTTGAAAAACAACAAAAAAATCTAGCTGAGAAATTGGCAGAGAATTTGTCACAAGAAGGCAATTTTCTACAGCAGAGCAGCCTTATTAAAACAGGGATAGCAATTTTTCCTCTAATAAAAAATGACTGTTCAGAGATTTTCCCCCATTTGGTGAAGAATACATCTTAAAGAGTTGGAGAAAGCCAAAAAGCCCATCAGAAAGCAGTAACAGAAAGAATGTGGTGAGCAGAAATGCTTCTTTTGAACTGAAACTTTTGAAGTCTTGTAAAGCTAAAACATCACAAATACAACAAAGAACTTTATCCATAAAGACTATTGTCTTGTAATAATATTCTTTAAGCAGACATAATGCTAGTACTTGTTTGTGTGAATCCCCACAATCAGCTTCATTTTCAACCAGTGTTTGTCCTATACAGCGTACACCTTTTCCCTATTCTCCCTCCCTGCTACCTATTTTGCTCTGACTGTAATGGAAGGACATTATCACACTAGGAAGCAGGGCCGGTTCGTCCATTAGGCGGACTACGCAGGCGTGTAGGGCGACGTCACCCGGGAGGGGCGCCACCACCTGGGCGGGGGCGCCGTGCCGGCTCCGCCCCGCCACCTGCGCGCGCTGCCGCCCGCCCGTTGCGCCGGCCAGGCCTCCGCATGCGCAAAAGCTTCTACAGGCGCTACAGCGCCTGTAGGAGCTTCTGCGCATGCGCGAAAAAGCCCTGCGCACGCGCACTGACTCCAGAGCGCACCTCCCGCTTGGAGCCAGTGTGCGTGTGCGCACTTTGCACATGCGCACTGGCCTCCAAAGCGGGAGGCGCTCTGAGTCAGTGCGCATGCACACAGATTGGCGCATACGCACTGGGCTCCCCTCGGGAGCAACTGGGGGGGGGACAATTTTTTTCACGTCCCCCCCGGGAACAGGTAGGTCCGGCCCTGCTAGGAAGAATTACAGAAGAACAGTAATATTTAATTCATTGAGGGGATATACACATGCTCCATTCAAAAGGGCTTTTATCTTGCTTTAACTGCATTCTGTCAGCCTTATATGGTAAAGCCCAGTATCTTGCAAGAACTCGTAGTTCTAGTAGTACATTATATGCTTAGTATATGTGTAGCAATATGGGTGTGAATTATTTGATCCTGTCCCATCTATTCCATCCACATCATTGGATCTCATTATCGTTGACATGCTTTTAGTGTAGAAGGATAAAGCAGGAACTGTTTTTTTATAAACATGTTGGGCCCCTGCAGCATTTAGATAATCTTCCTTGGGTTTAACTCAATTGTTGGTTTTAAAGCAGTCCCACTATGAGAAAGCAATAATCGAATTTAATTTTTTGGTCTTATTGTAGTTTGCAGTTAAAATAGTTCATTTGTGGTTATTTGCCTTCAAGTTGTATTCAACCTATACAAACAATTATGAGGTCATTTTGGCAAAATATATGTGGATGAAACGCAACATTGCTCTCCTCTAAGGCTGAAAGAATATGACTAATGGGTTTCCATAGCTGAGCTGAGATTCAAATCCTGGGCTTCAGTATTTCAATCACTATACCATACTGGCTGTTCCAACAATTGGCAGCTAATCAGAAAGTGAGTGTCTGTGTGCCATTTAGTTGCGTATAAAATAGGAGGTCTTCTTTCTCATCTTGTTTGAAATTTGATAGGTTGGGTCCCTTAATAAAACACTTGACAATTTAATGTGACAAAAAAGCAACTGAAAACAGAATAACAGTGGAATGTTATTTATTAATTTATTTACTGCATTTTATCCCGTCCTTCTCAACCCCCCGAAAGGGGACTCAGGGCGGCTTACAATTGAGCCTCATCAAGAGGCTACTTCAAGAGTTACAAATAGACAACCCAATAAAACATCATAATTACAATCAATACAGTCATCAGTTAAAAACATATACCAGCTTCATCCGTCTTCACATCAGTCCAGATTTATCCCTTTAGGGTGCTGCTACTTCTATTGACCAAATGCCTGGTCTCAGAGCCAAGCCTTTACTTTCTTGCAGAAAGTTAGGAGAGAAGAAATTGCTCTTATATCTGATGGGAGTGTGTTCCATAAGTGGGGAGCCACCGCTGAGAAGGCCCTGTCCCTCGTCCCCGCCAGGTGCATTTCAGCTGTTGGCGGGAGCGAGAGCAGGGCCTCCCCGGATGATCTTAAATTTCGAGGTGGGACGTAGGGGTGGATGTGTTTGGACAAGTAAGCTGGGCCAGAAGCATTTAGAGCTTTAAAGGTAAAAACCAACATTTTGAATTGGGCTTGGAGATGGATCGGCAGCCAGTGGAGCTGGCATAACAGGGGGGTGGTATGCTCCCTGTATGATGCCCCAGTTAGTAATCTGGCTGCCGACAGTTGTACTTCTTGAAGTTTCTGAAACGTCTTCAAAGGCAGCCCCACATAGAGCGTGTTGCAGTAATCTAATCGGTATGTAACAAGAGCGTGGACCACCACGGCCAAGTCAGACTTCCCAAGGTGCGGGCGCAGCTGGCGCACAAGTCTTAGTTGTGCAAAAGCTCTCCTGGACACTGCCAAAACCTGGGGTTCCAGGCTCAGTGATGAATCCAGGATCACTCCCAAGCTGCGAACCTGCGTCTTCATGGGGAGTGTAACCCCATCCAACACAGGCTGTAACACTATGTCCTGTTCGGCCTATCGACTGACCAGGAGTACCTCTGTCTTGTCTGGATTCAATTTCAACTTGCTAGCCCTTATCCAGTCTGACACAGCAGCCAAGCACCGGTTCAAGGTCTGGACAGCCTCCTTAGTGGCGGATGGGAAGGAATCTCACAGTGAAAAGAACATAAACTTTATTTAAAATTATTTTAGGCTCCTTAAAGGCTAAAGTCTTTTTAAGGCAAAAGCAAAACAAACAAGCCCCCTTCCCAAACAGAACAGAAAAGCAAACAATTACTCATAGAATACCAGGAAATACAATACAATCCTTTAAAAACAAGAGAGACTTTACACATCAGTGGAAATTTGTGTTTAACTAACTCTGTTCTTTATTGGCTATTTTTTGGTGCTAGATGAAATATTATAAAAACAATATATTGATTACAAAAGTACACCAAGTAATGAAGCAGGGCCCATTCTAAATCTTCCTGCCAAGTGTTATATGTTTTATCATCTTATTTTTGACAGACCAAAATGAATCCTAATACATTGCTTTGTTTTATGTTGCAAATGAATTGTACATTAAAATATATTTGCCTTCAACAATCCATGGGACTCCATTATACACATTTGGGGATCTAACAACATTTCATCGGGACTCAAATACCAATTCGTATATAATTATTTTCTTTTTATCTTTCATTTAGCATTCAAAACCCTTCCACTTGCTCATAGTAGTCTGCATTTTCAGGATGCATGTGGTATCATTATACGTTTTATTCATATTTTAGGTACAAGAAACCAAAAGTATGCACATTTAGCTTACTTCACACAAATGAATACAACTTGAATAACCCAATAATTAGGATTTGGGGTACACATCTAGCCCATAAAAGAAGCCTCCAGTGGCACAATGAGTTAAACCTTGTGCCAGCAGGACTGCTGATTGAAAGGTCGGCAGTTCAAATCTGGGGAGTGGGGTGAAGTCCTGTCTGTTAGCTCCAGCTTCTCATGTGGGGACATGAGATAAGCCTCCTACAGGATGGTAAATCATCTGGGCATTCCCTGGGCAATGTCATTTCAGACAGCTTATTCTCTTACACCAGAAGTGACTTGCACTTTCTCAGGTGGCTCATCTCTCTCTCTCTCTCTCTCTCTCTCTCTCTCTCTCTCTCTCTCTCACACACACACACACACACACACACAAGCCCATAAATTAGGGTCTACATAAGGATGGCTATACATAACAGTTACAATGTGTCACTGTAGGTTAAGTATTTGTAATAGCCCAACAGGATTCTAGCTACTGTGTTTAAACATTCCATGAAGATCTAATTAAACCTAAATTAGAAAGTCATTGATATTGCAATACAACACTGCATCTTGCTGAGGTGAAAGGGATGACAAAATAAAACATAAATAAAATGGATGACAGAGAACAGATGTCTGAATGCCTCTAGTACAATTCAAAGTGCTGGTCTTAACCTTTAAAGCCCTAAACGGTTCTGGCCCAGATTACTTGTCCAAACTTATCTCCTATTATGAACCATCACGAAGCTTAAGATTGCCAGGAGGGGCCCTGCTCTCAATCACACCACTCTCGCAAACGCGATTGGTGGGGACGAGAGATAGGGCCTTCTCGGCAGTGGCCCCTCTGTCTGTGGAACTCCCTTCCTAAGGACATCCTGTACTTTAGAAACAACTGAAGACCTGGCTCTGTGGCCAGGCATTTGATTAGATGAAGTGACAATAGGAAAGGAATTTGGGTTTGTGACATTGGATTTCTCGGCTTGATTTTTGGTTTTACTGGCACTCCAATATTATTGTTAAATGAATTTATTGGCTGATTTGTATGATGTTTTAAAAATGTTTTTAGTGTTTTACTGTTTTAATTGTATTTTTATGATGTATATATTGCAACCATCATTGATGCCTATGTGAGGCCGCCCTGAGTCCCTCTTGTGGGGAGAAGGGCGGCATAGAAGAATATGAAATAAAATAATAAATAATTTTTCAGATAAAAAATGAAAATCCTTCAGAGAATTAAAAATCATCATTGGGTGCTAGAAAGACAATAAAAGCAGCATCAGGTGAGCCTTCCTGAGGAAGACATGTCACAACTAATGTGCAACTCCCTGAAATATTTTAACTTTAGCGATTTTTCATTTGGTTGGGATATCTAGGCAAGGACCTCTGAATTAAGGGACCAGATAGGTAGTGATGTGGTTGCACCTGAATCGAGGCTGTGAGAGTGAAGCCTGTGGTTAGAACTGCAAAAAGGGTCACCTGCCCTCAAGCTATTTGTGCCAGCAGGATGGTGGTGGTGATCCCCCTCTTCCACTTCCTTCCACATGGACTGTGTTTTCTACTGCAACCAATTAAAGGATTAAAGGAAACTATCTCCAGATTTACGCTTAACCTGATACTAGCATCTGAGCTCATGCACCTTCATTTGATGACATGACTGGACTGAATTAAAAAATTCTTCACACAATTAAATTAGCTATATTTATCCCACAACTATACTGCCAGTGTCCAAGGTTTAAGATTTGCTAATCAAATGGCACTACAGTCCTCAAGCACCACTGAATCTATCAAAATTGAGGGCATTTACTCTTAACACAATTCTTTAAAGGTTATAAAGAACACTGTAATGCTAGAGCAGAAAATCAATTGTAACGTTTGAGTATATAGAACTGGGTGCACTTAATATACAGAATCTGTCAACTAAAGCCACATGGGAGAAATCAAGCAGTTCCCGGAGTCAAATGAGTAAGCAGCAGAACATTTCTCTGAAGGAGACTAAATAATTATAGAAAAAAATCTGCCTTCCTAATGGTTATATTACAGCCCTATTTTTTTTTTACTTTTTCTGGTCTTAAAAGAAAAAAATGTAGCCTCTGAAAAGATGTATCTAATGAGTGTTTTTCATCTCACAGCAAGATGTGAGGTGAGAGGGATTATCAACATTTATATAATACCTTTTCTGAATAGATTGAGTTAAAAATTCTGTCATTAAATTTACCCCTAGACTCTTGTAATATTTAGAATCACCCATCGTATTCAACTGTATTAGGGATATTAATTACGATGTAAACAATGAGAAGAATGTTATTCTTTTTTCTTTGTTACCTGGAGACAACATTAGATCTCTTTTCTGTTCTTTTCAACTTCTGCTGAGGGACCTTCTCCCATTCAGGCGGGCCTGTAAAACCCATCTGTACAGGCACAGAGTAGGCCCGTGTGCTCTTAGCATCTGTTGCTTTTCTGTATTAGTGTTCTTGTTATTGTTTTAATTGTTCAATTGTTTTATGTTTTAATCCTGTTTTATGCCTTTCATTAGTAGAAGCCTCAATAATAAATAAATAAATAATAATAAATAAATAAATTAGTAGAGCAGAAAGGGCAAGTATATGCTCTATAAACTAATCTAGACAACTAGTGACTCACCAAATTAAATAAAATCTATCATAGATATTTTGTGACCTCCTACATGCCTCAACTTGTATCTCCAATGTAGGTCCAGATGAGCAGAACGTTTATATGATCACGAATAGTCCATAAATACAGCTGGTAGTCTATTAACAAATGGAATGCACAAAACTATTGTATAGATGCACTGTATGCTAACTGAAGTGTACCCCCATATTTGGTGGCCTACAGAACTCTGCTGTTTCCAGTCTCCCACTGAAATGAACTATTAAAATTACATGTTGAGTCTATCACCTGGAGGTTTCCAGAACTCATGGTTTTGACCAAAATGTGCCCCAATAATTGCACCCCACACCTGTAAAACAGCACTAGAAGCAAAACAGAAGTTACTTTGTGTTGAATATTTTGGACCTAGTGAGCCTCATGAGGGATTTATAAGGGACTGAAAGAGAGTCAGAGCTTACCAACACTGGCTATCCTGATGCAAGTTATTTCCAAGTTAGATGGAAATGGAGCATAAATACATCTTTCCCCCCACAGTCAGAAGAAAGCTGAGAAAATTATTAAATAGTCAAAGATTTATATCCTTAATGAACACAAATCATTGCCAGGAAAACATGTTCATAGCAGATGAGAGCACCAACCAACAATTTAAACTTGTTAATGCAGTCCTCCCCCCATACACATACCATCATGCCATCCCATAGCACTCTCTCTGGAATCACACACACACACACACACACATATATATATATAGCCTACAGATTCTTTTTACATTTGTGAAATTTTGCCATAATCAATATTCTCAATTTTATGTTGTCTGCTCTTGACATAATCTGCCCCTTTTTTCATGTCACTTGGGAAACTGCAAGTCATTTCTGGTGTGAGAGAATTGGCTGTCTGCAAGGATGTTGCCCAGGGGATGCCCGGATGATTGATGTTTTACCATCCTGTGAGAGGCTTCTCTCATGTCTCCACATGAAAAGCTAGGGTTCGACAGATGGGAGTTTACTCTGCTCCCTGGATTCGAATCGCCAACCTGTCGGTTGACCAGTCCTACCAGTTTAAGGGGTTAACCCATCATGCCACCAGAGGCTCCTATAATCTGCCCTGATTATATGCAAAAATCGTGGGAGTGAAAGTCCTTGAGAGCAAAATCTCTGTCAAAGGCCCCTTCAACACAGCTGTATAAAATCTACATTGAACAGGATTTTATAGGAAATGTAGACAATCTGGCTTGATATTCTGGGTTATATGGCTATGCGGAAGGGCCCAAAGACTAGAAATCCAGCTTGAGCCAAATATGCTTTTTGTGGTAGATAAAATTCTTCCTTGGAAAATATTCGTTTTCAAAGTGCTGCACCTCATTTGGAGATTGCACAGATCTCCTGGGGGGGGGGGGGGGATCAACATGAAAAATCCCATCTTTTCTTTGTGTAGGAACATACAGAGATTTGAATATCTGCATTTTCCAGCCAGAACAGGAATATTCCTACAACTGAAAATCTCACATTTTAAGTGCTTTGTATCCATTCCTCTCATTTTGAACAGGGAGCTCCTGGGATAAAAGTTCTGTGTAGATGTGCCCGGAGACCACTACAACAGTTTCTTCAGTTTCTTTATCTGCTCCACTATTGAAATTGTTTTGTTGTTTGAGATATCAGCATCCAAAACTTGGTTCTTCAATACTAGCATCTTAAACCTAGCCCTGATAATGGAAAAAAGAAATACTGGAGCATGGCATTATTTAAAAGCTAACTGGAGAGCCTGTAGCTGGCTGAATCACCTTGTTGGCAATAAATTTCAACAAGTGTCAAAAGTGCTACAAGGAATTCATGGCTCATGATGAAGAGTCTTTCTTCTTTTAAAAATCTCTTAAAATTGTCTGAGCATTTATGTTGAAAAAGAACTATGTTGATTTACTTGAAATTTGCATGTATTTGCTCATTTGGCCATTCTGCAACTTTCAGCATCCAGAAATGCAGGCACATCTCTAGCACCATTGCAGTCACATAAGTTACAATTAAAAACATTGTCAAAGCAAAGAAATCATACAAAAACATTAAATTCTGTCTTGTACGGTTTGCAGCAAAATAATTTAACTGTCCCCAATTAATTTTTTGTTAAGAATATGTGTAATAAACTAAATAAAATTATAGAATATCATATTACCCCTTCATTATGAACATGCAACACTTATTTCCATAATAAATTCAGAAAAGTGTCCCTCTTGGATATGGGGATTTCCTGTATCTGAATAATATCTTTATAAAACTAGAGTGTCTTAGCTTTCAATGTACCATATTTACTCAAATCTAGTATGCCATTGTATGATATGTGTACCTCAATTTCCAAAACCCTGAAACATTTTTTTTGTGCTGGCGAATGTAATGCACAGTGGCAAAAATTGTACTCTTTGTAATTTGGCAAAAAAGGTATACATTACAGTTGTTGTGTGCTTAGAATTGCTTCTTTAAAAACCAAAGTGTTAGGATACCAAGTCTTCCAGCAATTACAAGGAAAACCAAAGAAATAGTTAACCTCCGAAGCAAAGAACTTCTATTGTTTATCTTGCCTCAACTGTCAGATTATTGCATTTTTAATAGCAATTCATGAGTCAGCACAAGATGTATTTTCTGCAGTGTGACATGTTTGACACCAGATGGCGCTGTCTCGGGACTGATGAATGGAATCTTGGGAATTTGTCGGTTGAAAGTGACAGTTGGTGTCAGTTGGTTTAGAATATCTGTGAGGAACGGATGTTTAGAGAGGTAGCTATGATGGCTGTTGTTTTTCGATGTTTTGCCAGTTATTGTTAAATACAATTCAATACAAAGATATATATTTACCTTGTGAATTGTATGAGAGTTTCATTATTCACACGAACAGAGACTGGAGGTTTTTTGGTCCGATGAGGAATTAACATTCTATATTTCTGTTGCCTATCCGCTGTGACATAAATACTCGACGCCGAATAGGTTATGGGCCCAGATCCCAGAACCCAGAACCCAGAATCCAGAATTGCAGGGGCACAGAGATACTACATAACCCATAATTCATAGAAAAAGTTTTTGAATAACACTAGAAATTGCAGCAGAAGTCGCTGTTTACCTCAGTGTTAGAGAAAAAAGCTGAAGTGAATTTTTGCCAGGAGCATCTGTAGTGTGAAGAGAGATGGCATTATTTGGAGCACAGCATCATTTAGAAAAACTCAGAGGCAGCTCAAATTATTTAATATGGGCTACCAAAGTGCGAGCAGTTTTGGCAAAGGAGGAGCTGTTATCCTGTTTAACACATCGACCTATTTCTGATGCAGAAAGGTTGAAAGATGGCAAGGCAAGGGCTACCATCATCCTGTCAGTTGACGATAGGAACCTCACATATTTAGCTCTGGAAGAAACAGCCGCTGACTGTTGGAAAAGGCTTGAAAAGCTGTATCAGCAGGCTACTGGAGGCTCAAAGTTTTATTGAGCAGAGAGCTGTTTTCACTGAAGCTTCTGTCAATGGAAAATTGTGCCAGAGAGACTCATTTGAGTAAAATGCTGAGCATATTTAATGATTTAGCAGCAAGGGGCACCAAGTTTACAGAAGATCAGAGAGGCTTAATTCTACTAAGCAGTTTGGGGCAGAGCTACAACTCATTCATTGACTCCATGCAATCTGTGAAAGAAGAGGACATCAACTTCGACTTAGTTTCGCCTAGATTGGAGAACTGGGCTTGTTACAGAAGAAATGCCCCAGCAACTTTCAACGGGAGAAGACGGTCAACAAAGGCTTCAATATGAAGAGGAAAGAGACAATCCAGTGTGATATCATCTGTTACATTTGTAATAAAAGAGGACACAAAGCTAGACAATGTCATCAGAACAAGTTTAAGAAGAGTGAATCAGCACAGAGCAAGAAAGAACAGATCAACAATTCAAGAAAAGACTCTGATTCAGGCTGTCTGTTGATGAGTTTACAATGTAACAATGATTTTATTCCTCAGGTACCTTGGATTATTGACTCTGGGAGTGCAAAGAGTTTTGTTAAGGATAGTAAATTGTTAGCAGAGAAGGAACCTTTATCTGGTTCTATGCAAAGTTGTGTGAGTGTAGCCAATGGTCAAAGATGCAAGGTTTTAACAAAGGGAGAAGTTGAAATTGGTCAACTTAGTCTAAAGTTAGACAATGTTTATTTAGTTCCTGAGCTAGAACACAATGTTCTAGGGTGAAACAACTTGCAGACCATGGTTTATCCATTGTGTTTGAAGGGGAGTTATGTAAAATGAGTAATAAAAATACAGGTATGTATAAGGAAGTAAAATTTCAAAATGGTTTCTATAGAATGAATGCTAGTAATAAAATGTCTACAAATAGTATTCAGAGTTTGGAGGGAAACCTCTGCATGGTGACAGATGTCTGCACATGCTACACAGGAAGTTTGGCCACATGAACTATAATATGATTAGAAAGACTGCACAGCTAGTAGGCATTCAAATACCAGAATGCAGAAATTATTTAGAGTGTGCTGTCTGTAACAAAACAAAGTTAAAGGCTTATCCTGTTGCCAAAAGGAGTGATAGAGTAACAACTAAGTTACAGTTAGTGCACATGGATCTAGCTGGACCTTTCCAAAGAGTATTGAGGGAATGTATTTCTACTAGTAATAGTAGATGATAGGTCTCGATTTGGCTTCGTTTACCCTCTGAAAGGTAAATTTCAGGTGTATGAAAAATTTATTGAATGGTACAATTTTGTGAAGAACCAATTTCCTGATTTGACTGTTAAACAAGTTCAATCTGATAGAGGAGGTGAATGTTTGAATGAAAGACTTAAGAATTTTTTAAGGATAAAGGAATTTGGCATAGGAAAACAACCGTGTGTATCAAAAGAAAATGGAATTGCGGAGCGTCGCTTAGGTGTAATTCAAACCATGGTAAAATCAATGCTTGAGGATGCACAAATGTCCAAAGGTTTTTGGGCAGAAGCAGCTAACACTGCCAATTACGTGCTGAATAGGTTATGGACCTCAATGTAAAATGAAATCCCATTCTATTTGTTTTATGGAAGACATCCAAAGGTGGATCATTTTCAAGTATTTGGTGCGCATGCAAATGCCTTAATTCCTATACAGCAAAGAGACAAAAAGAGATCAGCATTGGGTAAAGATGCAATTTATTGATATGAAGGTGGAACGCAGCTATAGATTCTGGAATGGCTCTTCTCCAGGGAAGAAGATCACAGTCTCCAGATCTGTAAAGTTCGAAAATAATACTCATTGGGATAGAATTCATGCGAACACTGAAGTGTTCATAACCCCAAGTGTTTCTAGAGTAAAGAATGAATCTGAAGTTGTAGAGGTATTAGATGAGACAAATGTGGAAGAAAGCAAGGAAAAATCTGAAGAAAGTAATTTTCATGACTTTTGCGCCACAAACTCTGACTTAGTGTCCAAATCTGTAACAGAGGTTGATGGACATTGTCAAGAGGAGATTAGGGATGGAGGAGACTAAGGATGATTCCTAGGAGATCCACACGTATCACTAAAGGAATTCCACCAGCCAAGTACCAAGTCACGCAAATAGGAAGTATAGAGTGGAAAGATCTAATTCTTACGCTGAAGCATTGTGTAGACCGAAAAATGAACGTGATTGTTGGGTAAAAGCAATGAAGAAGGAATTTGATTCACTTCATTCCTTAAATGTTTTAGAACAAGCAAATGTAACCAAAGATGTAAAGGTAATTGGTTGCAAGTGGGTATTTAAAAGGAAAACACAAGTTGATGGTTCATTATTGTACAAAGCAAGATTGGTTGCACAAGGTTTTGGTCAAATTTACAATCAAAATTATGATGAGGTATATGCTCCAACGATTAGACCTGAAACAATTAGAACTGCTTTAGGCATCGGTGTGCAAAGAAAGTATGTTATAAGGCACTTTGACATTGCCACAGCTTATTTAAACGCAGAGCTGACTGACAATGTATATATGAGAGCAATACCTGGTTTTGAAAAGATACTCCAACTGGTGTGTATCGACTACGGAAAGCATTATACGGGCTAAAGCAAGCAGCGAGATGCTGGAACCAGTGTATAGACGAAAGTTAAAGGGTCTTGGCTTCGAAAGAAGCAGTGTAGATACATGTCTATATAAGAAAGGAAAAGAGTCTAAAAAGCAAACATTTGTTTTGGTGTTTGTCGATGATCTCTTAGTACTAGCACCATCCGAAAGGGATGTGGAACAAGTTTTCAAGGGACTAAACTCAAGTATGACTGTAAAAGATCTTGGAGAAGTCCGGAAATACTTAGGCGTAAATGTAACTAGAACTGAAAAGATATTTGTCTAGATCAAAAAGACAAAATTTTTTGAGTTACTTGAGAGAACAAGATTGACTCTGTGTAAAACAGTAGCAACTCCAATGGTACCAGATTTTTTAAAGCTTGATAGAGGTGAAATGTTTGACAATCAAACATTGTATAGATCAGTGGTTGGGAGCCTCTTGTATTTGGCAAATTGGACTAGGCCTGACATCGCCTATGCCACTAATGTACTAAGCAGGAGAGTGAATGAACCAACGTTGACTGATTGGCATGCTGTAAAACGAGTGTTAAGATATTTGAAAGGATCATGTGACAAAAAAGCTAAAAATTTGTCCAAAAGAAAGCGGTATGAAGGGGTTTGCAGATGCAAGTTTTGGTGACAACGAACAAAACTTGTCATGTTCCGGTATCTAATTAGTTTTAATGGGATACAAGTGACATGGAAATCTCGTAAACAGTCACATGTTTGTTTATCCACGGCAGAAGCCGAATTTTCTGCTTTGTCTGACTGTTGTACAGAACTAGAGTGGATAAAGGCTCTAGTAAACGAGTTCCAAAGTTTTGAAGATAAGATATCTTTATTTACTGATTCTCAATCTTGTATAGCAATATCAAATGCTGAAGGATTAAAGCAGAGAACAAAATATATTGGGGTAAGGTACCAAAATGTTAGAAAGTTAGTACAGGATGGTTTTATTAATCCTGTGTATGTCCAGTCAGATGAGAATATGGCTGATATGTTTACAAAATCATTGACTAATTGTAAATTAAATGTATTTTGTAAGAAGATATTATTATAAGTAATGTGTGTACTTGTGTTGCTCATGAAGGAGGAGTGAAAGATTATTGCATTTTTAATAGCAATTCATGAGTCAGCACAAGATGTATTTTCTGCAGTGTGACATGTTTGACACCAGATGGCGCTGTCTCGGGACTGATGAATGGAATCTTGGGAATTTGTCGGTTGAAAGTGACAGTTGGTGTCAGTTGGTTTAGAATATCTGTGAGGAAAGGATGTTTAGAGAGGTAGCTATGATGGCTGTTGTTTTTCGATGTTTTGCCAGTTATTGTTAAATACAATTCAATACAAAGATATATATTTACCTTGTGAATTGTATGAGAGTTTCATTATTCACACGAACAGAGACTGGAGGTTTTTTGGGCCGATGAGGAATTAACATTCTATATTTCTGTTGCCTATCCGCTGTGACATAAATACTCGACGCCGAAGATCAACTTCCTTGGGTAAATCTATGGCCCCATCTAAAAAATCTATGGCCAGCTGCGCCCGTACCTTGGGAAGTCTGATCTGGCTACGGTTGTCCACGCTCTGGTCACATCCCGAATAGATTACTGCAACGCACTCTACGTGGGGCTGCCTTTGAAGACAGTTCGGAAATTGCAATTAGTCCAGCGGGCGGCAGCCAGATTACTAATGGGAGCTACATACAGGGAGTATACCACCCCCCTGTTGTGTCAACTCCACTGGCTGCCTGTTCAATTCCGAGCTCAATTCAAAGTGCTGGTTTTGACCTTTAAAGCTCTATACGGTTCTGGCCCAGCTTACTTGTCCGAACGCATCAGCCACTACATCCCACCCCGTAATCTAAGATCATCCGGGGAGGCCCTGCTCTCGCTCTCACCTACTTCTCAAATGTGGCTGGTGGGGACGAGGGATAGGGCCTTCTCGGTGGTGGCTCCCCGCCTGTGGAATGCGCTCCCTATCGATGTACAATCCACCTCATCCCTCCTGGCATTCAGGAAAAAAGTAAAATCGTGGCTGTGGGACTTGCACACCAGCACAAGGCAGCACTTTAGATGGGATTTTAATGGAAAGTGGATGAATAGGGCCAATGCTTTTATGGACAGAACATTGTTTTAATCTGGAATGAATATGTATGATGTTTAGGTAATTGTATTTAAATGTTTTTTAATGTATTTTAATTGTTGAAGGGTTCTGGGGTCTTATATTGTTACTGTGTGGGCATCGAATTGCGCCTTACTGTAAGCCCCTCTGAGTCCCCCCTCGGGGGTTGAGAAGAGCGGGGTAAAATCCTGAAATAAAATAAATAAATAAATAAATAATTCCAGGATTCCATACACTGCATAATGATATTCTTAGGCCACTTCCACACAACGGTATAAAATTCACATTGTATAGAATTATATGCCAGTGTGGACTCAGATAATCCAGTTCAAAGCAGATATTGTGGATTATCTGCCTTGATATTCTGGGTTATATAGCTATGTGGAAGGGCCCTGTTATCAAAGAAACAGCACAAATTCTTACAGTATAGGTGTATCCTAGGTGATTCCAAAGTCCTTGGGTTAATCTACACTGGAATTAATTCAGTCTGGCAGCACTTTCACTGCTATGGCTCAATGTTATGGAATCATGGGGGCAGTTTTTAGCCTTCTCTGTCGAAGAATGCTGGTGCCCCAGTAAATTACAACTCCCAGGATTACATAGTACTGAACCATGGCAATTAAAAGTGGCGTTGAACTGCATTAATTCTGCAGCATAGATGTGCCCTAGGAGGGCTGTAGGTCCTAGACTTTAGCCCTCAAACTACTTAGAACTGCAAATCTTATTTAAAAAATCTCCTCTGCCTTAGGGCTTTTTCAGCAGCAGTCTAACTACTTCTTTTAAACGGGATGGAAAGTTTCCCTCCTTGAGAGATGCATTAATAATTTGTTGTATTTGAGATCAAGTTGCATCTCCTCTGTAGGCGACCAGTCAAGATGGACAGGGATAAAGTAAATTGTCCTCCTTACTTGTCCCCTCAGTGGCACATTGGTTTAACCCTTGTGCTGGCAGGACTGAAGACCAACAGGTCAGAGGTTTGAATCTGGGGAGAGTGCGGATGAGCTCCCTCTGTCAGCTTCAGCTCCCCATGCAGGGACATGAGAGATGCCTCCCACAAGGATGGTAAAACCCGCAACCGTCTGTAAAAAGTTTGGGGGTTCGGCTGGACGCCCAGTTGTCTATGGAGGAGCAGATTGCCTGCGCCTGCAAGACAGCCTTCTTTCATCTACGTCAGGCAAAAAGTCTGGCTCCTTACCTCTCCCGTTGCGACCTGGCCACGGTGATCCAAGCCACGGTCATCTCGAGGCTCAATTACTGTAATGCGCTGTACATTGGCCTACCCTTGTCGGCAATCCGGAAACTTAAGCTGGTGCAGAACGCTGCAGCGCGTCTGCTCTCGGGAGCCTTAAGATCCGACCATGTGACCCCACTCCTGCGCGAACTGCACTGGCTTCCAGTTGAATTCCGGGTAATCTTCAAGGTGTTAGTTCTAACTTTTAAGGCCTTATATGGTTTGGGGCCAGTGTACCTGAAGGAGCGGCTTACCCCTTATGTTCCCAGGAGATCACTGCGCTCAGAAAAGCTCAACCTTTTGGATGTGCCTAATATCAGGGTTTGCAGACTGGCTACTACACGCCGGAGGGCGTTTACCGTAGCCGCGCCAGCTCTGTGGAACGGCCTCCCCGAAGAGATCTGGGCCATCCGGGTTCTTCTGCCGTTCCGCAGAGCAGTAAAAACATGGCTATTCAGGCAGGCATTCGGCCCATAGCCAACTGCCACTATCTGTACCTGCGGGTTCACTGCTAGCATGCCACTGCTAATTACTGCTATTGGCTGGCAATATGTTTTAATTCGGGTGTTTTAACTGTTTTATTGTATTTTATGTATTTTACTTGTTTTTACTTGCACTAATCTTGTGAACTGCTCTGGGCGCCAGAGAGAGCGGTATATTAAGTTGAACTTAATAAATAAATAAATAATAATAATAATAAAACAACAACAACAACAAAAAACATCCAGGCATCCCCAAGGGCAACATCCTTGCAGACAGCCAATTATCTCACACCAGAAGCAACTTGCAGTTTGTCAAGTCACTCTTGACATGAAAAAAGCCCCAGTACTTGTCTATTAGAGATGATTTTGTGATAGATGGGCAATCTTCAGCCTGGAAAAGGTGAATGACTTGTAAAACCTGAAAGGAATCAGGGGTCAAAGCTTGGAAAATCACTTCTTTGCAGTATAGCCTTGTCTGGCCAAAGGATTCTGGAAGATGCAGTTTCAAAAAGCAAGTTTTCCAAGTTCAGGGTTTCTCTGCAATTACTTGGTCTTTGCAATGTTTTGCAGACATTCCAATGGATTACTGATGGAATGGGGCAAACGTCATATGATAGGAGCTGTTCGGAATCATGTTCAAAGAGTCTCAGAAACAGAGTATATCTCAATGTGATAAGGTCCATAATAGAGCTGTTAAATCTCTTATCAATTGGAAGAATAGAACACAGCATTAGAAACTTCTGTAAAGAGATGGCTACCAAGCATTTATGCAGACAAATGTTCTCTGATCTGATCTTAAGCTACTCGGATGTTTACACCAAGTAGATCCTCTTTGCACTGGATTCGGCACAAGTGAATTCCTACCTAGTTAGTTTCCTTGGACTCACAGCCACTAAAGGACTCTGAGACCTTGGAGCCCAGGAGAGATCAAGGACACCACCAGGGATCATCCGCTGCAGTGTAACCTTGCTGGTGCTCTGAATGAAAGTACTGCTGTTCAGTACAGCAATGGCTCAAGTTAACCTCTTCCTTCAAAGTGAGGTGCAGCAAATTGCTTCTCTGCGGAAACAAGCAGCACCCAAGAGAGTATTGTGTTTAAAAGTTGATAGCTTCTCAACTGTGAGAGCTGAGAACTACTAAGTAGAAGGAGTTGCTTGATGGTTATAGCACCCTCCTGTCCTGCCACCACCCACTACCTGATGGAAAAGAAAGAATAAAAGATTTTTCAAAGGAAGTACCGCCAACAAATATAAATGCTTACAGGAATCTCAGCATCAGAGGTGTTCTGCCTCTGTTTGAGCCTTTCTTGTTGTATTTTGCACAGACATGTTAGATTTTACCTCTGGCTTCAAGTCGGTATTTAGAAAGACTAAATGCAACGAAATCAGGTCTCCCAGAGAGTGCTGTAATGTTGCTGAAAAGGAAGTCTAGTTAGGAGAATTTAGTACAGAATAAGGGAGTCTAAGAGATAGTAAGAGTGGACTGAAAGAGATGAGATAGTGAAATGAAGCCATTTCTGTTCTGGGTCAGTTAGGACTGGGTTCAGTGAGGATTATGAGGAGATAGTGGAAGTGTTATTGAACAAGTGATAGAGTCAATTAGGATATTAATGAGGGAGATAAGTAATAATACAACTAAGCATTCAAATTCTATAACTATATGCCACCATTGAATAGCTTTTACCACTTGGAAATTCTTCCTAATATTTAGATGGAATCTCTTTTCCTGTAGGGTGAATCCATTGCAGTGTGCCCTAGTCTCTGGAAGAGCAGGAAATAAGCTGATTTCATCTGCATGATGACATTTTTGTCACATAGGGCACACTGGCACAAGATACAGTAATGCCTGCCACATGAATGGCTTTCGAAGGGGAATGGATACATTCATGGAGGACAGAACCATCAATGACTTCTAGTGAAGTTAGCTACAAATAATATCTGGTACCAGAAGCAAGATGCCTCTGTGAAATTGTTGCTGTGAAACACAAGATGGAGGTGTCAGCTGCACTTACATTTTGGTGGCAGACTTCTCCAGTGCAACTTTTTGACAACTGTATGAAAAGAATATTGGATTTTGTTGATCTTTGTTATGTTTTTAATAATAATAATAATAATACTCTTTATTTATATTCCGCTCTTCTCACCCCGAAGAACATATACGAGCAGACAATCCCTGCCATTAATATTGACATACAAGACAGACAACAACATATAATGAGAGAATCTTCATGATTGCACATGGTTTCACATGGTCTTCCTGATTACATCTCCGGGTGTTGATGCTCCATTGCGTCATCAAGGGGGTGCTGCTGCTCCAGTCACCTTGCTTCTTCCTCCTATGACAGAGAGCCTGCCTGCCCGCTGGAGCTTCCTTCGGCCATCAATCTTCATTATTTTTTATTGGTGTTATAAAGTCTTTAAAAGATCTTCCCCACTATGCAGTGCCTTATTTCTCTACTCGCAAGCTTTGCTCTTGACTGCTAAGGTTAACAGTAGGTTAGGCTTACAGCTGGCCGCCTAAGGCCAGCCCAGGGTCTCGAACTTGTAACGTTCGGATTGAAACAGCTGTTGTTTAACCGCTGTACTAAACCTCTGGTTTTAAAAAAATGTAGCAGAGTACTAAGTGATACAATACTGATCAAAATAAACATAAACTAAAATCTGACTCAAAAAGAGACAAAATAAAGTTTGATACAGATATATAGGTATACTAGATATACACCGTGGATTTACTGAAGTTTGACATCTTTTTAACTCAGTGTTATGGAATAACTGCATTAATTCTACAGTGTAGAGCTAGCCATTGATCCACAGCTGATCTATGAATGCTATTTAAGAAATTTTGGTTAATTTGCAACTGCTTTCCTGACAGTTTTCCTCTGGGCCTCTGTCTCCCTGACCTTTTCATTTCTCCTTCAAGCCCCAGCATGTTCTCATAGTTGAGATTGTTCAGCCTGTTTACAAGAAGACCTTTTAAACATTGTCTCCATGCAGAAAGCTTTAGGAGTTTTCAAGGTGGTGATGTGAGGCAGATGATGTCAGTCCATTGATGTCAGTATTGACATTTCTCAGGATTATTAGAGTAAGAAATTCCAGGATATCACCAGGACAAGGATAAAAGCTTATCATATCACATTAGTTTATTGGCTTTGCAGTTCCAGGATGGTTACACTATTAACCATAAACAACCAATATTACTATTTAATATCCCCCTGTCTTTATTTTCTTTATTTTCATTTCACCTCATCATCCATGCATCACTACCAAACATGTTCTAGATGGGAAACATTTAGATAACATTTCATGCAAGTAATGAGGCTGTATCCAAATGAAAGCTTATGCTATTATAAAGTTGTTAGCCTCTTGAAGATTTTGTTGTAAGAGGCTAACATGGCTGCCGCTTTGGACACAGCATTTCCTATATCTTTTATTTCTATGTTCTTATGTAGGCATGAGAATGTAAACAGAGCATTGTGGGTAACCAGAAACAGCTGTGACTTTCCATGGAGAAGTCTCACCATTTCAAATGACATTGCTTTGATTGACAGAGATTTACCCAAGCCAATCTTTAAAGAGACAGCTGCTTCACCAAAAACCATTCCACTCTGACAATTTTCCAAGCAGCCTGAACACTATTATCAAAATGGGATTCTAAACCTTGCAGCTGCTTTTACCACATTTTCAGTGTGCTGTCAAAGTAAAGAGAACACAGAGTTAATCTGAATTACATTCTACAATTTTTCGCCTATATATTGCTCGATATAGTTTTCCTGCAAACTGTAAGAAAGTAATATAAATGCACATGTGGAAAACATAGAAAAGATAGTCTACCTAGCTCAGAATTGTTAGCTTTGACTGTTAGCAATGGCTCTGTTATCTGTATCTGCCATTCCCTTGTTTTCCACCCAGATTCTAATCAGACGTAACTCTGTTTATAAAATTAGATGAGATCTCGTGGTCAGGGTAGCAGGGCGTTATAGCTGAAAAACTACCTTAATATGGAGTAAAATTATGTGTTCATATGTTTCTGCTAACTGTTGCATAATATGTATCAATAGAATCAAATAACCATAGAAATAAAAAAGTATATTGAACAGAAGTTCTTGTTTGGGAACGATCTATTGTTAAAAAAATAGTGGTTGTTTTAACCACCGCTGTGTTTTAACCTTTAGAGAGTAGTTATCAGACAGGCTTTAATTTGAGTATTTATTGAGTTAGAGAGGATCCAAATTATATAGCACAGTCAACATTCAATGCAAGCTGAATAATGTGGAGTGTTCAGCTGTGATTGAGGGCGGTGGCCTCTTAAATCCAATTGAACACCAGTGAAAGGAGTAGTCCTTAAGAGTTAAAAGCCTAAAAGTAATGAAAGAGTTGGATATACTATGTTGGTTTCTGGACCAGAGAGAAGACTTCCTGAGGGAAAATCAGCACTGAGACATTCTAGTTATTGTCAAGGTCAACCAAGTTTAGACTACCAAGCTATACTTATGAATTACCTGGGGTGGAATATGGCAAGGAAATTAGATGTTATGGTAGTGGGTAGATATTTAGCCTAAGTACATTTCTAAGTAGCAATTCAAAACCAGTAGTGCTTCTAAACTAAAATAAGATAAAATTAAATTAGGATATTTAGTGTATGATGACAGGATAAGATGGTGGTTTCATTGGTTTGCTGTAAATCAAAGTCAACATGACAGCAGTTAACAATGTAGTATATTAGAAATATAGGAAAGAGAATATAAGCTTGCTTATGCAAATACATGAACTCTGTTTTAAAATATATACACACATATGTGTGTGTGTTTCTCAAATTCTCTCTTTTGTCATATAGCTATGCACACCTAACACAGATTTAGAAACTTTCTTATGGTAGAAATGGTCCTGTTGTGGAATGGCCCATATATGAGAGGCATTCAAGTCATGTTACTGGTACAAAATGGATACATGCATGGCAGTACTAAACTCAGTAGTAAGTGGCTAGTGTGTCCTATTACTGATAGGCAGTGCAGAGAGACTGTTAATCAAGATGGCAAATAACAGTGTTAGTGTGTGCATGGAACAGTGTATGGTGATGTTTCCTATAAACAAAGGCATAAAACCTACAGATATTTACAGGAGACTTCAAGCATAGTATGATGATGAGATACTCAACTGCAGTAAGGTATTTGAATAGTGTAAATATTTCAAAGATGGTTGTTCCCAGCCCACACCAGCGATTCCTTTGAACATTCAGTGCATGGAACACGTAGCCCTGAATAATTGATGCATAATGAACTCTGAAATTGCACAAGAAACTAATTTTTCTGTGGGAACAGTGAACACAATCATTCACAAATGTTTGCATTTTTGTAAAGTTAGTGCATGTTAAGTACCAAGACAGCTTAAATGAAAAAGGTTCCTTGAAAGTCAGCATTTTAGTATTGATGAAATGAAGTAGGGTGTCCTAGGTTGGTCCAGGTGTACTGACAAATCTTTCAATGCCAAAACTTTCCAGGTATTAATTAAATGCTGGGATAATGTATACATGTAGCAGGGGAATATGCTGAAAAAATAAATGCAGTTTCCACTTGTTGAATTTTTTCCCTTTTTAAAATAAACTCAAAAGTCCTGGTTTGACTGGAACAGCCCTCATATAAGACCCATATATAAGAGGGTGTTCTTCATATTGTGGAACTGAACACAATTTATTTATTAAAACATTTATATTCTGCCCTTCTCGCCCTGAAGGGGACTCAGGGAGGAACACAGCATATATACAGCAAACATGCAATGCTGGGACAAAAATTCACATGAGCATACATAAACATTAAAAACATATTATCAAAATATTAAAATGCACCATTTAAAACTATCTTGGTCATCTGCCTATAAAGATGGCTCAAGACAGTGTTCAGAGGTTGTTGGCATTCTAATAAAACAATCACAATCACAATCAGTAATAAATTAAGGCCCACACAAAAACAGTGCAAGCCTTTCTAAATATATAATGACTTAATTTCACCTTGTCAATGATTGGATTCAGATCTTCATGGGCAATTATACATGATTGGAAGCACCTCTAGCTAATGCTCATGACTTTTCCCTCTTATTTATATGCAGCAACAGCTGTATTGCATATATATTGTCCCAAGTGAAGGGGAGATCACCTTATTTTTTTAGTCATACATTTATTACTTTCAAGTGGATGAAAGTTTTCTATTGGGCAAATTTCTCTACTTCAATTTAAAGAGATTAGAAGTATTCCTTTAACATAGAACAAGTGCATCTTGGATTGTAGGATATGGTTTGCTCCTTTGACATAAGTTAATAGAAGAAGGACATGTACTAGCACAGTGTTTCTCAATCTGTGGATCCTCAGATGTTTTGGCCTTCAACTCTTAGAAGTGCTAACAGCTGGTAAACTGGCTGGGATTTCTGGGAGTTGTAAGCCAAAACACCTGGGGACCCACAGGTTGAGAACCACTGCCCTAGCAGAATTTTCTGCGGATGGAGTTGCCTTGTAATCCACCTAAGCTCCAACAATTTTCAGGCAATTTGTGCAGTTTACCATCCACTCAATATTGAGCAATACTTGGTGTCTGCACAATCAGGAGCAGGTGGATATCTACAATAATTTTTTGGTCCTCCTGCACTCAAAGGTGCACTTCGTTCCCCCTTTTAGAACAAGTGCTTTCATTTTTTTTAACTGGAATTCAATAGGCCTGCCTGATTAAGTCCAGGTTTTGTACTTGAACAGATATCCTTAGAGCCAAACTACACAATTCAAAAAATTGAAATGTACTTTAAAGTCACAGTTCAATCCATTGTTCAGTACAATATATTTATTGCAAGATGCAAACACAGCATCTTGGTGAGATGGCCATCTAAACTCTCCACAAATCACTTCACTTACTTAGATGATCCATTCCTCAGCTTTCGCACTGCTCACATGTTCTCTAATAGTCTCCATTCATATCTATTCCAAGCATGAGTTGACCAGTGTACCATTGTACGGCTACATGGCTGGATTACCCATAAGGCCAGACAAGGCCATGGCCTCGGGTGGCGGATTTTAGGGGCGGCATTTCCGGCCCTGAAGGAAGGGGTGAAGGAAGGAGTGGCGCCCGCCCATGGGACAAGGAGCCGGGGGGAAGTCCCGCCGCTCCTAGGGCGATTGACGCGGCGGGCGCCACTCCTTCCCTCAGTGAAGGGAGGCGGTGCGCCGGTGCGAGCGTGGTGGCGGGGGAAGCCGCGTGAGTCTAACTAAGGGCGGGACTTCCGGCGGCGTCTTGTGCGTCATGCCGGCAGCGGCTCCGCCCCTCCTCCCTTCAGTGAAGGGAGGGGGCAGAACCGGTGTGACGCACAAGGTGCCGCCGGAAGTCCCGCCCTTAGTTAGACTCACACGACTTCCCCGCCGCCGCCCCCTCGCTCGCCCGTGCCCCAAACACGAGCGGGGCGGCGGTGGGGAAAGCCACGTGAGTCGCCGTGGCGGCAGGATTTTCAGCGGCGCCTTCTCCCTCAGTGAAGGGAGGGGGCGGAACCGGCGAGAAGGAGAAGGCGCCACTGGAAGTCCCGCCGCTACGGCGACTCACGCAGCTTTCCCCACCGCTGCCTCGCTCGTGCTTGGGGCACGGGTGAGCGGGGGCAGCGGCGGGGAAGTCGCGTGAGTCTAAGTAAGGGCGGGACTTCCGGCGCCGCCTTGTGCATCACGCCGGTTCCGCCCTCCCTTCACTGAAGGGAGGGGGCGAGCCGCTGCCGGCGTGGCGATGAGGCGCCGCCGGAAGTCCCCGCTTTAGTTAGGCTCACGTGGCTTCCCGGCGCACGCCGCACCGGCGCACCTCCTCCCTTCACTGAGGAAAGGAGTGGCGCCGGTGCGGCGCAGCGGCGCAGGGGTAGCTGCGTGAGTCTAACTAAGGGCGGGACTTCCAGCGGCGCCTTGTGCGTCACGCCGGCCCCGCCCCTGCAAGAGGCCCCACCCCCCGGGGGCAGCATTTAGACCGGGCGGCCTCGGGCGGCACAGGCCACTAATCCGGCCCTGTACGGCCATGTTAGTCTCTCACATTATATGCCATACGGAATGAATCAGACCCTTGGGTGGCAACCAAGAGGTCTCATCCATCCCTACGAGAACCATGTTGCCTTGGTATTGCTCCAGAGCCCATCTGTTCTGTGTATCATGTGACCCGTAAAGTGATGTTTTAGTTGGGAAATGTGGCATAGAGAATCTTCACTTTTGATATTACTTGAACATCCTCATTGTGTATTCGGAGAGACATCCCAATGAGCCGTCTTTTGAGGGAGGCATATGTGACCTGTAGTTGTTCCGAGATAGCCTTCTTCGTTGTCTATGTCTCTGTACCATAGCATAGGGAAGGTAGCATGATCAAGTCAAACAATTGAACTCATAGACATATACTTCTAGTTGAGTCCACAGTGGCTTTAATGGAATTGTAAGTGGCCCATCCTGTTTTCCTGTGTCTGTTGAACTCTAGCTTCAGTTCATTCCTTGATGTTAACAGCTTTCCAAGTAGACATATTATTCTCATTTGCAAGGTTAATACCACTTCAGCACCATCTGTGAAGTTGTTTCAGAGTACCTTCATCTTTCGTGCGTTCATCTTTCATCCAATTGACTGACTTCTATTATAAAGCTTGCTAAGTATGTTGGAGGCTTCTGAGGCTGTATGCGTGATAAAATCTATGTCATTGGCGAAGCACAGATAATTAAGCCTGCGCCCATCAATGGGCATACCTTGTTGTGATAGAGCACTGTATTATTATTTATTATTTATTAATTCATTCTTGATTAGCCGCCCCTCCCGAAAGGCTCGGGGCGGCTCACAGCATATATAAACAGTCAAGCAGAAAGCAGTAGTTAAAAACAAGGTTAAATACATCTAAAAATACAGTAAAAACATAGAGCCATAGGCTGAAACAAGGTACAAACATGGCTGAGGTAACATATAGCAGCGCCTGTAGTTTATCCTACTCCAAACGCTTGCCGTCAGTGTAAAAATTGTATCTCTTGCTCAATGAGAAATTTGGAAGTGACTTGGTTGCCTTTAAACATGGCTAGTCTTTAAACATGGGATTATCGATCTGTACTTGGCCATATCACAAGCAGTTTTTTTGAGACGCCTTTTGGCTTCAGCTGTAGAGGGCAACAGTGCATAAATACCAATTCCTGTGTGGCCATATACCTTTGTGATTTAATATGTATGTATGTGTGCCTTCAAGTCACTGGTCAATTCATAAATTTCACAGGGATTTCTTAAGAAATGACTACTCAGAGGTGAATATATGGATTTTCACCTAAGGTGTCTAGCCATCCTGTTATATGGAGATGTGTTAATACTGATATACTATTATCTGTGTACATATTAATTAAACATGACAGCATATTTCAGATTAAAAATTCAACTGTGATTCAGCCCACTTTTGGGTGGAAATGAGCAAGTGATCTGCTAGCTCTTGTCACCTCCCACTAACTAGTTCAGGCCACCCCTAACTCCTCCTCCAACTTCAATGCAAAGCCACCTGTTAGTGAGCCACACAGAGAAAGGACCACTGAATTCATTTGGATCAAAATGAGAAATGGACTTTGTGTCCATTTAGACAGGTCTTAATGAAAGGGATTTTCATGTTACAGCGTGTTAAACACAGGGAAAGAAAAGATGTTACTCATGAGTTTTTAAACAACCACAAAAGGTAATCAGCTGAATTGTGTCTTTGTGCAAAATAAGATTCTACAGAATTTTATTTCATCATCATATTCTGGCCTATACACAGAAAAAATGACATATTTTCCTTCCTTTGGGTCTGTCTTCAAAGATAAAACATATTATAAGCAATTTCCCTGTCCGTGGCAAGCTTCATTTTTAGATATCTAAGAATATGCTCTCAGAACCCTTGATTCACAGCTTTCCATATTTGTTGTATATTTTAAACACAAATGCACTAAGACATATTAACAGCATGGGATACATGCTGAATCAGCACAGCCAGTGACATCTTCTCTGCCCTAGTTTTCATTGTATAGGTCCATTCCAGCATCCCTCTAGGTGCTGTTTTCTGCTTGCATAAACCAAAGATTGGTGATTATACTTGCAGAAATATATATCCTTGGGCTAAATACAACTCTATCCATTTTCAAATATTTACTATGCAAAATGTCATATTTTATTTTTTTATCTGTCTCTTCTTTAGGCCATCACGCTAGACCTCAGGGAAAGAAGTTGATGCAATTTTCAACTCCTTTTTGCAATTTAATATTTCTAAGTCTGTATAGATTTGAAGCTGTTACAGGTGGAAACTGCTGCAATTTAAGGAACTCAACTCAATGAGAAGGTAGTTTGGTTTTTCCCCCTGTAGCTACTCTGCTTAATTTTGTTTTAGTTCAGTTCCAGCCACGATTATGGTTTTCTATGCTCTTTCCTTCTCAGTAAAAACATGCTGCTACTTTTGTTTTGAAATTTTCAGGATGAAAGGTGTGAAGCATATAGCACATTTAAGCTCCTTAAGATGCTAAATGAAAAAGGCTCAATTTCTACTCTATAAAATCTCAAAGTATATATCTTTACACATCACTACAAACCTGAGGTTGCGGAGATTAAGAGAGGTTGACTGGAGTCTTGTATGGAGTTACAAATGCATAATTTGTAGCCCCTCTACAGATGTATTATAACCCAGGTTAAATCGGGTTAAAAGAGGAGGAGGAGGGGGAATAAACGTTTAGCCAAAATGCAGGAGGAATCAACAAGAATTGCGTTAAAGGCTGGAAAACATGTGTTTTAAAGTTGCTCTTTAAACCCAATTCTTCCTGAGAAACACACACCTTTCCATGCCTGTATATCCTGCAGGCATGGAAAACACGTGTTTCCCTTCCGCCCCATCTGGACTCCCTCCACGGCCTCCCATTACCTTCTCAGTTTACACCAGAGCCTTCCTCTGATGCAGGTTTGCAGCCTTTTCCTCTCTTTCTCCTCCCTGGAAAAACCAACAGGGAGACTTGGAGGAGAAATCTCCCCTCCCCAAAGCTCTCCTTCAGCTGTTCCAAGGGAGGGGTGAGTGAGGAGAAAAGCCTGCAGGTCTCAAACAGGGCTTTCTTCTGGTAAGTGCAGGGAAAAGTGGAGTGCAGGGAGGGTTGCAATGCCCATGCTCACCCCTGCTGATCTCTGACCAGGAGAGTATATGGGCACAGCGCCTGCAACAGTATGGGGTTTAGGCCAGCTGTGTGGCCTCAATTCCTAGAGATAGTGGGATTTAAAATCCAGTTCCTCTTGGATTTTTGGCCTGCCTGGAAGGGTCCCTGGAGTTGTGTACTCATGACTGTTTTGTATTTATTGTCCCTATATAGCCCTTAGTTTAGGGACTATGGAGAGAATGGGAAAGTCTCCTAATCTCCACTTAATGAGAAGCAGCCAGCTGATCCTAACCTAGCAAGGAGCAGGCACTGCGATCGAGGGATAGCTGTTCCTTTATCGCTTGGGAAGCAACTGGCTGCTATTTCTCCCACCAATCTCCAGCAGAAGGCAGTGATGAGACAAGGGGCCCTCTTTCTACATGTCACAGTAGGGGATGGAAGCAGCAGCCAGCTGCTTCCCAAGTGACAGGGGGAAAGACCTCAATTGATTGCATTGACTCCATATAGGTGAATGCTTCTCTAGAGTTATCAATTTAGGAAGCAGAAAAGCATTGGAATAAAAGGAGACATATTGGGCTCAATAACCCCACATTTGGTTTTCTTGGCAGGCATTACCAAAAAAATAAAGACATATAATACACATATAATGACCAAATATGCTGAGATTGATCTTAATTGGAATACTCCAATCAGTTCTGGGCCAGTTTGCACTGGCTGCTTCCATGTTGCTGTGGTGGTGGGAGGGAGTCCCCACCATCCAGTAGAGCTGGATGTAGTCATGTAGCTCCAAAATGCTCCCAATCATCACTTATCACCTTTTCCAACACTTATGAAAGGGCCAGAATGATTTGAAAAGAGGTGAGGGAGAGCACAAAAATGAAATTTATATTTCCATTTCCCAACTTCACATTCATTACTCTAATACTATTTTAAAATTGGTGAGTGCAAGAAACCACAATATGATGAAACATTAAGACTGTTTAAACCTGAAAGGGAAAACTTCTGGGAATGTATGTAGACCATATTACCCCCTTCCCAGTTCTGCAGATATGATGCTATTATTCATCTCCACACTAGCATGTACACCCATGCAAGAAATGATAATAGATACTTCTTAATGTTATACATAGGAATGCAATTACAAATTAACACATATGAATTTCATCTAATACTTTTAATCTATACAGATGTTTGTTTCCTGTAAAATAAATATAAAATTAATCTTACAATTATAAGATTAATTAAGGAAAACATGGAGACAACAGGTATGGCCTTCATGGGATAATTAAATTCCTGGTGCATAAAGTGTGAAATACAGTCAGAACATCTTCAGTCCTCCAAAGATGTGATTATCTAATAATAACACACATTATTCTTATTACCTTTGTGATTATTATTGTGTACATTATTTTTATTATATCTGAATGCATAAGTATGCTACAAAATGAGGAATCAGTCTTCCTGTTTATTGAATAATCCTTAGCTAAAAGTGTTTTAATTAAACAAGTAAAATGAATACCTCAAAATATCTACATACATTCAAGAAAGAGAAAAGCATCAAATTTTCTATATCTGAATCTGTATTTGTATCCAAAATTTTATGATGGTGCGGTGAGCCACCAGCTTTATTCAGTTTTAACAATTCCAGGACCGTAATCTGTATTTGGACCTTTTCTTAGAAAGACATTATCTCTTGTATAGAATATCCTGTATTTTCCAGAAAATGTTCCTTAACTCCTATGGACCTTCAGGCTTTCCTGACATTGCCAGAGTATCCTTTTCAGCCTCTTTGATGTTGGAATTGCAACACTGAGTTCCAATGTCATTGTTTGCAAGGTTAGGTTTCCTCCCTGAGAAAGGTAGACCTCTCTGTGAAAAAAATGTGGAAAATTCCATGGCATCCACAACATGTCAGGAATCAATTCCAGCTTAAGTCTGTAACTCAGTTTCCCATGGTTGTTTTAATAGTTTCTTATTTAACCTACACAAAATTCCTAAATTTAAGTTCCTTATTTAACCTACACAAAACTCACTGCCACCTGCCCTCAGAGCCACTCTGACCCAAACTAGATTCCGGTCAGACCTAAAGACCTGGCTCTTCCGCCTAGCGTTTGGGGCCTGATCGGTACCATCGAATGTCTGAGCCTTTTCCCGCCGTCTGTATCTATGCTTTAAATTGCTGTACATTGATGTATTTTAGGGTTTTTAAATGATGTAAGTCGCCCGGAGCACCGGTGGTGGAGGGCGACTCACAAATATTAAAGTATTATTATTATTATTATTAAAGTAATTTTTGAGGGAACTTACTATGAACTTGGATAGTCACTTTGGACTGAATGAGATGACACATTCATGGATTGCCTTGTTAGCTGCGGAGAAGGGTGAGTATTGGCTTTTACTCCTTATGCTCCTAGCAGGTTTCTTTCACTTTTAATGTCAATGATGTACATGGGTACATGTTTAAACATAACATGATCATTAAAATCACAAATATCCATGTGGATTCCATTTTTGTAGATGATAATCTAAAGTAAAATTGGTATTCCTTAAGATTAGAGATAGAGAGGATATTTGGTTTTTTTTGTGGAAAAATTGTTAAAAACAGTGTTCTTAAAGAATCAGGAAATCCAGACAAGATGAATGAGGGCTAATGAGAATCTTAGTAAATGGCATCTGTGAAAATCTAACTTTATTTTTGTACAGAAGACAACATTTTATGTATGCAAGGAAGCATTTTCTATACAGAAAAACCTTATCTCTACACAGAAAATGTAATTTTCTGAATAGAGTACAGATTTGTGTAGAGTAAGTCCTGAGCTTTCTGTGCAAAATAACTGCAAATGAATTTTGCACAGAATAAATTCTGGACTGCAAATATTTTTGAAAACCACACAGTTTTCATATACTTACTAGTAGCAGAAAGGAAATTGTTAAAATTACTCAATGCTTTATTCAAGAACAAAATTAATAGATAATTACATCTTTAGGTCATAAATTCATATATCCAGACTAGATATCATTTGCACATGCTCTGCTTGAATACTTTATCTACACAATATCTTTTAACAGTTTAAGAAGCAAGGCATATCTGAGTAAGGCATGGAATATACATCCTTATTAAATAGAAAAGGAATAAATAGATAGATTACTTTTGTTTTGTGCTGGTTTTCTCATTTAATTTAAATATCTAATAAAACAATAGCATCTACATTAGAATGAACTTCTACTGTGATCAAAGTTGCTAGCAGTGTCAAAAACAATGAAAAAAGAGGTTACACTGTGCATAAAATGAATCAAATATGTGAACATGAAATCAAGTAGTAAGTCCTATTACAAGCTTGGTTAAAATGTTCAACAACATTAGAATAATATAGTCTGTTGAATTTCGCCAGAGATGTTACCAAATGAAGTTATGAAAATTCATATTAGAATCAAAGGATAGGAAAAGAAATGAAAACTGAACATGAATATGTAGTACGAACATATGTATTACAAGCTCCAAAACTCTTCTAAATATTTTATAAAGGGTTTTTTTGTTGTCTCATCTATTGAGTTACTTTGCTAGTCTCCACTGGTTGTTCAATTTTTATTCATCTAAACATGAGCTTAAGCAAGAAAAAAAATTAATAATACCATTGCTGTATTAGTAAGCATAAAAAAGGAAAGTGTCCTCCACCTTAAAAAAAGAAAAAGTGAAAAAAGAACCAGAATATTGTGTAGGTGATAGAGCAGGTATGGCCAAAACCTGGTCCGGGGCAGATACGGCCCCTTGGGATGTTTTCTCAGGCCCTCCTCTCTCTCACCATCCTACCCTTCCTTTCTTCGCTCTTTCCTCCCTCCTTCCCTTCCTTCCTTCCTTCCCCTGCTCTTTTTCTCTCCCTCCCTCCTTCCCTTCCACCCCTTTTTCCTTTCTTCCTTCATTCTTTCCCTCTTCCTCCTTCCTCCCCTCTTCTTTCCTTCCTTCCTTTCCATTTTTCTTTTCTTCCTCCTCTCTTCCCTCCCTCCGTCTATTTCCTTCCACCCTTTCTTCCTTCCATCTGCGATATAAGGTCTCATGGATATACTTTTTCTCTTCCATTCACCATCTCATCCTGACCAAGGCTAAACTTTTTGGGATACAAATGTTTCCTGACTTTCCTTCACTCTCTGCCTCTGAAAGAGAAGAGGAAGGGGAGGAAAGGTCAGGGGGCATGGGGACCCTCTTCCTCCCAGCCTGCCCACCCTACTCCAGCCCACCATGTGGCCCCCAAGTTAGAAAGTTTGCCCATGCCTGTGATAGAGGAATTAAAAATAGATGATTCATGAAATGCATATGAAATAAATGGATAAACGGATGCTTAATAAAAAAGAAATAACATTTTAGTCATTTGTTGTAGAGGCATATAACTGGCTTTTCTAGAAAAGTAATAGTCTAAGCCCTACTAAGAGCTATTAAGAATGATGCCCTTAACGGATTTGTTACTTAGACTGGCATCCTTTTAATCAGTTATGAGTACAAAAGTTAGACTTACACATTTGTAACTGTTCAATTACAGTTAACTGAATACAAGCTCTACAGATAGCATAAACTGCTATAAATACAAATATATGGGTTCTAGAGGGAGCAAAGCCTGGAGTCTTTGTAGAAGCCAAGATAACTAAACTGAGACTGTCATACATTGGAATATCATGAAAAGACATAAGGCACTAGAAAAAAGAATGATGCTTAGCAAGCTAGAAGGCAGTAGGATAAGAGGATGACCCCATTCCACATGAATAGACTCTATCAAGGAAAACACAATCCTGAGTTTATAACACTTGAGCAAGGCTGTTCATGACAGGATGACTTGGAGTTCTCTCATTCAGGCTGTCAAAGTTGACAGCAGTTAACAATAACAAAAACTGTTAACTATTGCCACAATTACAAATGGCTCTTCAAATCTACCATAACTTTGGTGTGATGGAGGTTGGTTCCTTTGGAAATTGGAACACAGCAGGATAATGCCTCCAGCCCCTTCCTGCCAGTGATCTGCAGTGGGAGAGTGTGTTGTAATAGGGATTTTGCTTGTGATTGTGGCTGTTTTCCTGCTGTGTCCTGATTGTCAACAAAATAGATTTCCATTCTGGGAGGGCAAAATGTATCAGGCTTGGCTGTGTTGTTGTAAGGTAAAGTTAATGTTTACCAGACATGCTGTGTATGTGTGTAAACATATACATGAGAACACTGTCTTCCTTTACAGCATGGGTGGGAAACATGCTGACGTTGGGCTGTAGCTAACCAATATTGCCAATGGTGAAGGATGTTGTGAGTATTAGTTCAACAACAATTGTCAATTCCTTCCCCTGACATCTGGAAATATTTATCTTTCATATATTTGAAAAGATCAATTTTTATTGCTGGCAAAATATGTATTAATCATTAACGTATTATTTGGGTTTATTATTCTATAGTTTATTATTTTAAATCATTATCTTATTCTCTTTGTTTTTGTATTAAATTCTCATTAAATAAGAATCAACATGTCTTGAAAATCAAATAAATGAAGATTTTTCATAGGGTCAAAATAAACCGAATAATTTTCTTACATTTTTCCTAGCAACATGACAATAGCCCTTGATGAAATCTTTACAGCAGAATAAATACCAGTTGTCCTTAATTGAAAAAAACTGTGTGAGTGGATGCTTAAGGTCTACACATCTTGAAAACCACAGGATATAGAAAATGTGAACATTAGTTGCACATGTTGACATCACCAAAAAGGATACTTTGACATGTAGTACACTTCAGTGGTTAGTGTCACATCAAGAAGCAAAAGAAGTTAATTTGAAAACATTGCAATTTGATTTCTCTTTATTTACCCACAACTCGTTTTTGTAACCATAATATAATGAATCAGTAGTTTCCAAGGTTCTTACCATAAGTGTAGTTTAAAAATACTTGTGGGTCAATTGTTACGAAACTATAATAAAAGAAAATACACAATATCAATGATATAGAAATTATAAACACACACACACACACACACAAAGGAATATATATGAATGTGTTTATGTATGCATAGAGAGTGTGTGTGAGAGAGAGACAGATTGATATAAAGAAGTCTAGATGATGAACCAAGCTAATGAATATTTATACAGGCATTTCTAACACATTAACAAATGAAATCGTTTCTAAGAAATATAAATGAAAGGTTATTATTAAAACTAAGGGGGGAAATAGAAAATGTATAAGTAAAGTGTCAAAATAACTAGAAAAAATATTAATGGTATAGGCCCAGAGGAGAATATAAGGACAATATGGGACAATGTAAGAAGAAAGATAAATAAGAAATACAAATGGAATTTTAAAAAAACACAACCCCCCACAAAAACAAAAAAACCCTAAAATTATTTTTCCTAACCTAAAGACATTGTGAATGAAACTGATGTAAAAATAGATATATCTAATAATAATAATAATAATAATTTATTTGTAACTTGCCTATCCCCCTTAGGTTTTAACAGTACTCTCCCCTTCCTCATTCTTGGATGTACATTAGACTTATGGGTAGACCTAACTTACTAACAAAACTCCATAATCAACTTATTATACTTTCCTTGGTATTTTCCCCTACCCTTATGGTATAAAAGTGTGAAAATAAAATAAGAAAATGTATGATCCAAAAATAAAACTGGCTAGGAATTAGATTACCATTCCCAAAATGCTATAAATGTTATGGTTTTCTATTTCAAGGAAACATGCCCTGCCTTCTATTAATTTAACTATATTGTGGGACAAGGTAGAAATTAGTAGTTTGACTCCCTAGTCCCCACTAAAATATGTAAACACTGAATGTGTATAAGGGTGATGTGGTAACCACATATTTTCTTGATTGTTAATTTAGCATAGTCCATCTTTACAAGACCCCTTGTTACTAATATTTTTTAACTTAGCAAAACATGAGAACCATCTATCTTTCTTGAACTTATAGAACCCTCTATCTTTCTTGTTCATATCAGGAGATGCAGATCTGTACAATGGAAGTACAATACGTAATCAAGAGTTAAGTATCTAGGCATCAACAGGAATGTTTTGGAGCACATGGAGAGCTCACGTAACACCTGGATGATCTGCTTATGTTTAGAGTAGGCTGCTGTTAGAACTGAGTGTGGAGTCACTGACCCTTGATACTAGAGCCACCTGCTATGCTTGGGTATAGATCAGGCATGTAGCCAGGGGGGGGGGCTAAGGGGGCTTCAGCCCCCCCCGAAATTCTCAGGGTGGTCCGCGAGAAGGCCTTACTGGTACATTATTTAAACTGTTATGTTTATTCATATCATGATCTCATCACCATGCTCATTATATCCCAGCTTCATGGGGTTATTGGGATAACAATACAAGGTTTGCTAGGTAAACCCTCTCCACCCAGTCTCAGCCCTGAACCAAACTCAGCCCCCTCCCCCAAACCCAAAATCCTGGCTACGGCCCTGGTATAGATAATGGATATTTGGATTGTATCACCCCCATGTTAGGTGCAGATAGGAAGATATTTGGAAATGGGTTGCAAACTGTGAGATACTGGAGGAAAGACAAGTAACGTAAGTTCACAGGCAAGCATATATATTAAGAAAATTCAGTGTCTGAATTCTTCCATTCCAGGAATAAGAAGAACGCGTTTCTGAAATTCCAGAAAAGTACAGTCAGGGCAGGCAATACTGAGCTAGACCGTCTGATGGCAAAATTTGATATAGATCAGCTTCTTGAGTTCAGTTTATTTACAATGGAGTCTGTTCATGATTCAACACATGTACATATCTTAGAATTGGCTGCTACCAGGTAAACATCTTAGTTTCTGCTTTATTGTTCTGAGTATATTTGGGCATCATTGAGGTAATGCATGTTTATGTTTTAGAAATGTCTGAACTCCTCTCACATAGCAGGAGTTACCACCTAAGCGATAGACACTTATACCCTTGGATAGGAGCTATTTTTGTACTCAGTTGAACTCTGAGTCCAAATGCTTTGGCTCTTGTGGGTTTTATAAAGGGCAGAGTACTGCTGAAGGGCTTATCTTATGAGCAGCATATGCTTTATGGATTTGTTGGAAACAAATCCTTCAAAATTATGATTTCGTGAGATAGAACTGAAATGCCTTGTCCATCCAAATATCCAGACAGATGGTGCTTGACTGTATGTTACTAAACACATTTTTGCATGTTAACTAAGAAGCTCTCTGGTTCCTGGATTACATTTTCTGATTTAACTATTAAGAAAACTATTATTTAAAACTTTTGAGGAGCCATATCATGCTTATTTTTCAAAGTACATCAACAGAATTAGTTTAAATTGCATGTTAATTTGCCGCAATGGAAATCCTATGGCCAAGACCCAATTAGATTATACAGTTGTATCCATTTGTACAGACTGAAAATAAAACAATGTTTGGCATTTATTCATAAGCATAGTTACAACATTTTACACCCTTTTTCTATATTACCTCGCTCAGAGGCACACTGACTTTCGAGCAGTCTTCCTTTCTAAACTTGTAGAAGTTTAGAAAGACTCTCAGGAGTTTTGACATGAGGACTTTGTTATATAGGCCAAAATTAGTTTGTCAAAAACACATCAGAATTTTATAGCTGTCAGGACAACCACAGTTGCCGCATACAGTTATTGGCATGATGGTCCAACTTTGGAAGTTGATGGAATCCAGATGGATATTTGAAACCACTCTTGTCTAAGATCTGTTCCATTCTGTGGATTACACAGATATGAGGATGTCAATTATTTCAGTAGATTTCTACTGAATGTATCAGCTAGGGACAATGATGGAATGTGGTGATGGAAAATGTAGAGGATGGAATGTAAATTATGGAAAGAAAGAATAGCAGTTTTGAAGTGAATCTACTAAGTAGTAGTGGCAAAGATATAGCATTTTCAGCCTCCAGCAGATCTGCATAGTGTAAAATCCAGTTTTTGGTTTTAAAAATATTGCCTTGTCTACTTTATTCTGGTATGCATGATCTACAGCAAATTCTCCGCTAAAGCTCATTGCAGCATGTTAACAAATGATATTAGTTGTGACACAAGTATTGGAGAAGATCAATTTAATTGGTGAATGTGTTCAATGCATTGCTTGAGATTATCTGTGAGATTAATTAACATTATGTAAGAAAATTTGGGAAAAATCTATTCCTGGTTTAGGAGTGTTATTTCCTGTTTAATTGTGTAGTATGGATATTGAAATTTGTTATTAGACTTCAGAAACTTTGTTTTTCTGGCTGCCACAAACTATGTTGAATTGATTGAAACTCTATCAGATATTCATTGAAAAAGCATGTTTTTTTAATGATATTGCCAATTAGGAAATGACATGTATAACCTAGGGATAAAATTTGTGTTACATAGAGTTATCAATTGTTAAGGCCTGGATATGTAGAAAAGATTCAACAATATGTAAAAAAAACCCACCCCAATTTGTGTATTTGGCACTTGTCCTTGTTGACTTAATCTGTCTGAACTAAGGGGTAAGTAAATCTTCTTTAGAAGATGGAATGTTTCTACCTCCTCTGCAACCTTAACATTATGGCAGCTGACAGCCAGTAGCGAAAGTTATTGTGGGAGTGCGATTGTTTGGGGGGGGGAGGAAATTGATTTTCTACACCATTTTAATCAAGTTCAAGTTTTGGTCCAGAAATGGACTTGGCTGTCTTATGGATTTTATGCAATTAATCATTGCTTCCCATGATAGCTATGTGAGATGGGAATCACAGTGGAATGGTGATTCTATTCCTTCCTGCATTTCCAGTGTCTTCCGTCTTGAAGATGGCTGTTCAGAAAAATAGTGCTGCAGAGATACACAGATTTCCATTTTGTCTCCTATATGATGTAACATCTAGCTGAGAAAGGTTACCCAGGAATTTAGGTTTAAGTATCTTCTTCTTGGCTTTTCTTCGTGAATGAAGATTCAGGAAGGACTCATCCCATGCTTTCTACAAGCGCGTTGATGATTCGGAGGTTGGATGTGTCCTTTGAGCCTGTGCAGTAGATTTTTCTGGTGGAGCGCAGCGTGCACAGAACTGGCATCACCCTTTAAACCAATGGTTCGTCTGCCGGGGCCTAGCAAGCTGGGACGGTGGCAGCGGGGTACTCAGGTCGTAGGTTTGGTTCGAGTTTCCTTCTCTAGATGGTTGACCTTACAGGGTTAAATGAGCACCATCTGCTCGGGTTTGAAATCAGAGTTTTCCTTCTCCTAGGATTGTTGCCAAAAGGCTAGAGAGCCCATCCTGCCCTTTGACGCTCTTTGTCAGACCCTTCAGTTGTGACCTGTCTGGCATGGGAGGCCCAACTGGTGGCTATCTTGGCAAAAAAGGGAATCCACAATGGAAAAAGCTATAATATTAGGTGTAAACTAATGGGTAGCTAGTTGTAGCACATTACTGTATAGTCAAACACATTAGAATCCTCATTATATCAAACACAGGCACATTACCACAATAAACAATTTCTAAATGTATAAATGTATTATGTGAATATAGAAATAGTATCAAAACATCACATTTGAATCTCTGAGGCAGTTAAATGAACCACACATACACATACCATACAATTTTAGAGTTTTCTCATTGTGTTCAAGATCTCACAATGTTTTTCAAAAGTTACTCTGTAAACAAAATATCTAATATTTAAATGCAAAAATTGTTTGTGATCAGAAAATGAATTTTCTGCACAGAAACCACTGTTTCCTATGTTAGAAAACCAGGTTTCTGCGCAAGATCACACATGGGTCTTTATCTATAGGACAATTAATGAGAAACACTTTGGGACGTACAAATATGGGGGTAATACTGAGGAGGAACATTCATTTTCTACTATAGCAGATAGAAAAATAATTAATCATCCTTTCATGTGAGGACAGCAGAGCTGAGATTTTACATCTGTGATAATTTCTCATTTGGGGCATCTTGAGTTTGAACATTTCTCTCTATTTTTCCAACTGCATAGGTATCTGGATACCCTTAAATTAGTTTAGGGATTTTAATTGCTCATATTACAGATGTTGGAATAATGTATACCTCAATCTATTTTTAATGCTGTTGTTTTATCTGAGGGGGGGTGGTGGTGGTGGTGGAAATCTGTGGCTTTCCAGAATTATTGGATTACATAATTTCCATTCACTTTGATAAATAGCCATGCTGACTAAAGCAGGTGGGAATTAGATTACAAAAGTGGAATGTCACAGGTTTCCTACTTTTTTTCAGATGGTCATTTGATTGTGTTATTTATTTATTTGAATTTAGTTTTGCATACTTTACTATGCCTTTTATTTTTGGTGTATTGGCATAAATTTAGGAATACAGAAATTAAAGGAGAATAAACAAATAAAACATATTAATTGTTTAAAAACAGCAAGAGGTTAATGTCTATGGCTGGGAAATAATTACCTATAGCCCAACACTGAACAAAATGCCAACCAGTGCTTTTGAATGTGTAAGAATACATTATTGTGTCATTGGTGCAGGCAGATAGTGAGAAAATGTTTTCAGTCTTGCTTGGTTTGTGTACAGATACCTTGAACATCTGATGTCTGGGTTTTTGAAAATAAAAATATATTTCAAAATAAACTGAAAGGGTTCATACAGCTCTAATTTCCCTTGGTGAAATAAAATAGGAAGCAAAAAAAGTGCTTTCATGCTTAAATTTAAGGGGGAGTGTGACATATTAAAATTTTAGATGAAATAAATTGAATAGAGCTAAGAAGGTACATTATAGAAAAATATGCACAAATGAACTGGGGAGGAAACCAAATATATCTTTTCCTTCTCATTATCCTTTATGATCGTTCATATTTTCTTGTTCTCTCCTCTTTGCATCCAGAAGATGGTGCTGCTGTTTTTTACATTTGCCACAAAAATGCCATTCTCTTAAAGTGCTGATTCCTTTAAAGAAATGTATACCTCAAATTCACACCTACATATGAAAAACTGACAAATCAGTGGAATTGCCAGCAAAACCCATTCAGCAACATTATGAGAAATTGAAGTTAATCTGGAATTAGCATGGAACTACTGCAAATATTTGTCATTTTTTTCCATCTAGTTATTTGGCTACCTTCTCTCAAAAGTATGTAGAAAACAAGATTTGTTTTCAAAGAATCACAAATAACTTTAAAATGTGAGGAGAAGACAAAGGAGAACACGTTTAAAAATGAAAACAAAAGAAAGCCCAACCTCACATTTCAAAAAGTGAGCCAATCGTTTATGCTTACTATCAGGTCATCCATGACTGCTATGTTGTTGTTGTTTATTCGTTCAGTCACTTCGTGGCCTCATGGACCAGCCCACACCAGAGCTCCCTGTCAGCCATCACCACCCCCAAGCCAGTCACTTCAAGGATACCATCCATCTTGCCCTCGGTCGGCCCCTCTTCCTTTCCCCTTCCTTTTCCCCAGCATAATTGTTTTCTCTAATATTTCCTGTCTTCTCATGATGTGGCCAAAGTACTTCATCTTTGCCTCTACTATCGTTCCCTCCATTGAGCAGTCAGACTTTATTTCCTGAAGTATGGACTGGCTGGATCTTCTCGCGGTCCAAGGCACTCTCAGAATTTCCCTCCAACTCTACAGTTCAAAAGCATCTATCTTCCTTTGCTCAGCCTTCCTTATGGTCCAGCCCTCTTATCCATAGGTTACTACAGGGAATACAATTGCTTTGAACTATGTGGATCTTTGTTGCCAGTTTGATGTCTCTACTTATCACTATTTTATCAAGTTTGGTCATTGCTCTCCTCCCAAGAAGTAAATGTCTTCTTATTTTTCTGGTTGCAGTCTGCATCTGCAATATTCTTCGCACCTAGAAATACAGTCTGTTACTGTCTCCATGTTTTCTCCCTCTATTTGTCAGTTATTGATAAGTCTGGTTGCCATAATCTTGACTTTTTTATGTTTAGCTGCAATCCAGCTTTTGCACTTCCTTCTTCCACCTTGATTAGAAGGCTCCTCAGCTCCTCCTCACTTTCAGCCATCAAAGTGGTATCATCTGCATATCTAAGGTTGTTAATGTTTCTTCCAGCAATTTTAACCCCAGCCTTGCATTCGTCAAGTTCCGCACATCACATTATGTGTTCTGCATACAAGTTGAATAGGTTGGGTGAGAGTATACAACCCAACCTATTGCCTTTCCCAATCTTGAACCAGTTTGTTGTTCCATAGTTAATTTCTACTGTTGCTACTTGGTCATTATATAGATTCCTCAGGAGACAGACAAGGTGATTTGGTAACCCCATACCACCAAGAACTTGCCACAATTTATTATGATCCACACAGCCAAAGGCTTTAGAAAAGTCAATAAAACCGAAATAGATGTTTTTCTGAAACTCCCTGTCTTTCTCCATTATCCAGCGGATGTTGGCAATTTGGTCTTTCGTTCCTCAGCCTTTTCTAAACCCAGCTTGTACATCTGGCAACTCTCTCTCTCTCCATGTATTGCTGGAGCCTTCCTTGCAGGATCTTGAGCATTACTTTACTGACACATGAAATAAGTGCCAGGGTACGAAAGTTTGAGCATTTTTAAGCATTTCCCTTTATTGGTATGGGGGATATAAGCTGCCTCAAGCCAGAGAAGTCAGTGTTAAACTGGGGGAGGCTGAATGCCCTCCCTTTGCTATCCCCGCTTCTGCCTCAAGCCAGAGAAGTCAGTTTTAAACTGGGGAAGGATGAATTTCCTCCCTTTGCTTTCCTGCTTCTGCCTCAAGCCGGATAAGTCAGTTTTAAACTAGGGAAGAATGAATTCCCTCCCTTTGCTTTCCCGCCTCTACCTCAAGCCAGAGAAGCCAGTTTTAAGCCAGGGAAGGATGAATTTCCTCCCCTTCCTTTTCCCCGCTCGTGGAGTAAAACAACTACTTTCAAAGTAAAGACCACCCAATGAAACAGGAATCAACACTTTCAAAACATTAACAAAAGGATTTGGAAGTCTTGGAAGTTTCAAAAAGTTTTGAACATTTTTTCTGCGAAAATCGGAATTGACTTTAGAATCGAACCACCAGTGCTCCCTACATCCAAAACGAGTTTTGAATCTGGTTTTTTTTGGATCAAACAAGCCAAGTCTTTACCTGTCAGTGAAAGGACAACAGAGAGGAAGAAGGTTCAGATTCTAATGGGAGGAAATTCCACAGCCTTTACACAGCCATGGAGGCCACCTGCTCTTTAATATTTAATCAGTGTTTCAATGTACTGGGAAAATCTGATAGATTATTTACCTGAAAAGCAACAGATATGTAGGTATGGATAGACTGGATAGCTGAAGTTAATGACTAAACTATGTGCCCTTGTTAAGTGTAATTACAGAATAATTTAGTTTAGTAGGAGCTCATATAACTTGGTCATCAAGTTTCCTACAATGGTGATAGGTATTCCCAGATGTAAATGAGGTGATAATGTAAAAAAATCCCAGGAGTTGCAAAGTTTGATATTTTGCTTTGAAATTGAAGATGTGTGAACTATTTCTGGCTTCCCTTCCACCATCAATGATATATATAAATATATATTTATATATATTTGCAGCTTGAACATAGCAAACCCAGAAATGAAAGTCCTGCTAGAAATAGATTAAGTTCAGTCTGCCATAGCAGCTTTGCGTATTCAGTTCCATTGGGAGTTCAGATGAGAAAGGAATCATTTTTGATGTATGAGTAAGCAGGTTGGCTTTTTGGATGCCCACATGACTGAATAAGGAGATTCTATTTTTATAAAGCTACTTTTCTGACCATTAATCCTTAACTCATACATCATTCTTGTTCATTTTTTTTGCTGTGCATAACAAATTATCAAGTGTCCAGGAACAAACAAGAATAATATAGTATAGCATTAAATAGTTTTGATTTTGGTATGCAGCAATCTGGTAGCACCCCCCCCCCTTTTAATAGTGTTGTGTATTGATGAAAATATTTAGTATTGTATAAGATTTTGCAGTATTAAAACTTAACTTCTACCAGCGCTCTATATACCAACAGTCCCCTCACATTACAAACATCCAGCTTACAAATGACTCTCAGTAAGAAAAGAGGGTGAGACAACAGGAAGTGAGAGAAATGTACCCCTCAGAATGGAAATTCAGTCCTGAACGTGTTATGGGGAAAAGATGTATCCACTGTAGCTTTTTCACCAATCCTTTTCCCACAACAAGTCAAATTTAAGCTCTCTCTCTCTCTCTCTCTCTCTCTCTCTCTCTTAGGCATGGTTTCGAACCCAAAAATGGCGATTCTAAAATCAAATGGGGGGGATTTTTTTTTTGATTAGTAAAAGAAAGACTTACAAAAATTTTCCAAAAATTTCTAAAATGTAACTTAATTACTAACGAAATTCGTTAGTAGTTCGTATGCCAGAGCATGCGCATTCCAGATGGTTTTGGCCTACAACTCCCAGAAATCCTAACAGCTGGTAAATTGGCTGGGATTTCTGGAAGTTGTAGGTTAAAACTTGAATAAATCACACTGAATTCTAGATGGGACTCTCCAAATAGGGAGGGAAGGAGGGAGGGAGGGGGGTATTCTATTCTTGGAAGCAGCAAAAAAGGAGGAGGAGCCCCCCCCCTCGCTCCTCGCTGCCTCTCTCTCACCCCGATCCTGAGGGAGCGAGGGCTCGAGTTTGCCCAGGCTGAGAGGAAAAGGAAGAGGCCTGAGGCTGTGAGGAATGGTGGGAGTTGAAGTCCAAAACACCTACCTGGAGGGCTGAAGTTGGCCCCTGCGATGGGGCAAGGCAGAGCAACGGGGAAGAGAAGGAAGGGGGGAGAAGCATCTGAGAGAGCGCAGGGAGAGAGAGGAGGAGAAGTGTGTGTGTGTGTGAGAGAGAAGTTGGCCCCTGCGAGGGAAGAGAGGGGGGAGAAGCATCTGAGAGAGCGCAGGGAGAGAGAGGAGGAGAAGTGTGTGTGTGTGTGTGTGTGTGAGAAGTTGGCCCCTGCGAGGGGAAGAGAAGGGAGGGGGGGGAGAAGCATCTGAGAGAGCGCAGGGAGAGAGATGAGGAGAAGTGTGTGTGTGTGTGTGTGAGAAGTTGGCCCCTGCGAGGGGAAGAGAAGGGGGGAGGGAGAAGCATCTGAGAGAGTGCAGGGAGAGAGAGGGAGTGAGTGTGTGTGTGTGTGTGAGAGAGAAGTTGTCCCCCTGCGAGGGGGAAGGGGAAGAGAAGGGGGGAGGGAGAAGCATCTGAGAGAGTGCAGGGAGAGAGAGGAGGAGAAGTGTGTGTGTGTGTGTGTGTGTGTGTGTGAGAAGTTGGCCCCTGAGAGAGCGAGGGAGAGAAGGAGGAGGGGAGAAGCATCTGAGAGGCGCAGGGAGAGAGATCTGAGGAGGAGAAGTGTGTGTGTGTGAGAAGTTGGCCCCTGCGAGGGAAGGGAGGGGGGGAGAAGCATCTGAGAGCGCAGGGAGAGAGAGGAGGAGAAGTGTGTGTGTGTGAGAGAGAAGTTGGCCCCTGCGAAGAGAAGGGAGGGGGAGAAGCATCTGAGAGCGCAGGGAGAGAGTGGAGGAGAGTGTGTGTGTGTGTGTGTGTGAGAAGTTGGCCCCTGCGAGGGGAAGAGAAGGGAGGGGGGGAGAAGCATCTGAGAGAGCGCAGGGAGAGAGAGGAGGAGAAGTGTGTGTGTGTGTGAGAGAGAAGTTGGCCCCTGCGAGGGGAAGAGAAGGGAGGGGGGAGAAGCATCTGAGAGAGCGCAGGGAGAGAGAGGAGGAGAAGTGTGTGTGTGTGTGTGAGAAGTTGGCCCCTGCGAGGGGAAGAGAAGGGAGGGGGAGAAGCATCTGAGAGAGCGCAGGGAGAGAGGAGGAGAAGTGTGTGTGTGTGTGTGTGAGAGAGAAGTTGGCCCCTGCGAGGGGAAGAGAAGGGAGGGGGGGAGAAGCATCTGAGAGAGCAGGGAGAGAGAGGAGGAGAAGTGTGTGTGTGTGTGTGAGAAGTTGGCCCTGCGAGAAGATTAGGGAGGGGGAGAAGCATCTGAGAGAGCGCAGGGAGAGAGAGGAGGAGAAGTGTGTGTGTGTGTGAGAAGTTGGCCCAAGTAGGGAAGAGAAGGGAGGGGGGAGAAGCATCTGAGAGCGCAGGGAGAGAGAGGAGGAGAAGCGTGTGTGTGTGTGTGTGAGAAGTTGGCCCCTGCGATGGGGCAAGGCAGAGCAACGGGGAGGAGAAGGGGGGAGAAGCCAGCAGGAAAGAGGAGGACGACACTTTCCAGACTGCATTGCCTAGCAGCAGCGTCACTTCCAGTTCCCCATAGAAATGCGGAAAAAAGAAGAAGCTGAATGAAGGCGGGAAGGAAATGAAGGGGAGAAGACAGGGAGAAGTGAGTACGTAGTACAATAATTAAGAATTTATTACGATCATAACGCAAAATTGTTGGCCTCAAGGACCGTAAAAAAAGTCTACTTCCTGGTTAGCTGCCGTGATGCGTATAAACTAGAAAGTCCCATTACATACGAATCACTTACGATTTCTTTTGATTTTCATAACTTTTTTCTCATGCCTACTCTCTCTCTCTCTATATATATGTGTGTGTGTGTGAGAGAGAGAGAGAGAGAGAGAGAAAGAATGAGAGAGAGAGAGAGAGAGAGACAGAGAGACAGAGAGAGAGAGAGAGAGCACTTTCGATAGCTTAGGGGTTAACACCCTTGTGGTGTTTGTTTTGCTGTCTGTGCCCCTGTTAAGAAGATTTCATCTCACTTTCTGTCCCAGTGATAATAGGATTTTGAAAAATTTGGCTTGTTGTGGGAAAAGGATTGGTGAAAAAGCTTTAGTGGATACATCTTTTATATATATGACTGGAGTTACACAAAATGTGCATGTTCTGACTTACAAACAAACTCAATTTAAGAACAAACCTACAGAACTTATCGTGTTCATAACTTGGGGGCTGCTTGTACTGTATTTCAAGTAATATATTTGAGTAGAAAATCTACAGTTGGTTTGGTGGTCATTCATAGGATGGGGCAAATTGATTACTCAGAAAAGGGGGAGGAGCTTACTGTGCAAACAGAACTAAGTAAAGGGGATATGCTACTAAGAGTAGGGAATCCCAAACTTGTCACTTCCAATCACTGGTATCAATAAAGTACATACAATAGACTATGTTTCAAATTTCATTAAGGAATGCGTATAAAGTCACAATAGACAGTGTTACAATGGCTGACTTAGGTTTGGTTCAATGTGAACTTGCTATGACTAGCAAATATGAAGTAAGGGGATTTCCCCGACCTTGCAGAGGCTAGAAAACATTGCTGTGAAGTTCTACATAAGTTCAACAGAATATAATGTTCTATACAGTACAGCGTTCTACACAATGAAATCAGTTTCAATAAGTACTATCACATTACACATATTCCGTTGTTCAACACAATTAAAGTAGTCCAAAGGAGGAAGCAAAATAGCTGCTTCAATAACCAAAGGCATTGAGGCAGTTCTTAGATAGCACCCGTTAACTCACAGTCTTGATAATCCAGTTATAAATGGGTGAGGAGCAAAATAGCCACCGTAGCAGCGTGGAGCAAGCTAGATACACGCCAATGGCTTGAAGTAAGCAGACACCACAAAATGGCCGTTTTGCACCATATAGATGCTTCCTCATCTGAAGATCTGGAACGCCCGGAGGAAGCGTCTATACGGCGCGAAACTGCCATTTTGTGGCGTTCGCTTACTTCAAGCCATTGGCGTGGCTTTATAAACCAGCACTTTGAATTGTGCTTGGTAGCAGATAGGCAGCCAGTGGAGCTGGCGTAAGAGGGGAATTGTATGCTAATTGTATGCCCTCCTCCGGTGAGCAACCTGGCTGCCATTCATAGGACTAGCTGGAGCTTCCGAGCAGTCTTCAAAGGCAAGCTCACATAGAGTGTATTGCAGTAATCTATTCAGGATGCCACAAGAGCATGGACCACCATAGATGTGTGAGTAATATGTTGCCTCATATAGCAAAATGTCCTACAACATTGCAGTTTTGAGTGTCTTCATTGTGAATGGATGCATCTACACTGTAGAAGTGATGTAGTTTGATACTTTAACTGCCATGGATCAATGCTAAAGAATGGGAGGAGTTGTAGTTTTACAAAATCTTTAGCTGTCTTTGCCTAACAGTGCTGGGGCTTCAAATTCCAGGATCCAGGGCCGTAGCCAGGATTTTGTTTCGGAGGGGGCTGAGTTTGGTTCGGGGGGGGGGGGCTGAGACTGGGTGGGAGAGGGTCTACCCTAGCAAATCTTTTGTATTGTTATCCCAATAACCCCATTAATGTGGGATATAATGAGCATGGTGATCAGATCATGATATGAATAAACATAACAGTTTAAATAATGTACCAGTAAGGCCTTTTAGCGGACCACCCTGAGAATTTCGGGGGGGGGGCTGAAGCCCCCTTAGCCCCCCCTGGCTACATGCCTGCCAGGATCCCAGTGTAGATGCCCCCCCCCCCGCCCCCCTCACACACATTCTCCCTCTTCTAAAGAAAATAAAATATTACTAAATAGAATTTTATTGAGGTCACTAGCTGAATGTGAATGATTTATGATAGAAAATAAGAATTCTTATAAAATTATATTTTGAAGGCAGTATTTTATACAGTTGGTGAAGAGTATTTAAAGGGAAAAGGATCACTGATGTCCAAAAAAAATGGATACTATGATAGCATATCACGGCTTCACTTATTCCTCTAAATTTAGTGCCAATGGTATATTTAAGTGCCGAACTGAACACAGTCCTTGCAATCTACTATAGATATACCAAGATAGAAATGGGCTCTTTCAGTCCATTAACTTCAATCTGCAATCTGTTTATTCCACATTAGGACCATTGAAACAATGCAGCTGTCTTATTTGAGGCACTCGCTCTTCTTTGTAAGCATGTTGAGGGCTGTATCCTAAAAGAGACTTGAAGAAATTTCATCCACTGTTGTGTATTTTCAAATGTGTTGTGAATTTTAGTTCATTTTGGTCAAGAATGCTACACGTCTTTTTTAAAAAAAATTATTGTTATTATTATTATTAGATGTACAACAAGATTGGTACACAGAAAATATTTTGTATTCGATTACTTTTTGGACACTTCCCAATTGTTTAAGACTGTGTGATGTATCAGCGAATAATGCATGCAGATCTGAATAGGGTGGCCATTTGCAGCTGACAGATGGTAATTTTGTCAGCATTTATTATTTTTAAGTGCAGGCCAAGGTCTTTAGGTACTACGCGCAATGTGTCTATGACCACTAGGCTTGTGCCAGAGTCATTGTTGTTGTTTTTGCTATTATGATGATGATGATGATGTTTATTTATACCCTGCTTTATATCTCACAAAGGAGACTCAAAGCGGTTTACAATTAAAAGTATGATCACATAAATTTAAAATATACAAATATGCAAACATTAAAACAGAATCAAACATAATAGTATTAAAATTCACAGCTAAGACCATTGTACCCCCTGACTTCCTCTTAAAAACCATCTGTAAAAGCCTGTCTGAATAAAAAGGTTTTAGCCTGCCACCATAAGGATAGCAGGGAGGGGGCCATTCTGGCTTCCCTGGGCACAGAGTTCCACCGTCGAAGGGCAGCCACTGAGAAGGTCTCCTGTATAGTTCCCACGAACTGAGCTTGAGATGGAGGTGGGACTGAGAGAAGGGCCTCTCCTGAAGATCTTACGGCCTGGGCAGGTTCATACAAGGGGATGCGGATTGCCAAATAGCCTGGACCTGAGTCGTCTTCTACCATGACTTTATTAAAGTCAATAACAGGATTAAGTTAGTCCTGAATTATAGTCCCGTTTTGTGTATATGAGTATGGTTGCCAGATTTCAGGGTGCTCAGCTGAAATTTTAGCATGAATGCTTTGCTTTTCGAAATCTCTAGGCAAGGAGACATATCTCAGGGCAAAACAACACTGGAAAAAGAGGGAATTTGATTTTTGGACTTGTGGTGGTGTTAAAGCCTCAGAAACCATTTGCAACCATTCCCAGCTGCACCCATTCCTAAATATTCTGTGGCCCACTGGAAATGTATTTTTAGATGTCCTCTGCTTGTGCATTGCTGATACACAAAATTGCTAAGAGAAAGACAGAAGAGAGAAATTGTGCCTACAGTCACTTGGGTACATTGCACTGATTGGAACAAGACAAAGAACAGTTATGCCCATATGAGACTTCTAGTACAAGCTCTTTCAGTGTTGACAGAAGACCAGAAAAATAATTCTAATCCTCAAGGTTGGTGTTGAGTCTTCCAAAACTCCATATAAGTCATATTTTCTATAGATAGGTCCTTGTGGGATGAAAGGGTCTAGTATTTTGCTGCCTGCACAGTTGTCAAAAATGTTGGGGTTTCTCCCTGGTTCTGAGTTGACCTAGGTTTTGTTTTGGGGTTTGGCAATACTGCAGACCCGGCAATCTGTTTGTGAGATTTATATCACCGGCATGGTGATCATTAAAAAAGGATATTTAATGCGGCGATTGTAGGACAATGAGCCTTTTAATCCCTATTATTTAATATTTCACCTATATTGCAATTTGGACTCTAGTTCTAGGGTGCATCTACTGTTTGTGCCAATGGGGATAAAGCTTTGTCCCACAACGTTCCATTATGTGTTATCTGAACATGTAGGACACAGGAGAAAGGGCCCATCAGATCTCAGTTCTCAGGTGTGTATGTGTATATGTGTGTGTGTGTGTGTGTGTGTGTGTGTGTATGTATGTATGTATAGGCCTGTGCTCCCTTAAGTATTGAGATCTCAAATCATTTACAGCTTTATACATTAATTACCAGATTGATCATGGACCAGAAGCATATTGGCAATCAAAGCAATTAATTTAATAGTGTTCTTAGTTTCTGTGAGACATTCTGGTTAACTCTCTATAAGGAGCATTTTGCTCTACCTGTAGGCTCCATGTTGTTTTCAATGGCATCTCATATAGAGTGTATTGCAGTCATTTAATCTGAAGAGTACAAACATACTGGTTTCCCTTGGCTAAACTAGCCCTATTGAGAAAAGGCTGAAGCCCTAGTTCCCTAGTAGCCACCAAAAAGGCCCTTTCTTGCAATCTCACCAAAAGCAGCTGCGCATTGTGGAAACTGCAGACCCTCCATTTGAGGTGGGCCTACATTTTTGGCTAGTATAGACACACCTTGAGAGAAAAATCTTTTTCTGGGAGTGGCTAAGCTCAGGCAGGTACATATAGGAAAATAAAGTCTTTCAAATAGTCACATAGGGCTTCATAGAACAGAACACAGACTTTTAATTATGTGTGGAGACAGAATGGTAGCAAAAACATTGTCATAATAAGGAGCTTCTGTTCTTTGTGCAAACTGACCTACAGAGCACCTGTGAGGATAAAATTTATAATCCTCACACCACCTACATTGCCCAACTTCCTTTGCCATAAAAGCAGGATACATGTGTGGTACATAAAATAAATGATAACAGCTCAAAGCACCACTGTATTAGATGACCTTTTTCTCATATTTTTCAGCTGGCTGTTCAACACTTTCAAGTACATGGTACACTTAACTGGAAAACTTCTGTCATGAAGCTCTTAAGGGCTTAGCAGTACTGTCAGGTTCCACTTTAATAGCAGCCTTAGCAAAATCCTGAATTAGTATAGTTACATTGCGGCACTCCTTACCAAAGCCCCAGGAGTCCACAAGTTCTTCCTTGTTCCTTACAAGTACAAAAATGAACCACTGTTTTGCTTTTTAAATAAAGAGTGAGAAGAAAATCTCTTGAAGCAACATTGTGTTGACAAGCATGTTCTTAAATTAAAATAGGCCTTGGCTGTTGATAGGTGCTCGATGCTATTCTGAGTAGCAGCATAGAAAATTAAGGACCATGCCACTGTTCCATCAAGTGCTGTGAAATCTGTATTGTGAAGATAAAGGGGGAAATATGAAAGAGCAGTATCTCCAAGCTTCTGTTCTGGCTCCCAAACAATAATTTGAAAACATATCACAGGCAATGGTATTCTTCTGGCATTCTCACTAGAAATAGGAAAATCTGACCTGAAAGAATTGAAACTTTGCAGAACTGCTGCCAGCCCAAGAAGACAATTGAAGTAGATGGAAAAATACAGCTACCCCCTTAGATTTGCTGGGGTTAGGGGTCCAAGAGCCCCGTGAAAGTGGAAAATACTTATTTTCATTTGAGAGAACACAACTTTAGAAATCTCTAGGTCCTCTAGCAGGGATCTATGGTCAATTTCCTACAGAATCATTCTGGAAGAGCGGTAAATCCCTGCAGAAGTATTTTCTCTAGGAATCTCTTGGGACCTCATTAGATGGGCAGAATTGTCCATCCTATGATGCTTAGACTTTAGTTGGGACATGGAGTCCTCTGGATCCCATCACACAATGTAGATCAACTTTTGGCAGGGCTCCATGGTTCAACTGAAGTCTAAGCATTGTAGGAGGCAGCGGTGGCAACAAGGAAGGCTGCCTGTGTTGCATAAGAAACAATAAGGGGAAGTTGGACAGTGACACACCCCTTCCCCATGAGATGAGGTGAATGGCAAGGCGGGCAAGGTGAGAGACATGGGGTGACAGGTTCCCTCCCGCTGGATTTGATCCACGGTGAATCGGAGGGTGAATGTGATGAGATCATAGATCCTTCAGTATTACTCTATAGTTAACCTGTGTTAGACTTTGCGCATTGACATTTCCAGAGAGAATATATAAATCAAATCCATTACTAGTTGAATCCGCAAAAGTGAAAGTGCTGACTGAAGTAAGTTTTAGTAAAAAAATAGATTTTTAGACTCTAGATTTTGTGTAGTGGTGTGTGCCATCAATAGTGGTCAACCTAGCCAGGTTGGGTATGAAAGTGTTGTGCAAGATTGTTAGACAGCATTGGAGAAAGGAATAAGATAGCTTGGTAAAAATTCAGAGCTCTGAAAATTTTCTTTTTTGATTACCACTTCCAGAATCTCCCCATGACCATGTTAACTGGAGCATTTGGAGAGCTATAATCCAAAATAAATCACTTTTTTGAGCTCTGGGTGCATAATTGGAGAACTTTCACCTTACTTATTTCATAGCACAGTGATGGGTTGGAAGTGTGCAGACAAATGCTTGTTTAAATTGTATAATTCGAGAATTCATTATGGAACTCCCTTCTTGGCAATATTAGATCAGCCCCCTTCCTCATGTCCTTCAGAAGGATTGTGAAGACCTGGCCGTGGGACCAAGCCTTTGGGGCAGTGCAATGAGCAATAACAGAATAGTGTCTTCAGATGGTTTTATTTTTTTTTTTTTTGTAATAATTTTTATTCATTTCATCACCAAACACGACAAGACAACACCAACACATGGACAAAGTCATACACCACATCCTAACAATGACAGAACCTAAAATCAATACCCCCTCCCGCCCCACCCCCCACTACACCGACACAAATCATTCCCCTTGTTGCCCTCCTTGACCGTTTTGCAGAGGCTCGTGCGTCGTTCTCCTAATACACAGCGGGGTGTTTTTGCTTCCCCTTTCTGTACTCTGTAAGTTTGTTGTCCATTTCTTCTATATCTTCTCTTCTATACTACTATGTTTCATAGTAGTTTGTATTTCTTCGCCTTTAAGTAATTGGTATATTTACTCCAGTCCGTTCTGTTTTCAAATAACCTATTTTGTGCTACTTTCTGTGTTAGCAGATCCATGATCATTATATCGTAGGCTTTTTAACCAATCTTGGTATGTTGGTACTTCCTTAAGTTTCCAAAATCTTGCCAGACTTATCCTAGCGGCGACCAAATAAAAAGGATTTTATCTTCATTTTTATCTAATTCAAAATCAAATATTCCCAGCAAAAAATATTCTGGCCTGAAATCAAATTTTTTCCCCAGAATTTCCTTTATCCTCTTAAATACCTCCCACCAAAATTTCTTTACAAATTTGCAGTCCCACCACACATGGGAATAGGTCCCAACATTTGTTCCACATTTCCAACATTTTGCTTTTAGTTTGCCTCTGCTAAATTTCGCAAGTTTTTCTGGTGTTAAATACCACATGTAGAATACCTTATACCAATTTTCTTTTATCTCAATCGCGTAGGTAAATTTTAATTTTTAGACCACACTTCTTCCCATTTGTGCAAATCTATAGTATGACCTCTTAATCTGGCCCACTTTACCATTACCTCCTTAATAACATTTTCTTCCGTGTCCCAGCCAAGTAGTAGTTGGTATGATTTCCGTATTGTTTTAGTATCACTCTTTACTATTTTAGACCAGCTGGTGTCTTTTATTTCAAACCCCTTTTTCCTGTCTTGTTTGTAACTCTCCTTTATTTGCCAGTAGTGGAACCACGTTGTTCCAGTTCTACTCTCTGTATCTCCTCCAAAGTCTTCAGGTCCGCTTCCTGCCCCTTTAATCTTTAATACATTTTTGTACGTCAGCCACCTCTCCCTCGGGATTTCCCTCTTATGGTCTGCCTCCGTCGGAGAGAACCAGAGTGGAGTTTTTTTACATAGTCTTTCTTTATACTTATCCCACACCTTTATAAGCGCCGCCCTTATGAAATGATTCCTAAAATCTTTTTCTACCTTGGCTTTTCCCTCAGAGATAGCTATGCCATCCCGGCGGAGATCTTCTCCTTCCAAGGCCAAAAGTTTCTTTTTTGTCAGTGTTACCCATTCTTTCAACCAAACTAATACTGCAGATTCATAATAAATTTGGAAGTCCGGGAGTGCCAAGCCTCCTCTTGTGATATTATCTTTCAACTGTGGAAATCCTATCCTGGCCCTTTTATTTAGCCACACGAATTTTAATATATCCTTTCTCCACTCTTCCAACATTGTCTTTGTTCTAAGCACTGGTATTGTTTGAAACAAAAATAATATTTCGGGTAAGACCGACATCTTAACCAGGGCTATCCTACCCATCAATGAAAGTTGAAGTTTACTCCATTTTTTAACTTTAATCTTATTTCCCTCCATTTTCTTTCATAATTATTCTGGAGTAGATGGGCGTTACTTCCTGTCAAGAATACTCCTAGATACCGGACCATTTTCTCTATCTTGATTCCTGTTGTTCTTTTGCAAAGTCTCTTTTTCTTTTCCGTCATATTCTTAACAATAAACTTAGTTTTTTCCTTATTAATTTTTAACCCAGCGACTTTCCCGTACGCCTCTAATTCCTTCCACCACACGTCCCATTGCTGCAGGGGGTCTTCTATTACGCAGACCATATCGTCTGCATACGCCGATACCTTATATGTATTGTTAGGGATTTTCAGCCCTTTAATTTCTTTATTTTGTCTTATACTTTCTAACAAAACTTCTAATGTCAGAACGAAAATCAAAGGTGACAGCGGGCAGCCTTGTCTTGTGCCTTTCATTAGTTTGATTTCTTTTGTCAACTGGCCATTTATAAGGATTTTTTTGCAGTTTGTTTGTCATAAATTGACCTTATCGTGTTTTCAAAAATAAAACCCCATGTCCATTTCTCTAATCAACTCAAATATAAAATTCCAGTTGACCTTATCAAAGGCCTTTTCGGCATCCAGAAATAGGATGCCGACTTCTTGAGGTATGTCTATTGTAATACTCAATTATGTTCAAATTAACCTGGTATTGTCTTTGATTTGTGGCCTGGGAGAAAGCCTGTTTGATCCTTGTGCACTCTCTCATTCAAGACCTCCTTCAATCTTGCTGCCAATATGCCCGTGAAAATTTTATAGTCCGTGTTCAATAAGGCAATTGGACGAAAGCTTTTGGGGGTCTTGACATCTGAATCATCTTTTGGTATCAAAGTGATATTAGAGTAGGTCCAGGAAGGTGGAAGTTTGCCTTCGTTCAAGACTTTGTTCATTACTTTTAGCATTGAGGGTAACAACTCCTCTGTGTGCATCTTATAAAAATGGGCTGAGAAACCATCCGGGCCTGGGCTCTTGTTTAATGCCAGAGTTTTAACTGCAGCCCTGATTTCTCCTCATTTATTTGTTTGTTCAGATTTTCTCGTTGATCATCTGTTATCTTTTTTATTTTTGTACTCCCCAAATACTCTGTAATCTTTTCCCTAGGAATATTGTCGTCTGAGTAGAGCGTTTTGTAGAATTTTACAAACTGCTCCTCTATTTCCTTTTGATGTGTAAACTCTTTCCCATTTTCACTAATTTTGTTTATATACTGCTTTTGTCTCCTGCTTTTTATCTTCCAGGCTAGCCAACGCCCCACTTTGTTCGCATTTTCAAAATGCTTTTTGTTTCATTAGGTTAAGTTTCTTTTTGTTGTGTCCTCCAATTGGAGGGTTTCCATTTGTTTTTTGAACAAGTCAATTGGGTTCTAATTTTAGTGTCTCTTGGGTTGCTTTTAGTTTTTTCCCATGTGGAAATTTCCATCTCCAATTGTGTACATTTGTTTCGTTTTTCCCTGTTCCTTCTCGCGGCTTGCTGGATGTAGTGTCCTCGCATAAAGGCTTTGGCCGTGTCCCAAATTGTTTCTATTGGGGAGTCTTCTTCTTTATTGAATATAAAAAATTCCTTCAGCATATCTCTGCTTTTCTCTATGTCTTTGGGTGCTTTTATTAGCTGGTCATTTAATCTCCACCTAAAAAGTTCCCTCCCTGTTTCTTATGTTGTCCATTGTCCATTCCAATGGTGCGTGATCTGATGTTATTCTGGTCAGGATTTTAATTTTTTTGATCTTAGTTACCAGGTCCTTGGAGCCCCAGGCCATGTCGATACGCGACCATGACTGATGGGGATTTGAAAAGAAAGTATAATCCCTTTCCCCTTTGTGATAATGTCTCCAAAGATCTACAAGATTGAGGTCCTCCAAAAGGCTTTTAAAACATTTTGGCATTTCCCCCTTGTTTGTTTTCCCTTTCCTATAATCTTTTTTTCATTGATTTCCCCCTGATTTGTCCAAACTCGCATTCCACACCCGTTGAAGTCTCCCATTATTAGGAGATAATCAAACTCTTGTTCTCTGATTCTTCTATTTAATGCTTCCACAAATCTCTCCTTGGCCCCATTGGGTGTGTAAACATTGCATATCAATGTCTTTTTCCCCTCTATCTCCAAAATAATTCCCAATTGTCGACCTTCTTGGTCCTTAAATACTTGATGTGAATGGATTCTCTCATTGACAAAGGTTACCACCCCTCTCTTCTTTTCCTGACCTGAAGCAAAATAAACTTTTCCAAATTGTTTTTGGTTTAAATATTTCACATGCTTCTGAGAAATATGTGTTTCCTGTAAAGAAATTATATCAAATTTTCCTTTTTAATTGATTCCACACTTTATTTCGTTTATTGGGGCTATTTAAGCCATTCACATTTTGTGAGTAAAATTTAAACCTCTGCGCCATCTTCTTTCTTGCTTCCTCCTCTGCACCAACCTGCCGAACTCCATCAGGTCTAAATCTAATAGGGGATTTCTCCCTTAGTCTTTTCCGTTGTTTTCCGACATCTGGTCTTTATTCTCATTCTTCCCCCGACTCCTTGTCCTTTGCTTCTCCCTCTTTGCTAAAAATCTTTCATAGAACAGTCTGGCTTTATGTTCAGATGTTAGCCAGTGCTTTTCCCCTTCCCATGTTGTCGACAGGCCTTCTTTTTCCCATTTAAACCTTACGTTTTTCTGTCTCAATATATCTGTGACGAAGAAGTATTTTCTCCTTCTTTCCAACACAGCTATTGGAAATTCCTTTAATATGACCACTTTGTCGCCTTTATAAAAAGTTGGGGTTCTGGCGTTTGCCCTTATAATCTCATCTCTGACAGTTTTTCTGCCAAAGCAGACTATCGTGTCCCGTGGCGTGCCATGTCTTTTAGCATAGTTTGATTGGACACGAAACACTCAGATGGTTTTAAAGCAACGGATTTTAAAGTGGATATAAGTGATTTTAATGTTTGTGTATATTTATGATTTTTTGTCCTGGCATTGAATGTTTGCTGTATATATGATGTGCTCCGCCCTGAGTCCCTTACAGGGTGAGAAAGGCAGAATATAAATGTTTTAAATAAATAAATAAATAAATAAATTGTGTTCAGTTCCACAATATGATGAGCACCCTTAAATATTTATTTATTTATTTATTGTTCGTTTTTGTATTCCGCTCCTCCCAGCAGGCTCGGGGCGGATGACAACAAATATAACGGGCAACATGTCACCACATGTCGGCATGTAGCCCTACATTAAAAGCATAAAAAACATAAAACACAATTAAAAACACATTAAATCACCACACAGGTATAGGGGGACATGCGACATAGTTCTTAGTCCGGTGTGCCTAATTGAAGGCTAGGCCAAAAAGGGCCGTCTTACAATATGGGTCTTATATGAGGGCTGTTCTAGTCAAACCGGGACTTTTGAGTTTATAAAAAAAGAAAAAATTCAAGGAGTGGAAACTGCATTAATTTTTCAGCATACTCCCCTGCTATATTTATACACTTATCCCAGCATTTAATTAATACCTGGAAAGTTTTGGCATTGAAAGATTTGTCAGTACACACACACACACACACACACATTTCATTGCTCTATTTTCTGACCTTACACAATCACATTCACAGCAAACAATTCAAAAATACATAGCAGCTGTCACAACATGGATATAACCCTTGGGAATTATAATATCACAATATTTCAATGGAAGAGAGAGACAAATATTAAATATAGGTGTTCCCACATTTCTGGAAAAGCTGGTTCATAGGGTTTCAGTTTTCTTTTATAAATCATAATTACACATAGTTCAATTTGGCAGAGCTATGCACGCACACTTAGAAAATACATGCACACACATTTGTGCATGGTCTCTAGCAGAGGGACACTTGTGTGCAATTTTTTCTTCACATCAATGACCACAATCCTCACTGTTGATTTACTTCTCACACATTTGATATGAACTAACTAGAATTCTAATCTTACCATATATCATTTAATTTAGTTTAAAAAATATTTAATGGAAAATGCATATAAGCTTTGCTAGGCAATTTAGAGCCAATATGTTAGTTTTAATTGTGTAAATTATATTTTAATTAAACAATTAAATCAGGATGAAAAACACCCCCTCCCCCAACAAAAATGTAATAATTGAAGATTTTTTTTGAAATAAATAGGCTTAAATGGAAAAATTGGATGCCTCCTCCATCTTCTTTGATGCTTTGTTTTGTCTGCTGCTATGACTTGCTATTCCTCCAAGCATCAAGCACTTACTTTTAGAATGAAGAATGTAATATCCTAACATAGGGATGATACAGTGGTAAGAATTCTAACCAGAATGGGAAAAGTACTACTAGTAGAGTACAATTCTCTATGTATGGCAATATGAGAAGATAAAATTCCCTCAGGCAATGTGAAACAACATTTCAGTGTAAGCCTTACTTAGTATGACACCCTTCTACTATGTTGCTTTCTCTTTTCACAGAACAAAGAATCATCCATTTGGTATTTCGAAAGTGTTGTGAATGTGAAGCGCCTTTCTTTGCAATTTTGGATAAGAATATCCAAAATTTTGGATAAGGATAACCTTAAACATTATCTTTCTGAAAGTACATCCATAGAAATGGAGAAAAATCCTGAAAGTCAGTGGAGGAAGACAGGAGCAGAGAAGTGGATCTGAAGAGCAATTGAATGATTTCTCCCAAATACTAGAATAATTCTGCTGCTAAACTGTCTGTTCTGCCTATCTTTCACTGATGTTTCTTGAGAATGACACCCACCAACCATGTATGCATTGTCTTGATCTTTATTATGAAGTTGTGTTGATGGGTGGGGTGGCGTGAGTCTGGTTTATAGTTTATACTTCTAGATTAAAGGTTTATGTTTCTTGCCATCTTTCTATCTTTGCATATTTCTTTCTCACAACTCTCATTTCCTGTCAGTGGATGTGTGGTTGAGTCAGGCATGTAGCCAGGGGGGGGGGGGCAAGGGGGTTTCAGCCCCCCCCCCCCCGAAATTCTCAGGGTGGTCCGCTAAAAGGCCTTACTGGTACATTATTTAAACTGCTATGTTAATTCATATCATGATCTGATCACCATGCTCATTATATCCCACATTAATGGGGTTATTGGGATAACAATACAAAAGGTTTGCTAGGGTAGACCCTCTTCCACCCAGTCTCAGCCCCCCCGAACCAAACTCACCCCCCCCCCCCGAATCAAAATCCTGGCTACGGCCCTGGGTTGAGTAATGGGATTTTCCAAAATCTATGCAGTAGTTTCTTTCTTGCCAATGTTCAAAAGAGAGGCATGATTTTTCAACTTATTTCAGTAAGAAATGTAACATAAGGTAACTACTTGGTTATAATGAATGAGTCAAATGCCCTCTGTTCAATGTAAGCATAATTAACATACTTTTGTTTTTGCTGTTTAGTAGGCTTGTGAAATTTAACTGGAGGTTGATATGGTTTTGGTATCAGAATTTTGTTGGGTATTCAGATTTATTTTTGGGAACCTCCTGAAAATCGGCTAATGGAAAAATCTGGTTTTGGCTAGGCAGCTGAAAGATCTGGGAAGATTCGGCTCATTGGCAGCAATGGGGAACTTAAGATAATCCCCTTTTTGTTCCTGGGATCATTTGCTTTCTTCCTTTTCTGGGCTCCTTTTCTTTCTTCCTTTCAAAGGACTCTGAGTTTGAGGAACAGCATTAAAGAAGCACCCTTCCAAGTCTCTCCTTCCTTCCTTCCTTCCTTCCTTCCTTCCTTCCTTCCTTCCTTCCTTCCTTCCTTCCAGGGAGTCTGTGTTTGAGGAACAGGGTTAAGGAAGCATCCTTTCTGGGACCCTTTCCTTTCTTCCTTTCAAGGGAGCCTGGGTTTGAGGACTGGGGTTAAGGAAGCACTTTTACTGGGCTCCTTTTCTTTCTTCCTTTCAAAGGATTCTGGGTTTGAGGAACAGCATTAAGGAAGCACCCTTCCTTCCTTCCTTCCTTCCCTTGTTCCTTCCTTCCTTCCTTCTGTCCGTCCGTCCTGGGAGTCTGGGTTTGAAGAACAGGGTTAAGGAAGCATCCTTTCTGGGACCCTTTCCTTTCTTCCTTTCAAGGGAGCCTAGGTTTGAGGACTAGGGTTAAGGAAGCACTTTTTCTGGGCTCCTTTTCTTTCTTCCTTTCAAAGGATTCTGGGTTTGAGGAACAGCATTAAGGAAGCAGCCTTCCTTCCTTCCTTCCTTCCTTCCTTCCTTCCTTCCTTCCTTCCTTCCTTCCTTCCTTCCTTCCAGGGAGTCTGTGTTTGAGGAACAGGGTTAAGGAAGCATCCTTTCTGGGACCCTTTCCTTTCTTCCTTTCAAGGGAGCCTAGGTTTGAGGACTAGGGTTAAGGAAGCACTTTTTCTGGGCTCCTTTTCTTTCTTCCTTTCAAAGGATTCTGGGTTTGAGGAACAGCATTAAAGAAGCACCCTTCCAAGTCCTTCCTTCCTTCCTTCCTTCCTTCCTTCCTTCCTTCCTTCCTTCCTTCCTTCCTTCCTTCCAGGGAGTCTGTGTTTGAGGAACAGGGTTAAGGAAGCATCCTTTCTGGGACCCTTTCCTTTCTTCCTTTCAAGGGAGCCTGGGTTTGAGGACTGGGGTTAAGGAAGCACTTTTACTGGGCTCCTTTTCTTTTTTCCTTTCAAAAGGATTCTGGGTTTGAGGAACAGGGTTAAGGAAGCATGCGCTATGTGCTTCCCAATAGAAGGGAAGAAGCTGTGCCCAGCAACCATGTGGACCATATTGGGTGAAAAAAACTTGGCAGCTGAACCCTTGCTGCTACAAAGAAGCCAAAGGAAAATAGCTAAAATGAATCTGTGCACAAGTCTACTGTTTAGTCATAGGGACACTTTTCCTCTAACTTTCCTATTTTTATTGCTAGAGAGTAGTTGCTGAGAATCAGCTATAGATGATTAGAAACATGGTCTGTATGGCTCTGCGTCAATCCACATTAAAAACAGAAAGGTGTAAAGATAGAGAGGAAAACAGCAAGCTTGGGAACACTGTGTGGGAGGCAGGGAGAAAAGAGGAGACTCCTGCCCCCTGACATAATGTTACTGCTGGTAGGCCAGCACAGAAGCAGAGGGAACCCAAGGTAGGCACTGGGAACATAGCAGGGTAGGAAGGTTTGAATGGTTTTACCCATCAACAGCTAGGGATAAGAGAATCATTGGGGGGGGCGTGTTGAAATGTGCTCAGTGTTATGTGATAGGGATGGTTCAACTGCAACGCTGGTTTGCCCGCCTTGTGTGATAAAGTGCTTAGACTAGCTCATACTTTCTGCCTGAGATAGCATACATGAATCTATCACATAGCCTACAAAGCAGCAAAGCTCTCACAAATCCAGCATAAAGACAGCATAATAATTATTTTATTACATGCTTCCCACTGTCTTTTTTCTCTTTCAAAAAAGCATATGTAGATATACTGTACATATACATGACACTGGAGTCACTTGTTGATACTAAGTGCTTAACTAAAGTGATTCCTTGATCGATCTGCTAATCTTTGTGGTAAGGCTTGCCTACTGCATCGGTTCCCTAAGGGCTCAGAACCTGACTGCTTGGTTTTAAAACATATTCGTCTTGTAGCCGGAATACCTTGGGCCCATTTAGGTTTCTGACCGAAACCACTGAACCGCCTCATCCCTGTCAAATGCTGAGGGTAAGAGCTACTCTATTTGGAGCAGCTGGGGATTATAAAGATAACTAGTTTCTGCACACATTTGCCAGACTAAAGTACTCTTAAAATCTGTACCAGTGTAACCACCCCTGCCTTACAGTGTCAATCTGATCCTAGATAAACAGATGATTAGTCACATCAGGAACATTAACCCTGCATCTCCCTCTCAAATCCTTATGCCTCTTTCTGTAATAAAAGTGGAAATGGCATTGTCTTATTTCACTTTTAAATTCCACTTCGCTGCAGGAAGACAGTAAAACCCTGTGCTAATAGTTGGAGAAATCATTTGTCATCGGCGGAGCAATTACATTGAGAAAGAGCTGACAGAACGGGCCACTTTCTGCTAATCGTGGCAACATTTTGCTGTACAGCAAGAAACCTTCTGCAGTCCAGCCAAGCTAATGGGTATGTGTCAAAAACAATGTTTCTGCTGCAAACCTGTGCTTCATAAAATATTTCTCTGTCTTTCCTAGACAACTGCTTAAGATGATGAATGAGGAGTTGTCATTCCTCCATATAATTATGGTCTGGAAAAATAATAGTTTCTGACAGCTGACTATGCTTTCTAATATTGATTACCTGGAAGGTCTAAGGTGGGTTTATAAAAATGCTTTTCTAGTTTATTATCCTTTATAAATAAAAAATGGTTATAAAAACAGGAGGAAAGTGTAGGAGTTGTTTATCCAAAAATGAGAAAGCTTGGGAAAGAACCTTCCATAGGAAATCCATGCAAAAGAAAGAATATGATGGCTGCCTAAAATAATGAAGCAACTTTGCCCAGATCAGCTAATTAAAAAAGGAAGGTTGAAGTCGCCATGTATCTCATAGATGAATGATATATGCTGTAGAGGAATATAATTAAAAGTCATATTAGGAAATGTGAGATGGAACACTTTTAATAATTAGAAGGCTTCACCTTCAAATAGACATGGAAGACATCCCACCCTGATTCATGAGAGTGATCCTTGATACATTTGATTCAGGAAGGTCATAGCTTTCAGGTGATGGGATTTTTGAAGAATGGTCTTCAATTTTCATTAAATGAATTGTACAAAGGTACTTGTGGTGTGAGTATAGAGGCCTTTCCTGTATTTTAGAAGCCATTGATACTAGGGTGACGGGAAGCAAAATAAAACATATTGTATAAAATAATTGTATAGAATATAAAAATTGGTAATGCTGCAACCTTTCCCATCTAATGCTACATTTCTTTGCGTGCTGATTCAACAGTCTTGCCTTTCTTGCTGTGACTTGAGTAACATTGGTAAAGTTGATTGAAATGTGACATAATAACCAACTGTTGAAAAAACCATCACTGGACCCCACTCAATTCGTCAACTATCTGCCTGTTTCCAGTCTACCCTTTTTGGGCAAAGTCCTGGAATGTGTTGTGGCCTCAAAACTCCAGGTATTCTTGGAAAACATGGATTATCTGGATCTGGCGCAGTCTGGCTTTAGGCTGAGATATGGTACCGAGACAGCCTTGGTCGCCTTAGTTGATGATGTACGCTGGAAGCTAGATGGTGTGTGTGTCCCTGTTAGTTCTGCTGGACCTCTCAGCGGCCTTGATACCATCGACCACGGTATCCTTCTGGGATGACCTGCAAAAATGGGCCTTGGAGGCACTGTTTTGCAGTGGCTCCGGTCCTTCCTAGAGGATCGCACACAGAAGGTGTTGTTGGGGGACAACTACTCAACCTCACAACCATTGTCTTGCGGGGTCCCACAGGGTGCTATATTGTCCCCTATGTTGTTTAAGATCTACATGAAGCCACTGGGGGAAATCATCTGGAGTTTCGGGGTGCGGTGTTATCTGTACGCAGATGGCATCCAACTCTGTCACTCCTTCCCATCTGCTACTAAGGAGGCTGTTCAGGTCCTGAACTGGTGCTTGGACACTGTGACGGTCTGGATGAGGGCGAACAAATTGAAACTGAATCCAGACAAGACAGAGGTACTCCTGGTCAGTCGTAAGGCCAATCAGAGCATAGGGTTACAGCCTGTGTTGGAAGGGGTACACTCCCTCTGAAGACGCAGGTTCGCAGCTTGGGAGTGATCCTGGACTCATAGCTGAGCCTGGAACCCCAGGTCTCGTTGGTGGCTAGGGGAGCTTTTGCACAGTTAAAGCTTGTGTGCCAGTTGCGCCCATACCTTAGGAAGTCTGACTTGGCCACGGTGGTCCACGTTCTCATTACATCCCGCATAGATTACTGCAACATGCTCTACGTGGGATTGCCTTTGAAGACTGCTCAGAAACTTCAAATGGTCCAGCGTGCAGCAGCCAGGTTGCTAACAGGAGCGGCGCTCAGGGAACATACAGCTCCACTGGCTGCCAGTTTGCTTCCGGGCACAATTCAAAGTGCTGGCTTTAGCCTATAAAACCCTAAACGGTTCCAGCCCAGCTAATTTATCCAAACACATCTCTCCCTATGAACCCACCAGGGACTTGAGATCATCGAAGGAGGCCCTGCTCTCGATCCCGCCTGCTTCACAAGCACGTCTGGTGGGGATGAGAGACAGAACCTTCTCTAACAAAACTTTCAAAATTTCATTATAAATGGCAGTTCCTAATTGGTTCTGTCTTAAAAATCGCCAATAATGAAATAATAATGAAGTTTGGAAAGTTTTGTTAAAGTTCTGAAATGTTCACCACCAGAACTTTAGCAACACTGTAGAAGCAAAGCACCGGTGCCTCCTACTTTTCACCACCAGAACTTTAGTTTTGTAAGTACTTTAGAACCATTTAGGACCATGGTTGCCCAGGCCTAATATCCAGATGTTTTCATAGCAGGAACTCCCTCATATATGTGACTGAAAGTCTGGGTAATACAGAAAGAGGAAGATATCTATGGGGCAAATATTTAGGATAATGTGTCATATAAGATTTACAGTCTACCATGTTTAAAAGCAAGACAGAAGAAGACACAATGTTTGTGTGTCCTGAGATTTCATTCATTCACCCCACACTTCATCTCCAGAGCCTTTGGAAAAACTTTATAGAAAATGGGAAACATATTCAATCCTACAGTGTCACTATCTATCTCTTCCCTGCAACTTTGGAGAAAGCCAGATTAAAAAATGGAAGGCAAATTGATTATTTTGCACTATTTTATTCTTCTTGTTTCCTGCCTGAAGTATATATTTCTGGAATGGTTCTGGTAATAAGATAAAATAAAAATGCAAACAGGAGTCAATAAAATTCCATGACAATAAAAATAGATGAAGTAAAGCAGAAGCTATTGAAAATCTGCTTCATTATTTTCTGGTAATTTGCATCTGTCACCAGGGGACCAAGGGATTTGACATGGCAACAATGCAGACAATAACTTGATTGATTCTGCTTCCTAACCATTGCTTTTTTTGCCCTGAAAACCCCCCAAAGTGAGTTATGAAACATTGTGACTAAGATGAATTAAGAAAGGACAGGGTCTTATATGAGCAGGATCAAAACAAGTACTTCAGTCCCTATAGTGATCAAACCAGAATTCAAAATGAATACCATGATAGTAACTGCTGCTTTCTAGAGATTTGGAAAATGTATGCATTTCATGGCTCACCATTCATATTTTTCCTGTGTGAAAAGAGGCATAGGGAGTCCAGGAGTTAGAAATCTTGTGGCTCATAACAAGATGTATAATTCCGGCACATGATGTCAATGCCTCCTGTCACACAAGAGAAATATGGATGGTCAGATCCTTCCAGAAGATTCATAATTTGTTTTGCAAAACTCCATTGCTTTGAAATTCTATCACTACAAGGAAGAGCAACATTTCTCTCTCGTTGGTTTGGAATTGTTTCCAGAGAGGGAGGAGAAATATATTGGCTGCTAAATGTCTCGCTGGATTAGAAAAATGGTGGCTTTTAATTTCCATCCCAGACAACTAAATCCTTAAAAACAAGCTCCAAATTACACTGTCTAGGGGGAAAGCGCACAAAAGAAATCAGTAATCCTGTTAATGTTGCAAAAATAAAAAATAAATAGGTGTAATTCTTGTTTTTGGTTCTAAATGTTGAAAATTAAATAAATATAGAAGTGAACTGAGCTTTTAGTATGTCCTCTGCTGAAAAAATAAAGAGAAATAAAGAAAAGGGAAATAAAGCTATGGTGACTTTCTAGTCAACATTATTATTATGGTAGTAAAACCAAATCTGCTTCAAACAGCAACTGAAATTGCAACTGGTATTTGTATTCTAAAGTTGCATATTAAATGTCGGCATAAAAATCCATAAAACAGACATATTGACAGAACATAATTTAAACTATAGCTCCCTGTGCATAGTCCAAGTGATTTGAGAAATGCATCACTCCGACAAAAGCATTCACTGTGTCTGTCTCATATTTTATTCACATCCCCAAACCCTGACATTGCTAAGAATCATAAAACTCAGCTGTTCTTTATGGTTTTAATCAAGCAGTAGTTGTGAGATGGCTAAAGGCAAGTAGACAGCTTAGCTGGAATATGGGAGGGACAGTGTCTAGAGAGACTAGATAAATCCCCATTGGTTTTGCAGACCAAGGAGCAAAAATGGATCCATCTCAAGAGCGACAACAACAATGAATGAAAGAATGACTAGATGAAAATAAGCCTAAATCTCGGCATTTCCAAAATGTGTCTTAGACAAAGTGCTGGGTATTTTTTTCCATTTCAAAGTTTGCTACAATAATTACTGTAGGTTGGCAATGTTTCAAGTAATACCTATCGAGCTGAGAAAATTCTGATGCCTGGGATTTAGCAGACAACTAAAGTCAGCAATAAAGACGGATGCGAGTGACTAACCAACCATTCACTGATAGAAGAATTATAAACATTACTAGCCACTGTTGGCTAGAACAAGATTAACAAAGCAAGCAAAGAAGCTGTTGGGGACTTCTACATAATTTAAACAGCCAATGCACGGTTCTTTTCCACTGCTAGTAATTTTTCTGACTAACAACTCAATCCCTCAACAAAGAACCATGGAGGATTTTTGTGGCATAGTAGCACTGATACATGATAACTCTTAGCGCCATTCAGAAATCCCTAACCACATTTGTCTGACCTATAAGAAGAGGTATATGCTAAATCTGCCCCCTACATTATCATATAAAGAATTTGGGGAAAATGTCCATGTGGAGTCTGCAATAGCTGAGTCTTTGAGTAATGATCAACACATGGGAGTGGATGAAAGGAGGGCAAAAAGGTTTACTCATGAGCAAGACTCTTGAGAAGCAACAGAGGAAAAGGATTTGGCAGATACTTAGCGTGCCTACCGATGATGAATCATTTGAGGGTTTTTCAGGGGATAATGAGTCTGACAATGATGAGCCATCTATGGGAATTGAGGTTGGGGATTCTGGGGAGGACACTGATGATATGGACTGGACTAAGGTGCAAGAGGTGCGCAATGTTTGTGAGGAACCCACAAGCAGTGATACTTTTGTGGGGTTTTCTGGGGATGGTGATTGGGATTCTGAGGATCAAGCTTCATTCTGGGGAGAGTTAAGTGTTGACAGGAGATGGAAAGACTGGAGAGGGAGGCAATGATCTACAGATGGTGGTGTGGGACAGCTGAAAGAGTTAATGACAGGGTTTTGTCTCTTTCCAGTTCTGATGAAGATTTATGAATAAAAGTTGGTGGGGAATGGGGAACTCTTTGCAGTTGGCAAAGGGTCACTGGGCGCCTGTTTCCTGCCTGTTTTATGCTGTGCTTCCTTGTTCTGGGTTCTAGTATTTCTGAAGACTGCTTCTTGGACGTAAGTTGGATTCTGCTCATCTGCTATGGACTTGGGAATTGTATGAACAAGGGGCTCTGCATATTGTTTTCTTTTGCTACACAATGCTTAAATCCTTGTGTGCTGGTTGGCGCTGCTGTTTGATTGTCGTCATTGCTTTCCTGGTTGGACCTGGACCGTTTCATCACCGCTGCTGTTTTCTCCTGCCCTGATGTTGGACCGCCTCTTAACCATACAGCTGCTTTTCTCCTCACCCTGACTCTGGACCTGCTTTGACCACACCTCTGTTGTCTCTGCGTTTTCGACCCTGGACTGGATTGACATTTCTTCATTCCTGCCTTCTCCCTTTCTGTGCCCACGGCGTTGTGTCCTCTTTTTTTGTGGGGTTTGAGAGGATTTGTTAGTTTAATGCAGGTTTTTGTGTGTGTAGGAGTATAATCCAGTTTTGTACTGTTTTTTGGCCTGAATTGGTCCTAATTTTTATGGAACAGTACTCTGACACTGAAGCTTAAGTGTGTTAAGAGTAACTCTCTTTTGTGTTCTTTTGAATAAACTTTGTTTTGAACCTTGCTGTGTGTTTGGTGCTTTAAGGCTCTGTGGTTGCAACAGAGTCTCTCCAAATGAACCACAGAAGTGGAGTGGACCGTCTTTATTCATGTGGAAAATCCCATCAGTAGAGGCTTTCCTTGGTAGACCCATAATTTTTCATACAAAGTGATACTTCACTTACATTTCAGATAGCAATAGCGAAATAAAGCTCTACTATTGATATCTACATTGACTACCTAGTAATGTATGCCAAAGTATACAAAGTATGCCAATGCATACCTAATTATGTATGCACCATTAAGTAGTATCTCTTGGCTTTGACCCTCTTCCCACCTTAAGAGCCAGCAGTTGGATTCAATGAAGATGGTTCATTTACTTTCTGATTGGGATACAAGACAGATGACGTTTACAGCCCTTTCCCTCTAGCAAGCAAGACTGTGACAGGGATGTGTGATTGGGGTACTGTTTCCAAGTGTCAACAGGGCCTTTCCACACAGCACTCAGAATATCAAGGCAGAAAATCCAGCAATGCGTTTTCCTGCGTGGCAGGCAATTGGATTCAATGGCTGCATGCAGAAAATCTAAGGGTGATGCTTTCAGGATGTAGCAGGAACACACATAACATGCCAAAGTTGCTACCAGTCAATGTAAGCAAGACAGATAGACAGACCAACAATCAGATGTGGAATAAGGCATCTTCCTGCATTCCTGGAAAACAAACTTTGTAATGGAGGAAGAACTTTATTAATTGTATAACACATTTCAGTATGCCTGCCATTTTCAGTAGCATCCCCATGTTTCTTTTAACATTGGTTCTATTCTGAAAAAAATCTTTGTATTTATTTTTCCCCCCTTTAGGGGCCGATATCTCTATCAGATTTAAAAATGATCAATATGGGGTTTTTTTTTTAAAAAAACCAGTGCTTCTTCTTTAAAAGCAAGTCTTATATTTCCAGAAGACTATTCCAAGAGACAAGATGAACAACATACTATATGTTTCATAGGTTCTTGTTCTTCCCAATTATAATTTTTGAAATTCAATGCATTAGAGCCCAAGGAAAAAGCTACCTATTTTGATCCTTTCTCTACTATCTACTTATATGTCTTGGAATACACAATTGGAAGCAACTGTGGTGAGTTTAGCTAGTTCGATAAGTCTGTTATGAAGTTGATTTGTAGTTGCTATTAATCTACAGGACATAAAGGAAACAATGTTAATGTTTGATATACAGAGCTCAAATTCAGAATCCCTGCAGCATCTAAAAACTTGTTAAGTGGGGAAAGTGATGTCAGTCTCTCTTTCATCCAGGCTTTTCTTTTTTAAAGAACGATTCTTCTCATATCATATGGAATGGGAAGAAATTAATTAGGCCAGCTGTAAGCCTCCCAATGTTTCCCCTTCTTTTGGAGTGGAGGCAGGGGCGGCCCGGCCTAATTTTTTTGGGGGGGGGTACGCGAAGAAAATTTTGTCACCCCCCCGCCGCCGCGGCACTCACAGCCGCCACGCCCACGCCGCCGCCACGCCCACACCGCCGCTGCCACGCCCACACGCCGCCGCCATGCCGCCGCCACAACCAGCCCCATCGGCCGCGGCACACCTCCGCGGCGCACCTTTCTGCACGTGCCTCCCTGCGCGCCCGGCGCGACGCACGCGCAGAAGCACCTACAGGCGCTATAGCGCCTGTAGATGTTTCTGCACACGCGGACGTCCGCGCACGTGCACTTGCTCCCAAGCACGCCTGCCACTTTGGAGCCAGCGCGCATGCATGCAGTGCAGGTTTTGCACATGCACGCTGGCTCCAAAGTGGCAGGCGCGCTTGGGAGGGAGTGCGCGTGCGCGGACGTTCGCGCGTGTGCAGAAACGTCTACAGGCGCTATAGCGCCTGTAGGTGCTTCTGCGCGTGCGCGGACAGCGGCACAGGGCAGTGCGGCGGTGGTGGGGGCCCCTTCCAGCCGATGATGCTCTACACGACCGCGTAGGTGGCGGAATCGCTGGGGCCACCCCTGAGTGGAGGCTTGGTTTAGAGCTAGGAATGCTTTAGCTTTTGTAGACCCAAAAGGCTCACCTTTTAGATCTACAACACACTCACTCTACTTTCAATCTACAACACACTAGCAACACATCCAGTCTACTCTTTTCTCCCTTTCCAACATTGGAACTCCAAATATGATTCAGATATCACAGTATTTGCACTCACCATTAGAATTAAAATAAAACAAAACAGGTTTTAATGACTGAATAAAATGAAAAGCAATAAATATCTAGCAATAAAGGAATATCAATTTTTATACTATGCAATTCATGCCATGTTGTTGTGTTCATCTGGAAACTGAGTTTATCTATTGGCATCTATAGAAAAAGATAGGTGACAGGCCCCATCTACACTGCCATACAATCCAGTTTCTGAATGTAAATTAACTGCATTGAACTGGATTCTATGGCAGTGTAGACTCACATAATCCAGTTAAAGTTAATCTGCATTCTGAAACTAGATTATATGGTAGTGTAGATCCAGACTTAGCAGGACCAATGGAGTTTTACAAATTTTTATACAGCAATAAACCATTTTTTATAAAAATACGTGACTTTGCGTTACAGTAGAATATTTACATACAAATGTCTCAACATAAGCAGGTTTCAATTTACGAATCTGCACTTGACCTAGAGTGATGTTTTCACATACACTGTTTTGACCTATAAACAATGCAAAAGAGGCCTTTTTGCCCCCTAAACCAGTTCTAACAGGAGGGCACAGAGAAACAAAACCTGGACTAGATCCCTAGCTGGAGCAGCTCTGGCTTCTCTTCCTGCAAGGCAAAAACTCCAGCTGCATATGATTGCTTCTCCTGAATGTTCTGGGAGGAGTGCAACCCAGAGATTCCATCTTAGAGATTGCAGTCCACCCTAGTACAGCAAAGCCACAGCCTAACGTGAGAGTACAAGGCTTCCAGCAGACCGGAGCAGCCATTGTCCCTCATGACTTAGTGTTTTTGCCTGTTTGCTACTTTGTGCTTCACCCATTTTAAAGTTGGTCTTTCCTTTTTATTGTTCCATGTGAATGTGTACTGATCCATTGGGTTTTTTTTTAAAAAAAATTATAAAGTGAATTTTCTTATTTAAAAACACATAAAAATTGGAGTGGTTTTCCAGGGGCCTGAATGAATTAATAGCATTTCAATGGGAAAATTCGCTTTGAGGTATGAATGTTTTGATTTAGGAACACAGTCACCGGACAAATTAAATACTAAATTCAAGGTATCGCTGTACTTACATTTTCATTACCAATTGGATGGGGAGCCTGGTTGGGTGGAGAAGGTTGATAAAGGATGATTGAGCTCCTAAATATCTTGGTGTGCTCAACTCTGCTAAAGAGGACTAATCAATCCACTGAAATCTCAACTGACATCAAGTTTCAGGAATCCCATGATGGCTGAGACACTTCTCTCTATAAGAATGTAGGTAACACCATCATTCCCCATCAGTGTTATTAAAGTCTACAAAAAGACTAAATATGGTCAAAATGATGCAATTCACCAATGCAGTTTTCTTACCACCTCCCAAACCACTGAAGCTCTGTAAAATGTTCATCTTCTGCATAGTGAAATATTAAATGCTGTGTTCCCAGTGCTCTTAACCTGAGGACCACTGAATTCAGTGTAAGACTCAATGAAACATTATTGCATGACATCTGTTCAATTTGAATGGCCAAATATCAAGTAATGAAATGAATAAAATAAATCATCAACCACTAATAACATACAAAATATCTGGCAACATCATAAAGCCACGTTGAGTTTCCTTTAGGAGAGAGAAGCAGGATGTAAAGAAATACAACAACAACTGATTATAATCTATGGGGAAAAATTTGTTTCCATTCTGATGAAAAATGGGCCTTACTCAGCAGAGGACTTTAGAATAATAACAGTGTATATAAAGCCAAATATTGTGATCAGAGATTTGTGCATTGATGAATTTTTGGAGCTTCTTTATTGGGTTTAATTGCCTTTTCCCTCTGAATCACACAGTCTCATGACAATTTAAGCTTCATAGAATACTATGAAAAATAGTCCTAATATCATAGTTTAAAATCTCCATAATATACTGATATAAAGATATATAATTAAGGCCATAAAAGGATAGAAAATATAGTTTAAGGTGTCTGTGGTGTGTCTTATACTTGGGTGGTTCAGTTTGATTCATAAGAACATAATAAGTCTCTTGGATCAGACCAAATTTAATCTACAGAGTCAGCTCCTGCAAAGTCTATAAACAGAACATACAAGAATATTCCTCTGTTCTTCATGCTATACCTTGGAAATTGGGGTGATATTGAGCACCCAAAATAGGAATACACAGGTGATGGGGTTAATCTCTACTGAGCTACTTAAAATCTTCTGATGTGTAGTGAAGGTTTCCTTAATGGTAGAATATGTATGAGGCAGGATGTATCCTCTGAACTGTCCTTCATTATGTCAGGAGAAAACACCTGGGTCTTTAATTAATTCACAGCCTTTCATCAGCATCATGAGGAGACAAGATGTGTCCACTACTGCAATGTTTTTCAACCTTTTTTGAGCCACTGCACATTTTTTACATTTACAAAATCCTGGGGCACACCACCAACCAAAATGACACAAAATGACACTCTAACACTATAGTTAATATGTTTTTAAATGTATTTATACACTCAGTGTGAAACCTGGGCCTGTTTCGATGAACACAACATAGATATCCTGGCAGGAATGGCAGAAAGACACACACGAAGGTCTTGCTCAACAGCTGGGAGTTATAGTTCACCCGCAATCAAAGAGCATTCTGAAGTCCACCAATGATGGAATGGAATCAAACTTCCCACATAGAACTCCCATAACCAAGAGAAAATACTATAAACGTTTGGTGGGCATTGACCTTGAGTTTTGGAGTTGTAGTTCACCTATATCCAGAGAGCACTGTGGAGGGGAGGGAGGGAGACGTGGGGTGAGTCTGTGCGGTAGCGCACGCACGGGTCACGTCTTCCTCCCTCCCCCCTCCCTCAGAAGTGGCAGCGTGAGCAAAGCGGGGCAAAGCAAGCAGAGCAAGGCTGGGAAGAAGGGAGCCTGAGTGGAGAAGAAAAAGTGTTCGGCAGGAGGGGAAGAAACGGTATTGGAGGTTCAATTTTGCACGGCACACCTGATGATCGCTCACGGCACACTAGTGTGCCATGGCACACTGGTTGGGAAACACTGCACTACTGCCTAGCGTTTCACCATTCAAGGTCCTTGGATGATACTGAGTTCTAATGTTATGTGAAATGGAGGAGAACATTTCTCTACCCGTTTCTACCACACCATACATAATTGTATACATCTCTTATCATGTTCTCCACTTCACTCACCTCTTTTATAAATTAACATTCTCCAGAAATTATAACACTTCCTTACAAGAGTATTGCTCCAGTGTTTTCACAATTTTGTTAGATACCACTCCTTTCCCAATATCTTCCAGCTCTACTATGTGGTTTCTGAGGAGAAGCAAAATTTCAGAGCTTTGCAGGATTTGTACAGCAACATTATGATATTGTCACTTTTGTTTCTAATTGCCTTCTTAATGGTCTCCATCATAGGTCATTCATTGCATGTAATTAAAAGGCTTTGCTCAGCTCATGCTGTTAAAAATGATTGTGCCACTCTTCACAAAGCTCAGCTGAGAATGCAATACTGCTGTTATGTAACATATCATGAATAATTAGGTTCCTCCCACATTCTCTTCATTAGTTTCAGATAATCTAAGTAACCCATTTTAAAACATATGACTATTTTCAATTATTGTTTCCAAACCCTATTTCTAATAGTTTGGTGTGAATAAAGCAGAGAAAGGTTTCAGCAATGTTTTCCTATCCCTATGGGCAGCAGGTGTTCAGAGAGAGAGGTTTGCTACAGGAAAGTCAATTCACTTCAGATCATGCACAGGTAATCCAAGAAGATGATGGAAGGTGCAGGTGCAAGGTCTCAGCCACTCCAGAGGTCATTGCAATAGCCAGTAATCCAGATATCCAACCCTCCCCGAAAAGAATGAAACAAGTTGTCATTAAATGTAGCCAGTCCAGTCACAGAGGTAGGATGGTTTTGGGTAACAATGATTCCCATCTGCTGGGAGAGTTATAGTTCTACTGAAGAGAGGGCACCTTGATGGCTTCAGCTAGCAGTTTCTCAGACTTTGGGAGGGAGTAATCTGGATCAGAAAATTCCTTGCAATCCAACTTCTCTGCTTTGGATTTCCTGGATTCCAAAGAATGAGTTGTTATGAATCCAGTTAGGAAAGAGCTGTCAGCTGTAAGTTATTGTGGGACGAACAACGATGACGAATGGAAATGGGGCAAAGAGGAGAGGATAGTGGTGTATGTATAGCTGTGGTTGAGCACCTTGTTATATATATTTGTTCATTTGAGAGAAGCTTGTTTGAGGCTTGACTTTTAAAATGCTTTGTATGTGACACTTTATGGTGCAATCCAATACTGTACTGTATTCAGCTCCAAATGATCTCAGCCGTCCTCCTGTAGAATATCTTCACTTCAGTAACTGACACAAGTCTTTATAGTAAGAATTGAACAAAGAAATACTTATTTATGGATTCTCAGGCATACAAAGCCTTTTCTTCACAGTACTGCCTAAGTATTTTTACAGTTGACTTTTATTATTATGAACACATGAAACTTTCTATATAACTTTCAGAATGGCCTATCCTATTCCAACTTGGTTTACTAACTTCCTTTTACTTTAAAATGTAATTCTTTCTTAGTCTCCTGACTGGGTCACTATAATCTTGTGGTTTCTTCACCTTATCAATAGATTAACTGTAAATTTATTTTTCAGAGAACATTTTCCCCTCAGTTCCACTGACTGATACTTATGCACAGATTATCCTTTACTTCAGTTCTGCTACTAAAGGCACAATACATTACTGAAATTATTTTCTCTAGCTCACAAGCTAGTTCCTAATTCAGAATGGTTCCTTTAACACTTTAAATATCAAGGCTGACGACTTTAACTTAGAATAGGAACCTGCTCCAGCTCTCACATAGCTAGAGACGTCTTCCCTTTAGCTCACCTGGCTAAAGACTGGCTCATATTTTAAAATGTCCACTCTTATGTTGTCAGTTAGCTCTGTCCCTTTTTTCTCTTAGCTCTTCTGAAATGGATACATTTCTACTGCAGGAGCTTCACTACTATGGCAATGTACCAACCAATCAGCTGTAGCTAAGGCTGGCCTGTGTTTGCCATATACCAACATTAATAAACACATTCAAAGCTTACATTATAATTAGATATTCCTTTACAGATGGGAAGGAAGGAAATATGGATGGATGGGATGGAGTCAAGGGCCTATTAAATTAGGGTTCAGGAAAAGTGACTCACTGTGTAGTATACAGATAAAATATATTGGATAATCTCTGACTTGCATGCTGTCATTGATATAGTACTAGTGAATGGAACAGTAAGGGATGCATTTCAGACTGTACAGACTGATGATGTGGAGAGATTGGATCTACCATGTTGCTGGATTCCTGCCCTTCGTGAAGTATAAGAGCAGCTGGGATTGAACCAGCAAGCAAAAGTTCAGTTTTGTCCAAGATAAACAAATACAATAGGCAGTTTCTTTTTAAAGCCCACCTTGAATTCTATCATGTTGGATAATTACTGTCTAATCTCCAATACCACATTTGAAAGTAGCGTTCTTCTCCCAAAGTGGATGTGAACAGGGTTCTTTGATTAATTAGAACCACCACATATATGTTAGATCCTTGTCCTTTCTGTTTTATTTAAAAACTCAGAGGGGAGCTAGTTGGATGGTTAATAGTAGTAGTCAGTGTCTCACTAAAACAAAGAATTCAAATACATAGCTGCATGTTAGTCTGGAATATCAATCTGATTTCAGGCCTTGCTATGGGACAGAGATAGCTTTGATGACACTGGTAGATGACCTAAATTGGGAACTATATGTGGGAATTCATTCCTGTTGGATGTTCTGGACCTTCCAGCAGCTTTTGATACTCTTGATTGTAGTATCCTTCTGGACATCCTTGACAGGATGAAACTTGGAATGTTTTCTAGCAACTCTGTTTCTTTCTAAAGGGTTGGACCCAAAAGGTAGTGCTGGAGGAGTTCTGTTCAATTAAGCTTCTTCTCAAAGTGAATTTTCCCACTGAAATGCACTGAAATGCTATTAATCTGTTCTGCCCCTCACATCACCCCCATTTTTGTTACGTGTTTTAAAATAAGAAAATGTATTTGATAATGCACATTCACATGGAAGAATAAAAAGAAAGATTGACTTTAAAATGGTAGAAGCATAAAGTTGTGGCAAGGAAGCACAGTGGAGGCCACAAAACGTGTGTTTGTCAGTATAACAGCAAGGCAAAACCTGCATATTCACATGGAAGAATAAAAAAGAGAGATCAGCTTTCAAATGGTAGAAGCACAAAGTTGTGACACAATGGTAGAAGCACAAAGTTGTGGCAAGGAAGCACAAAGTGAAGTGGCAGAAGCACAATTTTCTTCATGGTGTACTCTTTTCAGCTTCCCTCCCTCTCTTGCTCTCTCCCTCCCTCTCTTCATGAAGCTAAATATACCAGGAATAAAAAAACACACAAAATCAACTAACCCAAAGTTCCTCAAAGTAGACAAGAGCAAAGTAGACAGCAATCTCCCAAAGCAGAAAAGAGTATGAGGCACAGAGGCTGCTCCCTTGAAGCCCTAAAGCTCTGTGAAAGCCCGGCCAAGTAATGGCTCTTAACTCAAAATGCTCTAAAGTTGGGACAAGGTTCTACTGTATTAACATCAGAGACTGGTTTAGACCTAAACACCTGTCTTGGATTTAAATAGAGAACTCAACAGCCTCTCTCAGTGGTGTCATGTTTGTTATTAAATACCTTGGGGAATAGGACAGTGCTCTGAAAGAAGAATTCCAGGGAACAATTCAAAGTGCTTATGGCACATCAAGTGGTATACATCTTAGGTTGAGGCTATATACAAGATTGAATATTTTCATAGCATGCTGCCTGGGCTTTGAGATCTGAAACAGAGGCCCTTCTCTCAACTCCCCAACTTTGGAGATGCATTTGGTAGGAATATATAAATCTGAACAAGCAAGGTGAAACACATTGCATGGGCAGGTATGCTTGTGGTCAGCGACCATGAAGGTTTGCATGTGGCACCAGGTACCAGGATTCAACATGTAATAGGGTGGTAGGCTTATTTAAGACAGCCTCATGTGCTCCTTTTGATATCAGACAGGGGCTTCTTGAGAGCTGATCTCAGATTATGGAAGTCCCACCCAAGAGATGTTAGGCTAATTCCCACCTTCCTATCTTTCTGTCATGAGGAAAAAGATTTTCAATTCATCTACTGAGTATCTGTCAAAAGTGCTGGAATTAAAAAAAAATTCCCATGTATTCTTTGTTTTGAGGTTTTAGTTATGCTTTAATAATATAATCAACTTAATTTGTGTTTTAATATGCATATTTTGTGTTTTTGTTAGAGCTTTTTAATTATGTTGGAAGCTGCATTGCATTCCAGTCCTGGGAGACAGGCAGAATATAACCCAAATAACTAACTAAATAAATTCAAGTTCAAGTGGAGACTACAGAGATTTGTGTGCTGAGGAAGCTTGCATAAATCTATTGCCCAGGGCCTACCAACGCTTGAGTTGTATATCCTTGGTGCTAGGAGCATAGCCCCTGCTTGATATTGTAAATACTGCTAATTAATATTATCTGATTGGGATGAATTTAGGTTCTCTGTTCTCCTTTCCCTGCTGAGAAATTGAGCAGCGGCTGTGATAATATCTAATTAGGGCTAAGTACACACATAGAGAAGATGGCTCTCTTCAACAAGGTCTGCTCAAGGACCTCCAATTGGCCCTTGATAATGATATAGTGCTAGATAAGTAGACCATTGTTTTGATCAAATAAGATCATGTTCTTATGTTCTGGTGCTCTTATATGGAATTGGATTAGCATCCAGGACCTACTGGCTACCTCAAAATTACAGAGTAAACTTATAAAGGGATTTCAATAATACATGAAACACAGTGGTAGGCTTAACATAGACCACTCATTCCAAACCCCCCAGACCTTCTTCACTCTTCAGGAGAGAAAAATGAAGGATTAAGCTCCTCATTAATACAATAGTAATATCAAGTGCTATAAGCAGATTCAATTCCTTTGATTTCTATCCAGTTCCATCTCTTCATTTGAATAGCTTCTGGTCCAAAGCAAAGACTATCAGAGTAGATGCTGAAAAGCAAAATGGTTTTCTGCAGTTTGGCTTTTAATTTTCTTCCTAAGCCTTCCATCTTCCTCTAGTGACACTGAGCAAGGGCTGCTGAACTGCCAGGGCAACTATTTATTGCTATTCTATATATGTCACTGCCCTGCTGCCACTGGCATGTGTAGCCATCAATCAAACCGAACTACCCACATGTTTGATTTACTGTCACTGAAGCAAATCTGTTTGTGGGTTTCCACAACATAAAGCATCCTCCCCCCTGGATTGATTCCCTGATTTGCATGTAGCTGATAGACACCATTTCATTATTCTTCCTGTGCATTTATTCTGGAGTTATCAGTCTTTGAACATTTTAGCTCCTTGCTTTTATGTGCCTGATTTAGCTTTGCAATCATGCTGATATGTTCTCTGATCAGCCATGTTAGAGAATTCCCTCTGTCATACTCATCTCCCTTTGTGCCTACGCGGAACCTGTCAGAAGATTAAGTGATTAAACCTTAAACTGGGCCATTGCAAACAGACTTGTGGCACACCTGGTGAAAGCACTGAAAAACAGCAGGCCTTTCCTCCTGGCAAAGGGCCCTACACAGACACATTGCAGTGAACCTATTAGAACATAAAATTGAGTTTGCTCACTGGCATCTGGTTCAATTTATATTCCATGAAGGGGATCCAGTAGGAGGATAAATGCTTACAAAACTGGTCGCTTGTAAGGAGGAAGATAATACAGAGTACAAAGGTTGCTAACTTAGTATAATGTCAGCTCAATCAAATGGAGCTGAGAATATTCCTGTCTGCGTTAACTGACATTTCCCTGCTGAAAAGAGAAATCTTTTCGTTTTATTTTAAAGTAGCTCACCTAATCCTCCTTTTTAATATCCACAACCTGCTGCTATCTGGGAATGTAGCCAAATAGAAGGCTCATAAATGTTCACTTCATGGAAGTAAGTATTTGGAAAAGGAGAGAAAGTGATGTATGCGTTTTCTGACCAAACCAGTACTTAATACTCATATTAATTAAAGATTACTGAAATCATTATGCTTCATAAGAATGCTACAGAAATTGAAAACTTCTTTACAAGAAGGTGCATGGCAGACATTGAAAAATATACATCCTGCTCATTGATGCACTTGGCAACCTAGCCCTGTTTCAAGTGTTCAGTCAGGATATGGTCAGCTGAATGTAGGAAATGGGTGCTGGCATTTATTATCCTTTTCCCCTTAGTTCAGTGTTTCTCAACTTGGGGTCAGAACCCCTGGGTGGCTCACGAAGGGGTTTCAGAGGGCTCGCCAAATACAATCAGAAAACATATATTTCTGATGTTCTTAGGAACCCCAAAGATCTCTTTGCCTGTCCTCTTCCTTTTTGGAAACAGATGGTGAATCCTACCACCAAACGCCCACTTCTGCTGTGATTGGCCGGCCTCTCAGCTGGCCTCTCAGACAAGGGGAGGGCTGTTTCTGAGACTCCAAGTGGGAAGGGGAGAGCAGGCATGATCGGCACATAGCAGCGTAGTGTGCATGTGTGAGCGAGGGAGAGCGTGGGAGACTGGAGGGAGGTTCGCGTCAGCAAGTCCCTTCAAGGCATAGGGATTCTGTGTGGTAAGTTTGACCCAATTCTATGCGTGGGGTTCAGAATGCTCTTTGATTGTAGGTGAACTATAAATCCCAGAAACTGCAGCTACTAAATGACAAAATCATCCCCCCCCCACCACCAGTATTCAAATTTGGGTGTAATGGGTATTTCTGCCAAGCTTGGTCCAGTGAATGAAAATACATCCTGCATATCAGATACTTACATTATGATTCATAACAGTAGCAAAATAACAGTTATGAAGTAGCAACTAAAATATTTTTTATGGTTGGGGATCACCACAACATGAGGAACTGTATTAAGGGGTCATGGTATTAGGAAGGTTGAGAAATACTGCCTTAGCTGAACTAAGTGGACAAGTCTGATCAGGAATTTTCTTTGCATTCAGCCAAACACTGATATATCTCTGAAAAGTAAACAAGGTCCTTGATTACACATCTGGCAAGGGCTGGGAGTGGGCATACTGGGATTTATTGGGAAAACTATCATGCACGACCATCAATCCTACATATTATGTTCAGGCTAAATATTTGTATAGGACTCTTTATCAAAGAAGACAGGTGGGAGCCATGCAGCAATTCAAATATGGTTGGACTGTATGTCTCAGCAGCCCTACTTAGGTTTGTGAAAGATGAGGCAGGCAAGACTTGCAGATTTGGAAGGTCACATGATTTTCACCCCTGCATTGGGTTAATACAAGTGGAAATCAGATTGGGCAACTTTTTTTTGCCCACTTCTCATATTGACTTTTTCAGTGAACATCAGCCATTTAGAGTAGCCCAAGGGAGCCTCAAAAGATAGCAAAAAGCTTGCCACCACCTTAAACATTGTTCTATTTATCTCTGCTTCCAGATAACCAGCATAACATCTTCCTGATGAAATTCTTGAAATGTGAAGTAATTTAAGCATAAATAAATGTCGACTTTTCAGCAGCTTGTTTTAAAATTTTCGCTCATTAATCCCTGTTGTCCTAAATAGTCTCTCTTCCCTTGTCCAAATTATTGCTTTGTCCTTTGATACTGATTCCTTTTATATTTAAGGAATCCGTTTGTTGTTCATTCGTTCAGTTGCTTCTGACTCTTTGTGACCTCATGGACCATCCCACGCCAGAGCTCCCTTTCGGCTGTCACCTCCCCCAGCTTTTTCAGAGTCAAGCCACTTCAAGGATACCATCCATCCATCTTACCCTTGGTAGGCCTCTCTGAATCAGTAAGGAATTTCACCAGTTCCTTAGACAGATTTTCCTTAACCTGTTTTGTTTTCCTTTCTAAGGAGTGCACTGTTTCACTTTTGTTTTTTCTCTTAGAAGTCTTGGAATGTGTTGTTTAGATACTATCTTGACTTTCTCTAATATATCTTCACCAGATCATTTTCAATATTAATCTCTCCATTTGCATTCTGCACAGATAGCCATTAATTATATCCTTGGCAAACCAAAATTATTATTATTCAATTATTATTCTATGGAACTTTCTACCACATTGGATATAACTGATCATAGTTTTTTAATTAGATTTCTTTCATGACCTAGAATGTATGGATTCCTTTCTTAATTACTTTGTGTTTTATCATCATCATCAAGTTTATTTATACCCTGCTTTTTCTCTCCAGAAAGTGTCTGTCGTGCCCCATGACCCTCACTGTTTACCATTTTAGACCTTTTTAGTTAGAGACTTGATCTTAAAAACCTTCTTTTTGAAAAGGCTGCATAAAAAATAAGGTTTTAGCCTTCCACCAGAAGGATAGCAGGGAGTGGGCCATATGGCTTCCCTGGGCAGAGAGTTCCAGAGTTGCGGGGCAGACACGAAGACAGAAGGCCCGCTCTCTCGTTCCCAACAGTTGAGTTTGAGATGAAAGTGGATCCAAGAGAAGAGCCTGTACTGAAGATATCAGGGCCTGGGCAGGTTCGTACAAGGAAATGCAGTCAGCCAAGTAGCCTGGACCTGAGTTATCTAGAGTTTTAAAGATCATAACCAGCACTTTGAATTGTGCCTGGAAACAAATTGGCAGCAAGTGGAGCTGCTGCAATAGGGGAGTTGTCCACTCTCTACAGCCAGCCCCAGTTTGCTACATGGCTGCAGCTCTTTGGACCAGCAGAAGTTTCCAAGCACTTTTCAAAAGCAGTCCCACATAGAGCATGTTAAGTAATCCAGATGGGATGTATCTAAGGCATGCACCACTGTAGCCAGATCTGACTTCTCAAGGAACGGGTGCAGTTGGCACAGAAGTCTTAATTATACGAAGGCCCTCCTGGACACCGCAGAAACCTGGGCCTCCAGGTTCATGTGAATGTATAGAATTGTAAATGCTGAATATAGGAGGACCCCCATACTATGGACCTGTGTCTTCAGGACGTGTAACCTCATCCAGCACAGGCTGGATCCCTATTCCCTAATTTGCCTGTCTTGTCTGGATTAAGTTTCAATTTGTGTGTCCTCATCCAGCCCATTACCTATGACAGATATTGTTTTAGGGTCAGGACAGTTTCCATGGCTTTAGGTGGGAAGGAGTAGTAGAGTTGGGTGTCATCTGCATGTAGGTGGCATTGCACTCCAAAACTCTGGATGACCTCTCTAAGTAGTTTCATGTATGTGTGTTGGGAATCAAGAGCTGTTAGGCTCAAAAATAACCCTCCTTGGAGGTGATTCCACCAAAATATAGCAGAGTGCAGAATGCAACATTCATATGCAACAGAAACTTACATGAAATGAGCCAGGTTTGGGTCCCATTTAAGAGGATTGAACAGGATTGCAGATCCACAAGTCATAGGATCAAAACAAAAGGATTTATTGTAAATAGAGAAATCCAATCAAGATAGGAAAGGTTACTTGGAGCTAACTAGCTTTGCTAAGCTATCCACTAAGGGAAAAAGAAAAAGGAAAAATAATAAAAGTTACTAACTATTACATCTTGCCTCAGACAAAGGCAGGATGCCTCCTTTCTCTATTGAAGCAGAAGTAGAACTCTACAGCCGCATGGCCCAGCCAGGAAACAAAAGGGGATAAAAGGCCTTGCAAACAGGAAATTACCTTTCTAAAGGTTTACATTCATGGCAGTCAAAGGGGGGGAGTTTGGCATGCAGGGTGAATGGAAACAACCCCCCTTCTAAACCCCTTCTGGAGGTAAGCTGCTAAAGGAAAGGGAAGGAATCCCTCACTCTAACCTATTCTAGGCTAACTTCTCCACATTGAGGACTGGAGACTTGCACAGTCAGGGATGAAACCTTGCAATATGTTAAAGAGCATGGGGGACAAAATGGAACCCTGAGGAACCCCACAGGTCAACAGCCAGGGGTTTAAACAGGAATGCCACAGCATAGCGTTCCGGGTATTGCCATCCAGGAAGGGTTGTTGAAGGTTTTTTTGGGCTGTATGGCCATGTTCTAGAACAATTCTCTCATGACATTTCACCTGCATGTATGGCAGGCATACTCAGAGGAACAACTTGCATGATATGACTAGACACAGTATGTTTCACTAGCTTCTTTTTATACCATTAAGTTGTAAATATTGTAGAAAAATCTTGGACATATAAAGCATACAATTTGTTGTCAAAGGCTTTCATGGCTGGAATCACTGGGTTGCTGTGAGTTTTCCAGGCTTATGGCCATTTCCCAGAAGCATTCTCTTCTGACGTTTCGCCCACATCTGTGGTAGGCATCCTCAAAGGTTTGAGGTCTGTTGGAAATTAGGACAAGTGAGGTTTATATCAATGCCTTGCAGATCAAAGCCTGACAGCTTTATGCCTGGGGGAATCTTTTTGTTAGGAGATGTTAGCAGGCCTTGATTTCTTCATGTCTGAAATTCCTGAGTGTTGTTCTTCATTTACTGTCCTGACTTTAGAATTTTTAAATACTGGCAGCCAGATTTTGCTCATTTTCATGGTTTCCTCCTTTCTGTTGAAATTGTCCACATGTTTGTGGATTTCAATAGCTTCTCTGTGTAGTCTGACAAAGATCCACCCATACATCAAGGGAACCACTGACCGCATAGGGAAGCTGATGAGGAAACACAACCTACAAACTATTTACAGACCCACTAAGAAAATTTAGCAAATGCTACATTCAGCAAAGGACAAAAGGGATCCTCTCACCTCTGCAGGAGTCTATCATATTCCATGCAGCTGTGGACAAGTCTACATAGGAACCACCAAGCCAACGTCCAAACACGAATCAAGTAGCATGAAAGGCACTGCAGACTAAGTCAACCAGAGAAGTCAGCCATAGCAGATCACTTGATGAACCAACCTGGACACAGCATACTATTTGAGAACACAGAAATGCTGGACCACTCCACAACTACCATGTCAGACTACACAGAGAAGCTATTGAAATCCACAAGCATGTGGACAATTTCAACAAAAAGGAAGAAACCATAAAAATGAACAAAATCTGGCTACCAGTATTAAAAAAACTCTAAATCCAGGAATTTCAGACATGAAACAATTAAGGCCCGCTAACACCTCCTAACAAAAGGATTCCCCAGGCATTAATCTGTCAGGCCTTAAGCTGCAAGGCCATTCAATGCTAATCATGGTGGCTAATTACAACATTCACACCTAGTTCACACAGACAAGAGTTCTTTCTCCCATCCTGGACTTACACAGATATATAAACTTTACTTGTTTTAGTTTCCAACAGACCTCAAACCTCTAAGGATGCCTGCCACAGATGTGGGCAAAACGTCAGGAGAGAATGCTTCTGGAACATGGCCATACAGCCCAGAAAACTCATAGCAACCCAGTAAAACATACAATGTCTGCAATTACAGATTTATTCCATTTATAGTACTAAAAGTAATATTTTTTCAGATGTGGATGATACCGTTCCTTCTTTGAACAGTACCACATCAGCTGCCCATTGCTCAAGCCAACAAAGTGGTCATTCTCCTAAAACTGATGAAAGGGAGAGGAGGAAATCAGAGCTGCTCTAATCCTCATTATCAAAACAATTCTCTTTTGTGCAGAGGAAGAGTTGCCTCTTAGTGGTCCTCTCTCCTTGGAAAAACCTTCCAAAAAATGGGAAGTCTTACTATGATTTATTTATTTTATTTATACATCAAACTTGTATACCCCCACTCCCCGAAGGCTCGAAGCGGTTTACAACAGTTGAGGTACAAAGTGGGGAAGGGACAGGGGGGGTGGGGAGGGGGGGAAGAGGGGAGGGAGTCCAACGGCAATGGTCAGCTAAGGCACCGTCCTGTCATCAAAAGGTGGCAGGCAAGGAGGCCCCAGCAGGATCGCCGATACCCGGGTACGGGGAAGAGACGCCGCCCACAGACTTCCATATGGCCGTCTGTGTTGGGTGCTCTGGGTCGCCCGTAGAGTGTCCACTCCGGCCCTCGTAGTGGCCGGGTTTGTCGCTCGGAGCTCTGGCTGTCTGTAGCAGGAGCTCCAGAAAGTCCTGGATCGGAAAGGTCCTCTGGGGCCTAACCGCCCTCGTGGGACGCCTCTTCACCAGCGAGTCGATAGGAGGCCTGGCTCTGGAGGCTCGACCCTCACGGAGGGGAGCCGTTCCTGCCTCACACTCTACCCTGCGCTTCCGCATCTGGCGCAGCCGCCTCCTCTTCCGGGGGCCTTGCTGCTTCCGGGCAGGGTCCTTGTTGGGAGTGGGGTCCTCCAAGGGTGGGGCTTCCGGTAGGTGACTGCTTCTGGGTCCTGCTCCTTCTCTGGATCCAGGCACATGGTGCAGGAGAGTGTCCTCAAGGCCGGCCGCCATGTTGGGCCGCTCCATCTCAAGTTGGCTCCCCCAGCTTCTTGCAGCATGGCGCCGGCGGGCGCGGGAGTTTCGGGGAAGAGCCAGGACGGCCGAGATGTCAAGCTCAACCGTCGATGGGTCAATCAGTGTCGGTGGGCCCTCCGGGCTTGCCTGCAGGTCTCCAAAGTACTCAGCTGTCTCCTCCACTGAAGGTAGGCGGCAGGTCTGTGGGTCACCCTGGCCATCATGGCTCTGTGTCTGGATTGGTGTTGCCAGTGCCCCTCCAGGTGTCTCCACCATCCTCAGGGCATTGTCGCCAGTGATGGTTGGTCCGCCTTCAACACTGAGGGCTAACCTCTCTTGATCTGGTCCCAAGCTCTCGGTGGGAAAGTCCCACGAGTGGTCCCAGTCAAAGTCTGGATCGGTGGAGGGCTCTTGCTGGGGTTCTTCCTGGGGACTAGTCCATTTGACAGGTCTGCAGTCCGGGAGTGGGACCTGGGGGACCTGAGGGCAGGGCATGCCCAGCCTCCCCAACAGGCCACCAAACCTCCCCCTAAACTTCTCCACATGGCCCGCAAGCTTGTTGTACTCTTTGATTAGCTCCGCAACCGTGCTGGGGTCGAGCCGATTGGGAGATGGGCCCTGTGGTACCGGTGAACTGCTTCTCGGGATCTCAGGTGCCTTAGGTGGTTGAAGGCCCCGGCCCGCTGCAGGCGTCACCTCCACGGGGGGGGGGGTCTTGACCGGCATCTCCTACCGAAGGAGAAAGAAATGTGCGGAGGCAGGTGTTATTGGCTGAACGAACCACCGGACTTGTCGCTCCCGCTGCCCATCATGGCCCTCACCTGGTGCAGGCCTTGGGAAGGGCGACCAGTCTGTTGACCCATGCGGCTTCAGGGACCTCCGGCGCAACGCTGCTGCTTTCCCCAGCCAAATCAGGTTGTCGGGGGTCTGTGGGTTGCCAAAAACCATCTCCTGGGACGGGCAATCCACCGTGGTCTCCCCCCAGAAGGATCCATGGGATCGGCGAGTTGTATCCAGGGCAATATCCAAAGGAACTGGCAGCTGAGGCTGGAGCTCACCCGAAGGGACCTCTACAGCCGCCATCTTGTTCAGCAAACTTGGGCCCTCCAGGTGTTTTGGACTTCAACTCCCACAATTCCTAACAGCCAATAAATCAGGCCTGGGAGTTTGCCCAGGCCTGATTTAGAGCATTCTCTGGAGATGAAAATCTAAGGAGACATTTTATTAACTGTGGCAAAAATGCTACATACATAAGTCCCGAAATAGAGTATGAGATAATTTAAACCAGTTCCAGTTTAGTGACAGAAGAGATTGTTGCTAGAGTCAACAAGTCTGATTGCGTCTCCATTCTGGCTGATGAAACTATGGATGTATCAGCAACAGAGCAGCTTTCGTTATGTCTTCGCTATGTAGATTTAAAGGAAAACTTACCAGTCATCCGAGAAGATTTTGTAAGATCCATACCCATGTACGACTAATTGGCAGAAAATGTCACTAAAGTTATCCTAGAAAAGTGCAACATGTTGAAATTGGACATGAACAAGTGTGTAGGGCAGGGCTACAATGGAGTTGCCACCATGGCTGGCCATCTACTGGAGTTCAAACAAGAATTCGAGAAACATACCCAAAGCAAGATATTTTTATTGTGCAAGTCATTGCCTGAACCTTGCATTGAGTGATACATTTTCAAACCCTTCTGTCAGAAATTGTCTTGGAACAATAAAAGGAATAACAAATTTCTTCAGAAACAGTTCAAGTGCTAACAATATTTTGCAGATTAATATTAGCGTCCATGTGCTAAAAACAAAGAAAAAATGACTGACACATTTATGCGAGACTCGCTTCATTGAGAGGCATGACTGTCACATGGTAAACTGTCCTGTCACATGCTCTCCTCAGCCTAACAGGGCTGAGGGAGAAAGGAAGAGAGGGGGTGGAGCCCTGGCTCCTGGCATTACTCCATTGCCGCTACAGCCAGCCAGCAGCCAAGCTGCTTCCTCTTTGAGAAAGAGATTGATCGAGCAATCAGGAGCTCATTTTTGGTCCGTTCGTCAATGCTTTTGCATGCAACTGCCAGTCTAGCAACCACAGCCAGCTAGCCACAGCTTAAGAGCCCTTTAGGATAATTTTCTTTGTGTGTTGGTTGTTTTTCCTATTTACTAGGATTCATTTAGAGAGTGAGTTGGCCAAGGTGCTGTAATTGGAAAAAAAATCATTGAAAACCAGTGGATGTACAAATCTTTCTGAAACCTTGAAGGAATTGTGCCCTGGTTATGTTTCGTCATTATAATGAAATTCAAGGGAATAGCTCTTGTAGTTTTTTTAATGTTATTCATAAAAGCTTAATCTCCCCCTTGGGGGTGGGTGGGGTGGGTTTGAGTGGTAAATATGTCTTATAAGTGTAGCAAGTTTCATCCTGATAACCATAAAAATGACAGAGAAACTGGTCCCAGAAGTGTTCCCATTGGCGTGAATGGGCAGATTAACAAAACAAAATATTAACACATTTTTGGTGTTCCGAATTCAAAACAAAACGGACTCCTCAAGATAGTTTAGAAACACTTATGAAACAAATCAGGGGCATACTAAATTCATATTTAGAAATGAAACAGAGTTTTGGCGTTTTGCACACCTCTAGTGTGTAAGATTGGAGCATCAGTCAGACTGCCAAATATTTCTGCAAACTAAAATAGATCTCCTGGCTGTAATACCTTACTTTGGCTATGATACCCAGAGATGATACAGCCAGAGTCATTTGACCTATGTTTTCAGTTTGCCTGCATGCTTTTTTGATTGATTCTTTTCAAACCCTGCATATCCAGAGTAAAGCAACAATGAATCAGGTCCAGAGTTTAACTCTTCCAACTGAACAATTTCCCCCAACTGCTTGTCTGGAATATATATTTGGTACAATTAGTAGCTATGCAAGCTGCATAGGTCCAATGTAGATGAAGTGAACTGGCAGAATATATTCCTCTGATATTAGAAAGGAGTTTGTTCCTTTTTGAAAGTAAGGTACGTTAGAAGTGAAATATTTTCAGCTTGGGTTCTGTCAAGAAATCCATTCATTAAATACCTTTAATTTCCCACATTAAAAAGTATGAAATAAATGTCTGGAACCCATGTATATTATGTTAGAAATTTAGCGTTGAAACTTAACAATGCTTTCACAAATGAGTTGGACAAATATTCTCCCAATTGGCATTTTTCTTCCCATTAATATAGTGCAGCCAGGTTTAGTCTTGGCTGATGGCCAGAGGTTACCACCGAAAAGTAGGTATTGAGCAGTGTGATTAATGAAGGTTCAGTGACTCACCTGACATAGACTGTGCTTCATTTCCTCAGAGTTCAGAGCAGGTAAATTACTCAGAGTTCCAAGCCTAAAAGCTCTTAAAATACCTTGTTTAGGAATATATTTGAAGAAGGTATCATTCATCATTTTCATGTTTTTATCAGCAAGATTAATTAAATGTCCCCTGAGATTACTTGCATGCTTGTAGCCAGTCTATCTTTGGAAAATAAATGCCCATGCCTAGAGTTTATCTTCAATTTAGTGGAGTTTCACTCAAATATTTCATCCAATTAACAACTTAAATTGAATTCCCTGACAATAACAAAAGCAAACATGGCCCTTTCATTGCCTAGCACCTGGTCATTTTAGAATCATTTGTCATTCTTGTTCCAACTGGGTGTCAACCGATCTGCTTCTGGCATTGGCTTAAGACCAGTTCTGCAAACTAGAAATCCACAGTGGGCTCATTACTTGGGTTTCTTTGAGGAACTAATCAATTCCTTCATAGCCAGAAGGACAGCCTTAGACATCTCCCTTGTTCATAATAACCAGAGTGGAAGCTCTCTCTGTGTTTCAAATTACCAATGAACATTTATTTTGGAGAAAATAATTTCATACTTATAAACATAGTCACTTATTTCAGTTAGAAAAGTGAGAAAACTATTTGCAAATTAATGTGTACTTTAAAAATATGTATCCAGTTTCGGGCGGCTTCTTCTAGTTTGGCAGGCTTACACAATATATGAATCACCATTGTAAGAACAGTTGGCAAGACCAACCATTTATAAATATTGGGCTTTATTTTTTCTATTTTTTAAAAAAATAGCACAATTACTAGAGTCAAGACACTGAGGAGCTGAAATAAAGAGATAAAATACTCCTCTCTCCTCTTTGTAAATAAAAATATTTTGACACTAGTTAAGAGACAGAATCTTTTATTGCACATGTGCCAAGGCCCAAGGGCCAAATCTGACCCACTATGTCACTTTATGTGGCCCTCCAAATGCTGGCCTACAACTCCTATATTCCTCATCATTAGCCATCATGACTACAGCATTTGGGAGTTATGATACAGTAACATCTGGAAGGTTGAAATGTGTTCTGTTTTGTTAGGATAGTGGATTTGAATTTAGATACAAGGCTTGTGGATGTGATGTCTGACAGTAAAATATTGCTAATAATCTTTCCTCAATCCCAGAGCCACAAGTGCTGTTGGGTTGCCATTTCCATTTTTAACATGTGGACTAGAGTGTTACACTCATTTTCATCAAGGGCCAATAGAGTCCACATGTTAAAAAAATATGGCTGGCCCTCTGTATCCATGGAGTGTTCATCCATGGAATCAACTGCCCTTTGAAGACAACCATAAGGTTGATGTGGCCCTTGATGAAAATGAGTGTAACACTCCTACTCCATTGAATCTAAGAAAAGCAGGACACCCAAAGGCATAAAGTTTAGACCTCAAGGCATAGATACTTTCAACATTTCATGGCCGCAAGACAGCTTTCTCATTCTAGCTGATGTCATGCCCAAATACATACCAGAAATATCTTTAGAAATAGCTATCTGTTCTGGAATTGTTTCTCTGTTAATCAACCACTGCCTAATTGATGTGCCTTCATTTTTACTTGTATTTTTCATTTGCAACCATCTACATGCTCTTTAAATTAAAAAAAATACGGATGTACTGTTATCGTTTTCAACAAAGAAAGATTTTTATGCTAATTCGTATGGGTTAATTTCTTATAAACTTAGCTCAAAAAGCACAGAAAATTTCAAAAGAACGTAACAGCCTAGCTGTCAATCTCAAAGTGCATGGGAAGTAGAAGAATTATTAGCTGTTAATCAGTCATTTTTGACATGCCAGAAAGCATATCAAGTTTTCCTAAGATTGCTTTACAAGCAACCTCAATTGTCGAGCGATGTAGTGGTGCAGTGCTCAGTTTTAACCTCTACAAGGCAAGGCAGTTCCTCTCAGGCTCACCAGTTGACATCTTGTTAGTGAGTTTTGGTGGCAGAAATCCAGTTTGACTCAACATTGACAAAAACACACCTTTTCAGTGTCACAGCCTTTCCAATGTGACCATGAATACAAGGAGCAACAGGGATGCATTTTCTGTTGGTTTTTGCAGCGAAGTCTTGGTGATAAGCAATAATTATGAAGTGTCTTAGATAAATCAGGATACGGAGTCATCTGTACAAATCAACAGACACTTTATTGACCAAACACAATCCACCTCTCACCGACATACATTCTCCCAGCACACTACAGATAAGATTGCACAACTTATATACAAAACGCCGAGGGATGCTTGCATCGACGTCTTTCATCACTACTCATTCTGCTGGTTAACCCTTTCTGCACCAGCAGTGAACATTGCATCATTTCCTCTTACACAGCTCCATACACACACACACACACACACACACACAAATTCACATTTCGTAACTACAATGCAATCAATCAATTTCAACATTTTCTTCAACTGGATACACAGCACTAACCTTATCTGTAGGGATTTATGGAAAACCTTAAGAGATCCCTCAAAATGTTTGTCATAGAGCATTCACCTGCAGGAAAATAGCTGGATACTTCCTGGTTTTCCATCAACATAGACATTGCCATATTTGGTGTAGCAGTTGAGGCTTCTATACCACAGGGCTACTATGGAGTGCCTGTACTGGAAAGTGTATTGCAGCTATGTGCTGGTGATACTTCTTATGTAGAAACTTGGTTCTTGTTTCCTTGCCTCAATTTCAAAGGGAGGAATCTTTTGATGCTAGTCTAGTGAGTTAAAAAACAATGACCATAGCCATACTTCTGATGCAGTCTTCAGGACACACAATGACTTTGAAACAGAATCTGGACCTTCTACCCTTTAATCCAAACTTGCTCTACAGTAAACAAAGCTGGAGTGTGCCTGAGATTTGCAGACATGTGGAAGCTAGCTACTTTTGCCCAGTCCATTGTGTTCACACACAAATCACTGCCATTATCCTTTACCTTCACTGATCACTGCAGGGAAGGAGATAGGCTGGATACATGTTTCTGTTTCCTGTGATTGCATCTGCTAAGATCAGATTTGATGAACAAGGAGAAGGTAACTCTACCCCTCTTCATTGAGCACATGGGTACCTGAATTATGCAACAGGTGATGGCTAGGCTCTCCAAGACCTGCTGACTGCTGAGGAGTGGTAGTGGTAATATGAGGACAAAGGGATGGACTCGACCACCTGGACCATGTTCTCCACATTCAGCAGGTATAAGCTGGATATCACTCACTAGATAACACTCAGGAATTACTTTGATCATAGTAAAACACAAAAAATGTGAAGTATTAGAAAGCTAAAGTAGATGAATGTATATAAATTTGTCCTTATCCCAATATATCATTATTGCCAATGTAGAGCCTAACTTTGGGATTAGCTCAGATTTCATACCTGTGGTAGAGTTTCAGGAAATACAAGGCCCATTTAGAGAGTAGTCCTTCAACCACATAAAATGCATAGTTTGTACAAACTCATGATAATTTAGCTGCAGCAGCTGCTGTTTTTCCTGATGATTGCTATGTGGAACATTAAATATGTCTTGCCATAATATATTTGACATTAATTTTAATCACATGATGACTGGGAATTAAATGGTGTTGTATCAGTGTAAAATGATTGTAGTCAGCAGCATGGCAGCCCAATGTGGCAGTAGGAGAAGTTGAATTCAGGACAAGGAGGTAAGGGTGGAGATTTATAGAACATATCTCCTTTTTCTTGCTCTCTATTCTATTTAGGATTTTGTCAGAAGCCATAATTAATTCCTCAGAGATATAGTGAGATGGAAATATAACAAATAAGTAACAACGAGACACAACCTCCATATCCCTAGTAAACCATTTTTGTCACTGTTCATATTCAGAACAGTCATTAAAGTGCAGACTGCATAACAAGTCTACTAAGAAGAATTACTAGTGGGAGTGAATAACTAATGGGAGTGAATAAGAAGGATGAAGTTATATCAAGTGTCTTCTCTGGAGCAGTTATCAAATAGTAGGACCACCTACAGCTCACTTCAAAGTAAAGAAATGCTGTGGAGAGTCCATGGAGTCTCCAGGCTTTGAAGGAATTGAAATGTATATTTGAGAGCAGTTCTCAGTTGCTGCCTACCCTCATATAAATAGAATTTGAAATCCAGCTTTAACATACCTAGAGCAACTGTAGTTAAGCCAATATATATATATCTGTCTTTTACCAGGGAAATACCAATTTCAATCTCCCTGGGGTAGGATTTCAGGCAGAGTTTGCAAATAAATGCTAAGTTTAGTTTATTAAATAACTAGGTTTCATATGGCTGATTCCTAAGTGCTAGTACCTGTACAGCCAAAGGCAGGGAGACACTACTGAAAATACCAAGTTCAGCTCTCACTAGGTGTTTTAGATGAAACAAACTCTATCATTGACAAACATTTTCTTGAACTTTCAAAGCTTTGCTACTGTGATGATTGCAGAACCTTAGTAGCAGTTAAATTCACTCACAAGGAAATCTTGGAAATTTCTTGAATGCTAGGTTACTATTATACAGCAAAGGTACAAATGAAGAAAACATGGGCAACTTCTCAGTTCAATCCCCAAAAGCCCCACCCCCTCAAGTCCTGAAAGTCCAGGTCTCCCAGTATGAGCTAGTTTATGTCAGGGTCCTCCCCCCCACCTCCAGGCCCCAGAAGTTTTCATTCCTTGACCTTGGCTGTGAACTCATGGCATGGAGTATTTTGGTGCCTTGAACATACCAGATATGAGACCATGACACACCTCCATACATACACCCACACACACCCACACACACACACAGAGTATTTTCTGGCATATAAGAGTACGTTTTAACCCAGGAAAATCTTCTCAACAGTCAGGGGTTGTCTTACAGGCCAGGTGTCATTTTGTAGGGTGGATACTAAAACTTCCAAGCTGGACTGGAAAATCTGTGGTTGCCACATATGATGGGGGAAGCTCAAAAACGGCCAAAAATTAATATTACACAAATTTGTTACTGTTATTCACTCTGGGATAGCTAGGAATGGGACTTATTTGTTCAGATATATTGGATGACATTGTAGACAAATAAGATGAAACTGTTATCATTATCATGCTTATTATTTTGAATATATAATGGTATTTTAGTCGTACAGTCTTATACATACTTGTACAGAAGTAAGTTGAATTCAGTGACAGCTACTCCTATGCACATGAGTATAGTATTTCAGTCTACAGGAATCAATGAATAGGTATTTACATTTACATTTTGTTTTAATATATAGAAGACAATATTTCTACCCTATTTTTCATTGCAGCTAAATGGCATACACACATCACACAGAGTTACAGTACAAGCATGCACCATGTCTTAGTATGGTGTTTACACACAGCGTACAAAAGAGGAGGATACAGAATATGTAGATACTAGCTCACATCTTGTATTATGCCATATATGGATATTGTATATTGCTCTGTCCTTGACTGATATATTAATCTAGCAAAACAGTGTTGGAGATGGAGTAATGATAATAACAATGTGCATTCTGTCTATATTGAGGAGTGAAAGACTATGCTTTGAAACATAGTAAGGGAAATAAAAATAATAAGAGCAGTTACTGAGACATGGCTAAACATTTACAAAATCCATAGTATCAGTGAGCTATAATTTGATATATTCTTAATTTGCTCAGAATTTTACGCACTAAATTTACACTTAATTCATTTTGACCCCAATTGATGTTTCATTGAAATTAGTTTCTCGGTCACTTCCTATTACTCAGAACATAATAAAGCATTCTGTTTAATGTGCGAGTTAACCTTGAATTTGATGCCTTTTAATATCACTTTTAATTGGCCTATGAGTCAAACTTCAATGTTAGGAGTAAAAATAAAGAGTATTGATGCTGATGCTGGACTTGATCCCAGGAGCTGTTCAAATTAGGTTGAATTAAGTTGTAACACCATTTACTAAGCACAGCCATCAGGATTATTTGCCCTTGTAAATACTTAATATTAGTCAGCAGATGGTATTCAGTGCATGTTAACTATTTCACCATGTAAATGGAAGCATATGTTTCTCTCAGATTGATACATTATTTCCTCATTTGCAGCTTTGTGTTAATTTGTGAACTATTTAGTGATAATAAGTTGAGGTGATATTTCATCCCCACTCGGTTTGTGTAACAGATTTAATTGAGTATACAATAGTGGAAAACGCGGGTCTTTTAGCAGATTCTAGTAATGTGGAAAACTTACAGAAGGTGAGATATTTAATTTTGGCAGAAAGTTGGAGTGAGCTTTGGTAATATACATGGATGGGTTTCACAAGAGCCTTTAGCAAAGGTTCAGGAGAGCAAGGACATATGACATCTCCTGTAAGTACGATTTCAGGAAGCCAAATGCATACCTAATGGGACTCTAAAATCTATTTCTAGGAGTTAATCTACATCAAAGATGAAGTAGAAATGGCACATTTTCTTGTCATAAAGCATTGACAATCTGCACAGACTGCCCTTTCAATATTTCTGGATGGAAATCCAGTCCTTCGGAACATACTGTTCACTGGCACACTTCACATCTATGCTCCTGCCCATCTGTCGGAATGGCTTAATGCCTGCTTCCAAGGTGTTACATTGGCTTCGGTAGGGTTGAAGTGCCAATTAAACACAGGGTTGAAAGGCACTAGAGTACAAAGCTTCATTTTATCTACAAAAAAGGATGTTAACATGAAAGCCCTGTAAAACAATACATGCTGTCACTACTGTTATATTTGATTTGGTCCGCAAAGAATTTTCAGTAAGCACTCTCCTTCTGATGAGAGGAATAGTTCACCCCAGATTTGCTATAATCACTCTTAACACAGTTTTCATGGGTGTGTGTGTGTGTGTGTGTGTGTGTATGAGAATGTGAACAGTGTCGAAAGTGGGCCTGGTCCTTTAGAGTCTTTGATAGGACTTAATTTTGTTTCCTTCCTTGATTAACACCAACTTCCACCAGAACTGCTCTTGTTAAATTAAGCACCAAGATTTCCTGTTTGTATGCGAATATGAACTGCACTGAAAGCAATTCTATTGCTCCAAAACCTTCAAGGAGACTTAATTTTATGTTATCTTATCATTCATTTTATTCAGTCCTTTGGTGCCACTTGGTACCCCCTCACTCCACATTACTTAATGAAATTATTTATTTAAACCTAGGAACATAAAAGAAACAAGTCTAAAAATAAACTCAAGCGAACTAAACAGCACTACTGTCAAAATAAAAATAAAATAAACATCAGGCTTGGAAAAAACAAAAACTCCCCACCAATCATTCAATTCAGAAATCCCTACTGCTCTGTCTATGCACGGATGTATATCTTAGAGACATCAAATTCAAGCAGGGATTTTTTTCATATATTGGCTAGAATCCTGCTGGTGCATGCAGCTAGCATAAATATGCTGGCATAGGCACTGGTAGGAAGAGAGAGAAAAATCACAGGTGCAATGGCTATGAAAAAAAGGAAGGCACAGGAGAAACAGCTTGCTCAAAGCTGGTACATTTTGTTTACCTTCCTCTTGCCATTATGCTATAATACTAGAAAAAAATTGGAGCCAGATATATGGTGCAGCAGTAGAATTCATCTCATGTCCACATTACTTTAATCTATGTGTCAGGTCTATGATTATATCTTATCATAATTTTCTTCCTTTTGGTGTTTTTTGTTAGTGAAAAACACACCCAGTTTCTAATCTTTCCATTGATGCTTGAAGGGGGCCAACCAAATTGAGTATTACAAGATATTACATTATCTGAGCTCTATTACTAAGACAGCTGTCTCTGTCCAACCCATCTTTCCATCACTCAGAAGAATCTCAGAGGAGAATTGAGAGTCAATTTACATCAGCAAGCTTCTTTTTGTTAAGCTGAAGTTTGTGAACAGCTACTTTTAATCAATCTTCTCTCAATTTCTATAACAGAGAAAAGAAATATTACTACCGGATGTTCTTTTAAGGATATCTTTTTAAAATGCTTTAAATGTGCATTCAGAACTGATTTATTCTTAAAGGTTTGTTTACAAAAATCTCATTGTCCGAATGGCATTTTTAAGTAGGCATTCAAGATGAAACACCTGTAGAGCTTTTAACACTACCTTTTTTTAACCACCTGGGCTGTTAAAATTTTATTATCACATTGGACTTCATGATCCAGGACAAATATTTCCATTTCAATAAAAGAAAACTGTGTTTTATGGTCCTAAAAATTACCTTTTACTTATTTGGAATTCCCAATGTGGAATGTTAAATTATGCAAGGAAGCTTATTAATTTACTTTTTCTCTGATTATAAATCAGTATATATAAAAAGAAAACCCGTGTTATTCTGAAAATCCCAATACATACTAAACATAATAATAACTGATAGACACAGAGATGTCATAATAGGATTTGACTGCCAAATACCTAGAGTTTTGGCATGATGTTTATATGATGTATCCATGGGAGCCAGATGGCCTCTGATCTTGTAATCTGAAAAAAATCAACATCTTTGGATAATTTGTGGAGTGATGTTGAAAAAGACAATAATTATGCTCTGTATAATTATGCTCTGTAAAGAGAGAGAGAGAGAGAGTTTGGGTATTAGCTGATAACCTTCCTTCTCTATCCTTGTCAGAGCTTCTCAGGAGAGGCTTTTGTAACCTCTCCAACGACAGCCAAGAAAGTCAGTCTTTGGTTGATAAATCACTCCACTGATGGAGAAGACAATTAGACACCTGGAGAGAAGGGTAGTCAAATGACAGATCTAAAAATAATGACGACAATCATAACAAGGGTAATAACAACAGTGGGAGAATAACTCACTGGCACATATAATTTCTAGTTTGAATTATCATCACAGCCCAGGGAACATATCAGGAAAGCTTATAAGTGGCCTTTTCAAAGTTTAGATCATCAAAATATACAGAATTTAAAAACAAAATGTCCAGGGCAGACTACAGTGCACAGTGACCACAGGATCCTCTTGTTACCTTCTTTGATACTAATATTTTGAAGCTGTGGCATAGTTTTCCATCCTGCATGGCTAAATTTCCAAGGCAGGCATGATTTGCAGAAGCATGGGAGAAGAACTCGAGAATTGCAACTATGAAAAGCAGTCAGTGCCAAAATATTCTGTCTGAAGGCATAAGGGGATAACTACTCAATTTTTCTGCTTTACTTAGTACTGCAGAGAAAGCATTCCTTGAATTGAAGATAGAGGAAATGGCAAATTCATAGAAGTATCATGGATATGGATAAATGTCTGAACAGAGAGACAGAAAGTTGAATGTTTGTGCTAAAAAAGCAAATATTTGATTATATTATGCCCACAAGTAAAACTTAATAATTTCAGCAAATTTCTCCCTGGTTTGTGGCTAGACCTATACTACCATATCTAGTTTCCGAATCCAGATTAATTTCATTTAACTGGATTATATAGCAGTGTAAACTCACATAATCCAGCTCAGTGCAGTTAATCTTCATTCAGAAACTGTATTATAGCCAGTCTGTGAGAACATGAGGGTTACCATTCAGTTTTGGACCAGTACTTTGGAATTTCATTTGGGAAAATTCAACAGAATAAAATATACATAGTTTTTTCCACCCATGATATTTTGGGAACAGAAAAGATGCAAAATACATTTCCTTGCACAGACATCACTGTCCTTTGAACACTCCTGTGCAAACATACTGCTTTTTGTGCCCCAAACATTTTCTGCATAGCTTTTGTGTGCAGTGTATCTGCATAATACATTTTACTATTGTGAAAACCCCCCACAAAACAACTACTGGATATGATTTTTCCACATAATTTTGCAAAAAAGAATATCCCCCCTTTTTTTGATAAGGTGCTTTTAATGTAAGATCCCTCTTTTTGACAAGGCTGTATTAATGAAGGTTCTTTACATCCATAGTCTTTGTTCTGTAATTACTGGGAATTGGAGGGTGTCCTTTCAAGCCAGATGCATCACTGTTTAGCAATCAGGAAAGGATGGAGACATTTTGGTCTCTGACTTATCTTTTTCAGCAGTAGCCAAGAACATAAGTTATTACAGAAAGGGAGAAAGGCCATCTGGCCTAATTTCACAGCTCTTTTTGTGTACTGGATGAGTTCATCTCTCTGCTATCAGTTAGTCAGTGTTGATGCCACACACGCATATTCACACGCGCACACACACAGATAAGCACAAAATATTCCATTTGTATGTCTGTCCATGTGTGTGTATTAAAAACTCTGTTGCATCTCATACTTTTTGCCTCCATTTGTTTTTGTGTTTCGCATTAACATATTATGTTCCATAAATGCTATTCCTGCATTTTCAGTTTTTTAATGCCTAGATTATGTACTGCTGTGTTACGTGCTGCCATGCATTATATAGTAATGTTTCTTCCCATATGGCTTCAGTGTTCATCCTACACCCCCCTGCTTCAGTCAGGTAGACTAGCAGCCCAAAATCTATTTCGAAATTTCCGCAGCTCCCATGAGATCAATTGAGAGTGTAAGCATTGCGATAGTGTCCTTTCCTGTTTTTTCACAAGATAAAACTTTTTCATGAAAATGTTTACAAATGTCCTAGAAAAACAGTAGCTTTTCACCTTCTTCATGGGAATAGTGTATTTTATTTTACTGAGGCACATCTATAAAAACATTAAAAATATGAAAACGGGAAGAAAAAGTTACCTCACAGTTGGCAAATATTCTACATAAAAATGAATTATATATCCTTATTGCCAAGGATAAATCTGGAAGAAGTCCAGCTCAAGGAAAAAGCTGCCTTCTGTATTTTTCATGTGCAGATTTGAGCCATTTGATTTTTACCCATACATTTATTACAAAGCTACAACAAAAAAGTGATATTATTCAACTGCTAAATCATCTTTAGTAAAACCAGTTAAGTTCATCTCTTTAATAGAAATAAAGCACTGTGAAGCAAAAAAAATGCTTTAAAAAAAAGCAACATTGGAAAAAACTGATATACTGCTGTTGTCCAACTTCTCTAAGATTAAGCCTTAGTAATAAAGCTCTCAATGAAAGATTATGGATGCACTGTGGAGTTATAGGTACTTGACCTCCATTCCTGCTGGGAATGCCTCATAGAGTTTCATGGAGACTGGAGAAAAACGTTTCTCTGAGTAGGCAAAATTATTCAGTAAATCATTAGGTATTCTGAAAAAAATAGGCCTTTATATCCAAATGAAAATAAACTGCCAAATCATAAGACATTAACAGACAAGAAGTTATTTTATTTTGCTTGGTAGTCTCATTGAAACTAGTTCAATGAAACTAGCATAGATTTGGATGAATATGAATGGTTGGATGAACAGGGTTTGGTGCCTGGCCTTAATGGAGAAATGAACATAAAATAAAACACAAGCATAAAACAAACCAATACCAACTGTATTTTTATTGGTTATAAGAATAATTCAGATCTTATCACTTAGCTAAAAATTCATACTGATTCATGGAAAGATAGGTTAAAGGACCATAGAACATAACTTACATTCAATAACATCTATTCTTTTTGAATATAATAGTAAATATATAATTAAATAACATTTTATCAATTAATGGTAAAAGCCCATGTTTGTTTTTTTTGCATTCTTTGTTTATTGTTCTGAAACTACTTTTATGATATACATTTTCAGTTAATGAATGAAGTTATTTCCTCCCCCCAAAGGAATAACATCAACATATTTATTTATATCCCCCAATATTAAGATTCTAAAGAGCTTAAACTATTTATACTTCTCAGTTGGCACCCCCTTGTTGTGGGGGAGAGGGTTGCGTACTCTAATGAAGATGTGAGCTATGCTGGCGGTGGCATAATAGCCACTGTTAGGGCCTCCCATGCCAGACAGGTCACAACCGAAGGGTCTGACAAAGAGCATCAAAGGACAGGATGGGCTCTCTAGCCTTTTGGCAACCATCCTATGAGAAGGAAAACTCTGATTTCAAACCCGGGCAGATGGTGCTTGTTTAACCCTGTAAGGTCAACCATCTAAGAGAAGGAAACTCGAACCAAACCTACGACCTGAGGACCTCGCTGCCACTATCCTAAGCTTGCTAGGCCTCGGCAGACGAACCTTTGGTTTAAAGGGTGACGTCAGTTCTGTGCAAGCTGCACTCCACCAGAAAGGTCCATTGCACAGGCTCAAAGGACACATCCAACCTCCGAATCATCAACGCACTTGTAGAAAGCGTGGGATGAGTTCTTCCTGAATCTTCATTCGCGAAGAAAAGCCAAGAAACTATTTACAGTATTAAAACAACACCTCAACTTAAAATAATAGAACACATGGACCTGTACCCTTCCATACACACTATAAGGGAAGTATTCTGTATCTGTTTAAGCAATGTATAAAGAACATATTTGCTAATTATTGGATATTTGGTAGTTATCCATGAGAATTACATATATATGAAATAAGTATTATGATATTTCTGAACATGGTCATTCATTTCTATATACAGTAGAGTCTCGCTTATCTAACCTTCACTCATCCAATGTTCTGTATTATCCAATGCAGTCTGCCTTCTGCCCAGATCCACAGCTGTTTCAGTGCACTGTGATGTTTTGGTGCTAAATTTGTAAATACAGTAATTACTACTTAACGTTACTGTGTATTGAACTGCTTTTTCTGTCAATTTGTTGTAAAACATGTTTTGGTGCTTAATTTGTAAAATCATAATGCAATTTCAAGTTTAGCAGGCTTTTCCTTAATTCCTCTTTATTATCTAACATTTTCGCTTATCCATTGTTCTGCCGGCAGGTTAATGTTGGATAAGCGAGACTCTACTGTATTGTTTTTGGAAAACTGTGAAGATATAAAAGTCTGGGTTAAAACTGTTTTAAAAATTGCTGATTCTGCTTAATATCCATCAGTCACTCCGCAGAACGTCTTTGGCATCAGGCATTTGTATATTGCAAATATAAATGGAGTGCAGATATTAGATTATTTGTTGTACCTGTTATAAAGAAAAAATGCTCATGATGGCAGCAGAATTCTTATCATATGCACAGAACACACTTTAATGTTTCCATTAGTAGTCAGGTTGTGAGAAGTGAAACCAATTCTTCCAACTAAAAAGTGTTCTATAGAAATTTGCTGACTACAGAATGAAAGGAAAGATTATATTAGAGGGGATACGTGAAGAATTGTAAGAACCGTAATCTTGGAATGTTCATAAAAAACAATTTAGCTACTTGATTTTTAAAATGTTTTAAGAACGGTACTATCAGTTTTCCAAAATAAGAAACTAAGGTCTATAGAAATAATAGTATATGAAAAAGTCCGATTAGGCTTCTATAGATTATTCATTTTCTTTGCATTTTGTCACAGAAAAATGAGTTTGTAGCACTGGTGAAAACATCAGTTAATATCTTTCAAGTTTAAATGGCTCCATTCTGAATAAGTAAGCTAGGTAAATTTGTTTTCTTGCCAGGATGAATTTTCTTTTCAAATTGATAGCTGAAATAAAAAAAGAGTAAAACTAAAACAAGAAAAAGAAAAAAAAGACCTAAAATGCTCAGAAGAATAGCCTAAGTATCTGTATATTTAATCTGTTTGAGCATATGCATATTAATCAGTGTCTTCTTTTATACATTTCTATTCAGACATTTAAGTTACATTAAGTATAACAGTGTTTATTCCAGATATTACCTAGAATTGTAGCCTTGATCATCGTATGTATTTGCCTAATATAGACCACCTGAATTGCCTCTTGTCTTTCATACCATACTTTTACGTTAAGTAAATGAAAAGATATTCTTAAAGTGATATTATATGGAATTGAAGGATTAACCCAATCATAAACTATATATTGTGAGCAGTGGCATTGCTAGGTTTAGGGTCACCCAGTGCGGTTACTCATGGTGTCACCCTTATGGACCTCATCCTAAAAGTAATAATTTATTCTGAGACACTGCACAAAAATTATAGACTCACATTTTAGTGTCACTCCTTTCTTAGTGCCATCAGGTGCATTTTACAACTCCTTCAACACTTCCCTAGTGACACTACTGATACTGAGCAAATTGAGTGTAAACAAATTAATGAAATAAACATAAATAAGTACTTCGTGCATCTTCCATTATGTAGAATAGCCAGATTGGTGAATATGTCAGAGGGAGCTCAATGTGATCACAGAATAGTGGTTGTGGATCTACCACACAGGAGAACTCAGCCTGGCTTCAACATTTTAAGCTTCTGAGGAGTGGCCACCACTGCTTTATAGGGCCTTGGACCTTTAAAACCAGGCTTAGTCTTTGTTTTAGTTATGGGCGTTTTTGAAATTGGTTTTTAAAGAAAATTGTTTTGGTTTGCTTTTAAATAATACTTTAATTTGTTTTTATTTGTCCATTTGGGCATTGTTTTGAGGGGCAGAGAAAGCTAAGATGTAATCAATGTTACAATAAATGAAATCCTCTATTCACTTGGGAACAAGAACTGTTACATATAATGGTACTTATGTCTATGGAGATTCTGTGTGTGTGTGTGTGTGTGTGAGAGAGAGAGAGAGAGAGAGATTTTATTCTAAGAAGTAAAATCCTATATATAGGATTAACTTTCAAATGTCATGATCATTAGCCCCATTATAAGACCCTCGTTTCCTTGCTCACTATTTCACAATGAATTAGATTGAGTTGGCTGATCTAGCTTCTGATCTAGCTGTTCTTTCAGCAGCTCTGTCTCAGTTGATATCTGTGGAGGCACCTTTAAAATTGTTCTTTTAGTAGTTTAGATTTCCGCAATCTGACACTTTCCAGATACAAATCCCACAACTGGGTTTTTTTGTATGTGTAGTATTTGTAGTACAAATACATCTGGAAAATTCCAGATTGGAGTAGACTGCCGTAAAGTATAGTATCTAACAACCTACTCAGTTAGGTTTAAAACTCTTTTTTTACATTTTATCTTTTAAAGGCTTTTAAACAGAGGCTGGGTGGCCATCTGTAAGGGGTGCTTTGAATACGATTTTCCTGCTTCTTGGCAGAGAGTTGGACTGGAAGGTCCACACGGTCTCTTCAAACTTTATGATTCTATAATTCTACCTTCTGAGACTATGGCTATGCACATGACACACATCCTAAGCATATCAGGACAAAGTAAATTATCACAAAAGCACAAGTAAAGCATTCAATCCTACAACTTTTACCATAAGGCAGCAGTTATTGCATTTTAATGTTGCAGATGCTACATCAAGAGACAAAAGTGTACACATTTTCTTTGACATAAAAAATGAAAAAAATGCATGCCATTTTGACCTTTTTAAAACAATATTTTCAAATCAGGATCTGTATCTCTAATTAAGAAGACAAAACAAAAAAAGGCAGTCCATATCTCCACTGTGGTGTTTTGCAAACATGTAGGGCTTCAGGCGAAATATACTGATTTCTGTGGATGCATTATTTGTTTCTCTGAATCCTCAAGAGTGTTCAGATTTGGATTTTGCTCAATTTGGAGGGGTCCAATTTGAATTGAATGTCTTCCAAAGTAGCTCAATTGGTCTGAGAGTTCCCTTCATCTTAAACACATTCCTAACAAAAATGGAATTACTGACCAGATAAAAAGACTATAGAGGTCAAATTCATAGCCATTCAAATGGGTGCACTGAATGAGAAGGCTTTGGGTTCTCTACTCTCTGATCTATACAGATATTTGCATGCAAATCATTTTACAGTTCATTGTTTTGCTCCCTTGACAGCTGTGTTTGTACACCTGCCTTCTCTTAGGGTTTAATTGAATTTCTGTCCTGCCTTTGGATCAATGCACATTGTACTCTATATTTTAGAGAATATTGTATTTGCTTTTCTAAGCAAACAGCTTTAGTTCTCATCTTCTTTCAGACATTCTTATATCAAGAGTTTCTTTTAAAACTTGACATATACAATTATCTGACTTCCCACCTCACAATGATTTCCTTTCTTTAGGAAATGGGATTAATGATAAATACGTAGACAGCCCTTTGTGCTTCAAACTGATGTGCAAATCATTCATGCCACACCAATTTACTGATCTCATCTTGCAATCTCAGCTCCATATGGCATCTCTTCCTTAATTATTATTGTCACAAGGATATGATATCAATACTTTTAAAATATATTTTTCTTATTTTTATTGATAACAGATTGTGATTACTGACTGGGTTTGCCTGAAGTGTCACATAATGATGTGTTGTTTTATTTATATCTTGCAGCTCAGTCAGTACATTATAAAAACCTGTTTGCTCAGTCAAGCACATGGGAGTTGAATCATTAAGCAGCCAAAAAAGGGTTTCTATTTGACACACCTTGTCAGTATGAATAGTTAAGGTCAGCCTGTATGACATTGTGTAGTCACATGTCTCATCTTAGTGGGATTATTCAGGAGAACAATGAGTACCGCCACACATAGAGCACAATCATATGCACACTGTGCTATGAAAAAACATCCAATGTTACCACCTGAAGTTGAACAGTTAAACAAAGAGCCAGCTCCAGGTTTAAGGGGCTACACCCCTGATGTCCCTGGAAATCTTACTTGGAGTAAAGGCAAATAAGTAGTTATAGCACTGGTGAAACAAAAGGAACACATTGTAGTTATACTAAAGAATGCATTGTTTAAATATTAAAATGCATGTTACAACAGGAAACCATTGACTATGTGGGCAAGTAATGGTGCATCTACACTGCAGAATTAATGAAGTTTGACAGCACTTTAGGTGCCATGGCTCAATGCTATGGAATCATGGGACATGTAGTTTTGCAAACCTCCCCAAATGCTAGTGTTTCACCAAAGTACAACTTCTAGATGAAACCTCAGCTGAAGCAAGTACTTCATATTTGTACAAGGCCCAGTGGGTGAAGCTGATGCATCGAACTTCAGATGGGTTAAACATATCCATACCCCTAGAGCCTCGGTGACAGCAGGTGGGGGCTTCACAGGTCTCTTGGATTATTTATTTATTTATTTCAGGATTTTACCCCGCTCTTCTCAACCCTCGAGGGGGGACTCAGAGCGGCTTACAGTACGGCCACATCATAACAGCATAAAACCCCAAAACCCCACAACAATTAAGATACATTAAAACACATTAAAATACAGTTCCATCAGCAACATACACAGTCATTCCAAGTTAAAACAATATTCAATCCATAAAAACATTGACCCTCTTCATCCATTTCCATTAAAATCCCCATCTAACATGCTGCTTAGTGCTGGTGTGCAAACGCCTGGTCCCAAAGCCAGGATTTTACCTTTTTCCTGAATGCCAGGAGGGATGAGGTGGACCGTACCTCCATAGGGAGCCACCACCGAGAAGGCCCTGTCCCTCGTCCCCACCAACCGCATTTGAGAAGTAGGCGGGAGCGAGAGCATGGCCTCCCCGGATGATCTTCGGTTACGGGGTGGGATGTAGCGACTGATGCGTTCGGACAAGTAAGCTGGGCCAGAACCGTATAGAGCTTTAAAGGTCAAAACCAGCACTTTGAATTGAGCTCGGAATTGGACAGGCAGCCAGTGGAGCTGGCACAACAGGGGGGTGGTATGCTCCCTGTATTATCTCAAGAATGTTCAGGCAGCAGTTGAGACCTTGAGATATAAATCCACTCAGTTGTCAGACTCCTTCAATGTGGACAACATTGTTATTTGACTCAAGTCCAAGCCTGTTTGTTCTTTTTGGGGTAGAAGGGGGTCAGAATGGATGGCCCTTGGGTTGTCTCCCAACTCTATGAGAATAATAATAATAATGGATAACACCATAATAGTAATTTCATCTTTCTGTTTGCCAGAATGGGGTGGGACTGGATGGCCCTTGGGGTCCCTTCCAACTGTATGAGTCTAATAAATAATAATAATAATCACATAATCCATCTTCCTGCTGGGGTAAGGAAAAGAGCAGTGTAATTTTAAATCACTTTTAAAGATGAGAGCAATAATTATAATAATAATATAATGGATAATAAAGGATAATACTATAATAGTAATTTAATCCTCCTTCTTGGCAGAATGGGGTGGGGCTGGATGACCCCTGGGGTCCCTTCCAACTGTATGAGTTGAATAATAAATAGAATAATAATAAAGATAAAGTTTTCCCCTGACTCTAAAGTCTAGACTCTGGGAGGTGGTGCTCATTTCCATTTCTAAGCTGAAGAGCCGGTGTTGTCTGTAGACACCTCTAAGGTCATGTGACCAGCAGGACTCCATGGAATGACTTTACCTTCCTGCCTAGATGGTATCTATTGATCTACCCACATTTGTATGCTTCCAAACTGTTCGGTTGGCAGAAGCTGGGCCTAACAATGGGAGCTCACCCCTCTCCCCGGATTTGATCTGCCAAGCTTTCGGTCAGCAAGTTCAGCAGCTCAGCGGTTTAACCCACTATACCACTAGGGGGCATAACAACAACAACAACAACATAATAGTAATTCCATTTCCTGTTTGGCAGAATGGGTGGGATTGGATGGCTCTTGGGGTCCTTCCAACTGTGAGTCTAATCATAATAAATATAAGAATAATAAATGATAATAATGCATAATAATGCATAATAATATAATAGCAATTCCATCACTGCGCTTGGTAGAATGGGTTGGGACTGGATGGCCTTTGGGGGGTCCCTTCCAACTGTATGAGTATAATTAATTTATTATTATTATTATTTGACTATGCAGATCTTTGTTGTCAGTGTGATGTCTGTACTTTTCACTATTTTATCGAGATTGGACATTGCTCTCCTCCCAAGAAGTAAGCATCTTCTGATTTCCTGGCTGCAGTTTGCGTCTACAGTAATCTTTGCAGTAATCTTTGTAATCTTTCTGCTAGGGCTAGGGAAATATGCTTGGTTCAATGGACAAAGCTGTACTTTAAAGGGACTTGTGAAGTCTTGCTATTTAATTAGACACAATTAAACCTTGATGGCCACATGGGGTAGCCAGCCAGAGCCAAATTTGAATGACCTAATGAAGACACTTCCTCCCCCAAAAGTCTCTAAGGCTTATTTTGTAATAAGCATTTTCAGGCCATGACATTTCTTTCTCTGCTGCCTAGAGGTGCTTAAATCCACAGTGATTTTTGTCCTGCTATTTGGTTTCCTTATTTGCCTTGAGGTTGATGATGTGAGTCCAATTGTAAATAGTAATCAATGTAGCAAAACTCTGCAGGATAGAAACAAATGCATCCTTTTGTTAGTCAGCCTTCACTGGTTACCAGCTCAGGACATATTGACAATAATGTTTTATGATCTTTGGCTTTAGGTACCTCATTGGCTTCATTTTGTGAACAGGGGGCTCAGAATCTTTTTTTAAAGCTGTTTGGAGGAGGAGGATAAAAAGGTGCAGAAAGTGGTTTGAATGCCTGACCCAAGAGACCAGAGTACAAATCCTGATGGACTTTGAAGACCCACTAGGTGACCTTGGGAAAGTCCCACTCTCTCAGCAGAAGACAATGTTAGAAGTCCTCTGAATAAGTCTTACTGAGAAACCTCCACAATTGGATTGCCATACTTGAGAGCATATAACAACAACAAGTCTATGGTGCTGAAATATCAACTTGATATCTTTTTAACAGCTACAAATATCACAACTCCAAGCAACATTTACCCTGTTGGTTCTTTTCTCCCTCTTTTGAATGACTGAGAATATAAAGATTTTAACCCAAAGATCAAAGCACACACAGTCCTCTATCTTAGGTAAGCTGATAGGTTAGTGTGACTTTCTCCAGCTTTTGGATTTTAATAATCATTTCAACTTCTTTATATTTAAATTAAAAGTAAATCAGCAATATTGAGGAAGGGGGCGGGGGACCGGGGACCTAGTCAAAATACGTATCCAGTCCTGTTTTAGGCTTATGCTCTTCCACAGCAGAAGGAGTCAAGGAGTTTGCTATCTATCTAAAAGTAAAAATATGTTTGTATGTGTCTATGTTTGCATATATTTTCCAAGATGGCTCCCACATCCGGAGAGCACTGTGAATCCCACCAGTAATGGATTTGAGCCAACCTTGGCATATATACCCATGATGAACTTAAAGTACTGATGGTGTTTGAAGGTGGGGGGGGGGGGGGAGGATAGTGGGAGTTGTAGTTCACCTCACATCCAGAAAACTCTGTGAACCCAATTGATGATTGATCTGGACTAAACTTGGCACACATGCCCATCATGAAGCCTCCAAACGGAGCCCAAAGAGTTAATGCCACACAAAGTATTTCAATTACAATAATCTTATATTTGTTAAGCACGACTCTATTATTGTGTTCTTTGTAAACATAATCATTCAATATAACATTGATGCAAAGTCTCACAACAACCAAAATACAGTTAATTAACTGTATTAACTCTTTGGGCTCTGTTTGGAGGCTTCAGTTGTAAAGAGGAACCACTACTGTTTTGTTCTGTTTTGACACATGCCCATTATGCCCAACTTTAAATACTGGCAGGGTTTTTGTTTTTTTTGGGGGGGGGGGGGAGAATTGACCCAGAATGCTGAGAATGTTTGCTTAGGATGGTGGGAGTTGTAGTTCACAATGTATCTGGAGAGCACTGATGGATCTGAACTAAACCTGGCACATATACTCAACATGACCAACTTTAAACATTGGTGGGTTGTGTGTGTGTGTGAGAGAGAGGGGGGGGGTTGCCTGAGGATGATGGGAATTTTAATTACACCACATCCTGAAAATACTGTGAATCACATCAACAATGGATCTGGAATAAACATGGCACACATACCCAACATGAACAGCTCTTAATACTGATGGGGTTTGGGGGACTTGACCAAGAATGATGGGAGTTGTAGTTCACTCCCATCCAGACAGCACGGTGACTCAAATTGACAATAGATTTTAACCACACTTGGAACACATACCCAACGTGACCATCTTTAAATATTGGTGTGGGTTGGAGGGAATTGATTTAGGATGATAGAAGTTAGAGTTTACTCATATCCTTATGCATTTTATAATAGGTCCACTTAAAAAACCAAAAATCAAAGAATGACTACTTCTAATGTTTATCCTTCAAAAATCCTTACCTGAGCATTGCTGGATATTTAAACTAGTAACACTAATAAAACAAATTGAATTATTCAAAGAAATATTACAGTAAATTTCCACCCTCACCAGGAATATTCTGACCATGGTCTGGCAATATATTAGCCATGCTTTCTTACAAGATGCAAGAAGCTTTATTCAGTCCTTCTATCCGGCTTTACATTTTCCTTTTAAACTGACACTCAACATTCCATGGCTATTATAATATTTAGTCTTCATTGGTTGTGTTGCTTATCTTCTGAGGGTTTGTGTGTGTGTGTGTGTGTGAATACTTTGGGAAACAAAGATAATCCATCATAATAGTTATAGGAGTCCCCAATGGCACAATGGGTTATACCCTTGTGCTGGCAGGACTGGTTAACCGACAGGTTGGTGGTTCGAAACCTGGGAGCAGGGCAAACTCTTTTCTGTCGAGCTTTAGCTTCTCATGCGGGACCATGAGAGAAGCCTTTCACAGGATGGTAAAAACATCAATCACCCGGGCATCCCCTGGGCAACGTCCTTGCAGACGGCCAATTCCCTCACACTACAAACGACTTGCAGTTTCTCAAGTCGCTTCTGACACACAAAAAATTATAGTTATGACATCCTAGCCAAAGTTTAATATTTAAGGATTGGTTTGAAAATATCAATGGTTCTCAAGACAGCTTAAATTATTTGCGAAAAGCTTTGGTTTTGATAATCAGCTTTACTCTTCTTTTTTAAAAACTGATTTTCACTTAATGGTTGTGATAATAACAGAAAGGGAAAGGCCCTCAGAACTAACAAATTAAAACTCCCCTTTTCTTTCTGTACTCATTCTTTAAAGGATGGCACAACAAGTGCTGATTCTAATCAGATCTGAACCTGTGCTTCACATAACTCTATTTTAATATCAATAGTAGATCTGTGTATAAAGGTTTGAAAGAGCAGACCTAGTTAGGCTATGCATTTTGATTAAGGTCATAGAGAGTTGAAAACATACAACCTAAACAGAGGTTAATTTTCCTTTCATCTTCAGCTTTTTAGTTTCATAAATTAATGATGTCCTCCACCTATTAGTCACTGCACATTAAGAGATGCTTATGCAAATGACTCCCTCCAACTCTACATGGCACTGAAACAAACAGTTCCTCATGCATAGCTAGATGCGTTGATAGTTTGGGTTTACAGATGGAGAGCTTAAAGTTCTACTAGTGGCAGTGGCAAATTAAGAGAGAAAGGACAGATTTTGGTATTATACCGAGCCCTATTGTAGGGGAATCTGAGCTGTTGGCCCCAAAATAACCCTCAGTTGGGGTGATTCCACCATACATATAGCAGAGTACCATAAGTACACTTCATAACAAGAAGAAACTTATTTTTGGTGAAGCTGGGATAAGTTTCTATTCTTAGGATATTGCAGTGAGAACTTTAGGTTCTAAAATATTTATTGAAGTAAAAGAAATACATTTTGGATAGAAAAGATCTTGGAGCTAACTAGCTTACTAAATTTCCTCCCCTAAGAAAGGTAAAAGGATAAAAAGTCAAAATATCCATGCAATTACATTTTGACTAGAGAGAGATGCAAAATGTGTTTTCAATGTCAGGAAGTAATAGTCTGAGGGGACAATGGAAGATGGCCGCATGGGCAAGCCCAGGGCAATAAAAATACATTTAAAATGGAATCAATTGCTATATCTTCAAAGGGAGGGAGGAGATAGTGGCAAGCAGGAGGAGTAAAGACAAAGTCCTTTCTGGGAAATAAAGCATGCATAGGAACGTGGGGGATGTTGGAGGAAATCCCTCACTCTAATCTTTTCTCTATTCTAGCTACCTATTGAAGACTGGAGACTTGATGACACAAGGGACTTGTGCAGTTCAGGGATGAAACAACCCAACATCTATCTTATAGCAGAAGTAAATACAATACTGTTCAATCATGAGAATGCCAATTCTTTCTGCTGCCTTTGTTCCCACTTCAGCAGCCTCCCTCTATCCAATGAGAGAGCTGTTCTTTTCCCACCACACCATCCCAATCTCTCCCAGCTTTCTGGTTTGTGATTTCTTAGAGAAAGGGAAAAGAAGGGAGACTGAAGAACTCTACCATACATTGCCTTGCACATGGCTTTGCTTATAGCAGGGCTTGAGTTATTTTTAGTTTTTTGAGGTATCTATCTCTGTAGCAAATATCTCTCTGCCTTCCATCCTCAGCAGTGTTTGAGTGAAGGTGGATAATATCTCCCAGTGTGTATTGTTTTATGGAATAAGGTAACAGACAACCAACCTTTGCTGCTAATGCACATAAGGAGAAAATTCATACACCAGACTACAATTCAAGATCAGTTAAGCTGGAGTAATTTCTCCACTGAAAGTAATGTTACCTCCAAGTCCTTTGGCTTAATTGAGTTCTGACCATTTTTCCTCCAATCAGTGCAATTGCTCCAATGAATGTTCACATATGACCTTTGTGTAGATTTAGTATTTTAATTACACGGTATGATAGGACTTCCTCAAAGGAGTAGCTCAACCTTTAGCATGGCCTTTTTCTTTTACAGGTATTTCATCCCTTGTGCATTGTCCCAGTTCGTTAAACTTGCAATGAAAGATGAACAGTGTCTGCAAGAGGTACCGATACACACAGAAAACGGCTTCTAGCCGAGGTAATCAGCTTATCCTCTTTGAGCTGTGGGAGTAAATTTTAATTTATATCTCCCCCTTTGGTGCCGAGGCATTGATTTTCATTTGGGAGATAATACTTTTCTGTTGAGCAATTGGCTCCTTGCTTCATGGAACCATACTAAACCAATGTCAAAAGTTAAAAGTGTAGCCAAAGTTATAAAACATTTTCTCAGTAGAAGTGTCATATTTGTTTCTTTAAAAAACCCCTCACATGCTTAAAAAGTGCTAGAAGATCTGAGCAAGGGAACAGTTCGACAAGCTTTAGTGAAAAACCGGAAAGCTGAATGAGTTTTCTATGAATAGAAAAAAAATCACTTAAGACTTCCTGTGTGATCGATACTTTACATTAACACCACTGAAACAGTTGTTTGGTTTTACATTGGCAACGCAACAACTGAAATCCAAAACAAACAGGTGTTGTGAGCAGAATGACAATTTGAGTGTGACTGACAAAGACATAGGTGGCTTGGTGTGTGTCAACAATTATGTGTAATTCTGGGTCAGATGGTATATTTTTTCAAATAAAGAAGTGCTCAGGGCAGTAAACTTCCTGAAAATCATTGCACAAGGAATGAATTTCCCCATAAATCCAATGTGGTTCTCTGGAAATTGTTGCACTGAAGATGCAGCTATCATCATTTTGGGCCAGTATACTAAATATTGAGGGAAGTATACCCTAACAACTTTTAGGCCACACTGTCCCATATCTGCCACAAACAGGAAACTTATTTGGAGATTTTTGTTTTTCCTTTATGTTTCTGAAATACTCTACTTTATCAACTTAGGACAGGAGAAGGTGACAAGGATTTGGGGTTAGGGGGGCACAATGCCCCTGGGAGACTTGGAGGGTTACTATCCCCTGCAAACCTCCCCCCCCCTAAATCAGTCATGTGCTTCTAAATGTCCTTTGAAGCATGAGGAAATTTTTGCTATGTTTTGACTAAGTTTTAGGTTCTGGAGAACCCCATTAAAAATTAAAAATACACCAATTATATTATGCTAGACTAGAGTCACAAACACATATTCTTTTCCCTTTGTTTTTATCCCACCCCTTGTCCCCAACATTCTCTTGATATACAGAAACAGAAATCTCCTTTCTAAGTCACATCTGGCAAACATTTGTTGGGTGAAGTGGAGCTTGACTATGCTTAGAGAAAGGACTTCATTGATTGACTATAAAGCATGCCAGATAAAGTACTGACTAGTACAGATATGTACCTATTAGAGAGGGAGAGTATGACATTAACCTAAAACCACAGTCAAGCATCTCAAAATACAGTTTAGGCATCCAAAGAAAAGTGGACAGTCAATGATATCTAGGAAGCAGCACACAGTGAGTATGAGAGTTTTTACAATTGTCAGTGTGTCACTCTGCAATGCAAGAAATTTGGGAACTGAAGAAAAAATGGATTTGGAGGGCAAAATTCTGATTTGGGTGGCAGAGCCCTCTTTTGCACACACATAGCTACACTACTGACTAACAAGAAATAGTGTGTTCTGTGGTTGTTTTAGAGTCTCTACTAGGAAAAGTAGACTACCACCTATTCTACTTTGAGACGTTGCTGGCAACACACAATTTCTAAATTATGGAGATCTGTATTTTGATATGTATTTTAATTTGTGCAATTATGTTTTTAGATTTGTTTTATATGATCTTTTTGATTAATTTATGTTTCATTATCTGTTAATTGACTATCATGTTTTATACTGGTATTGAATGCTTTCCATTTTACTTTGGAAGCCAATCTGAGTCCCCCTGGGAGAGAGGGTGGGTTAAAAATAAAGTATTATTATTATTATTACGAAAACACTGCTCCTTAAACTGAGAGCCCCAACCCCAAATGAGGTCCTCATAGCTCAATGTTAAGGCCACAAAAATTGGCAACAGTAAAAGGTTTCTGAATGTCTTCTAGACATTTAGCAACAATGTGCACTGTTTACAGTGAATTCAACAAAAAAGCTTCAGCTGTACTTCATAAAATGGAAAATCAGCTTGTTTAGCAAGACTTGCAAATGCTGATTTATTGTCAGTAAATGTTTAATTTTTATACCTATCTTATATACTTATACACCCAGGTTTGCATAAAAAGTTCTTGGGCAAAAAGGGGTCATGAGTGGAAAAAGTTTAAGATTGTTCCATTATCTGTTCTCAGACGGCCAAGAATCAAGTGAGCCAGTTAATTCATATGGTATGTACCAGAAGTGATCTATGGTTGGTCTTTGAATTTCTCCCCATTTCAGTCATACTCTAAACATCCAATGTTGTGTGTAGTGTTTAAGATGGATAGCATGAAGATTGTATACACTTCCCCACAGTCATGGCTGTTGGCTCCCATGTCAGTAGGATGGCAAATCTGCTCCCAAAATTAGGTTGTTTTGTGGATAAGGTTTGGCACCTTGGCTAGCTCCTTTAAATTTCTAACCCAAACCCTAAATTTAACTCAATATTCTGCTGGCATCTCAGCTACTAACTGCCACTGCTTTTATCCTTGCCTGCCCTGATGATGGAAGGTTACAAAATTGTGGTGGTGGGAATTTCGGGAGAATGCCTTGTGGACCCTGGTTGAGATATTTTTAATTGGTGCGTAGATACAACTTGTAATAGCTTAAAACCTTCCTCAGTTATAATGGAGGTGGAATGTAGGAGGACTTCTAGACCATACAGTTTTCAGTATAGAATTCTTATTTTCTGCGTGCTAAAACAGGGAACAGCTGCCTATAGAACTAATAATCAATAGGGTTGTGTTTGACCTTATAAAACTCTCAATTCTCAGCTGACTTCTCAGAAGGAGTTATTTTTACATCTGAAGTATTTTGAACAGCTTCTCCATCTCTTCAATTACATATGCCTGGGAAACAACTGACTTATGTGTATGAACCTTTAACATAGCCAAACCTGTTAACTGCATACTTATGTGCCAACTATTTGTTATGTATATTTGTCTATTTTTATAGCTGGTGTCTTCAGAATCTGATAGCCAGTGGTTCTTTAGCACTGTTTTGTATGCATGTGAGTACTGACATAATAAAACATCAGTAACCACAATATTCATTGTCATAAACGCAAAGGCACTGAAGAACAGATTGACACCACAAAGGAAGGCAGGTGAATGAAGATCTCAGATTGTCTTCTGTGAAAGTTTTACGTGTTTTTTTTATTTTGTTCATAAATATTTTACTGATAGTCATACAACTTCCCTTGTATATTGCTGAAAAGTTCACAAGATTTTTCAGTTCTGCCCATGTTGTAATCACTCATATGAAAGGAGCTCAACCATAACATTTTGTAATTAAGATTAATGCATGGTTGTAAGAACTTCAGAGCTTGCAGGACTTTAGAAATCTATTAATTTCTTATTAGTTGCAGCATAATGATTAAACCTTGTAAAAGAAAGGAAAAATAAACCACTGAACCCAACTTTGTGACAGACCTAGCATGTGCTGCTCATTTAAGCACTTTCAGTGATTTAATTATATTTGATCCTATAATGCTTTCACTGAGTTGGAAATTCAGGCATTTCATTTAGATTTAAATGATGGTTAATGAGGGCAGAAGAATATGTTTTGTGATGCACAACTTGTGCGTAATGTAAACTATAACTCATCTATCTCTGAGCAAAGAAAACTGAATGAAATCTCTCTGAGAGTATGGTCTCATTACAGAGGTTAAGTGAGGAAACACAGAGGAAATTGCCAAGTTCTCAATGCACACACAGGTGGCAGCGAGCAAAGCTTGTGTGGGCCTGCCAGGTTTCCCTTTTCTTATAAATAAGGGAGTCCCTCCTCAGGACATGCATTTGGATTTTTGTCAGCTATTGAAATCTGTGTATTTATTGTAACTGAAGGTTGGTTGTAACAAATGGTGCTATGAATTTTGAAGAGACACAAAAACAGGTCAAAAGGAAGAATTTCTCAAGGGGAAGGCATGTCAAGCAAATCCTTGTGATCTCCTTCCATCTGGGAACCTTAATGTGAAAGACCATGTAAATCCAAAAAAGGACTTCACAGTCATTTATGGATCTACTGGCAAGACTCTACCTCTGGAAGACAATCATACTCATCCATGAGTGACTGACCATGATTAAGGATGCTGATGATAATGAAGCTAATAATAATAGTAGTAATAATAATAATAATATAAAATTATTATCTGACTATTCTGATATGGACCACATTCTTCTGATTCACATTTATCTTCTGCTCTCCCATAATGGTAGGTAGATAGAGAAAAGTAGATACTATCCCTAGTTTTCTGCTTCTCCCTTGTTGGGCAAAATTTTGTAGTCACTATGCTGGTTCTTCCATTATGGTGTGTTTGGTTTTTCCATCCTCTTTCAAGGAATTTCCCCTGTAGAACTTGTTTGCACTTTTTCAAATCTTAGGAATCCCCAAACCTGCTCATTTCACTGTCTTATGTTAAGAAAGAGTCAATAATCCCTTGAAGAATTGATATTGTTGTTAGTATATAATATATCCATTACATTCACCACACCCCTCTGACATCCATTCAACTCTGAGGACTAGCTTTGCTTAAGGTTTAAACTTTACTGGGGTGACTTACAGGGAGCGGTCAACCCCTCGTTTAAGGAGCTTCATTGGCTGCCGTTCATCTTCCGGTCCCAATTCAAGGTACAAGTTCTTACCTATAAAGCCCTAAATCGTTTGGGACCCACCTACCTTTGTATCTCTCTCCATGAACCAGCCTGAGCGATTCGATCTTCGGGGGAGGCCCTTCTTTCGCCCCTGCCAGTTTCTCAAGCTCGCCTTGTGGGTACAAGGAAAAGAGCCTTCTCCTCTATGGCTCCATGACTCTGGAACTCATTGCCCAAAGAGATTAGGAAAGCCCCTACCTTAGAAACCTTTAAAAAGAATCTCAAGACCTGGCTTTGCCGCTGTGCTTTTGGAGAGTAGCCACACAATCATAAGCTATTGCTCCCCTCAATATTTCTGTCCTAGGAGTACCTCCTCCCGTATGAAAGTATGTCTACTATCCTGTTTCTCTATGAATTCTCCCTTGCAAATAATTTGCTCCTTTTATCTCACCTTGAGTTTTTAAATCATTTTAATGTACATACAGCCCACTCACTGTTATTATGTTTGTTTATTGAGTTCTTATGTTTTGTGTATATTGCTCATTGTATTCATATGTTTTGTATTTTACTGTGATATTGTTTGTGTTTTGGTTGTTATTTTATTGTATTTTATTTTATTGTAATTTGTTGTTTGGGCCTGGCCTCATTGGAGCCACCCCGAGTCCCCATTGGGGGAGATGGTGGCGGGGTATAAATAAAGTTTATTATTATTATTATTATTTATGTGTGAGCTGGAATTTAAACTCATGTTTATTAAATTCAGGTCCAACATATAATCGCATTCAGCAGGCTCCTGAAGGGGACTTCCCCTCCCTAACAATTCCAGGAAAAAATAGAATGCCATGGTGGTGAATCAAGGATACAATTATATATATAAAGGATGCATTTCTGTCCCACATTCCAACAAACAAGAATTTTAACTGAATAAAGACCTTGAGCCCAGTATTCATACATGCTAATAAATAAGGTGCCAAGTCACTCTACATTGCAATCGGCAGGCTCCTGGGATAACTTCCCAGCTAACTACTAACCTTCCTGAATGGTCTAAATATCCTAAAGATGCCAATTCATCATGAATGAAGTAGAGTCAGCCCTGGTTAGTACTTGGATGGATGACTGCCAATAAATCCCAGGTACTGTAGGCTCTATTTCAGGAGAAGGTGCTGGCATAGCCCCTCTCAGTATTCTTTCCTTAAGGGAGCCCATGAATTTCAGGTGGGGGGTTTGGAATTCAATGTCTGCTTTTCTGTTTAGTTACCTGCTGTGTATTCCTGTGGCGAGGCTTGGTCTCCGCTGAGTCTACGTGAGTTCCTGCTACAGAGTTCGGTATTGTATGAAATGGAGGGAGGCTGACACTGTGTTTTATTGGGACTATGATTTGTGCTATTCATGTATACTCAGCTCCTGATTGCCTTGGATGGTCTCCTCCATTCATCTGTTTTTCTCCTGCCCTGGACCTCTGGACCGGATTACAACCACGCTTCTGGATTTTCCCTTCGGACTTCGCAGACGGATGTCTGGTGTTTGTTTTGGGCTGTTTGCTGCTTTATTTTGTGGGATTTTTTCCTGGAATTTTTGAGGGTTTTTGAGCAGAGTTGGCTACTTTTTTGTTAGTCCTTTTTCCAGTTATTGTTCAATAAACCTTTTGTTATCCCCTTTTACTTCTGGGCTTGCTTCCTTGGTCTCTGTGCTACAACACACACACACACACAATCTTTCTAACCAGATGCTTAGATTATTTAGGCTATTGTAACGACTCTCCAACACTCGGTAAGGATCACGCGTAGATTGAAAGCACGGTCCAACACGATTTTATTGCAGGTACGACACATGTGAAGCAAAAGCACCTGCCCGCCACCAAAACACAACTTATATACCCCAACCCCCCCTCCCATCGCCCATGCAATGTCCAGGTAGGGTTGCACCATATCCGGTGATTCAGCATATCCCATAGTCCAAAGGGATGTGACCTCATGGCCCCATGAGTCAGCATTAGGAGTCCAATTGTCCAATGTCCAGGCTCAGAGGAGTTACATCACTTCCCCCTGCAGCCTTGCACACATGTGGAAGTTACCTCACTTCCACATGACTCAGCACAGTCTTATATAACTGGAGCCCAAGGTCACCCAAGAACTAGGGCAAAGGTCGATGCAATCTCATGCCAGGCTGGGAGCTTGAACTTCACCCAAGCTCAAGTCTCCCAATCCTGACATAACGGCCTCCTCCACCACATCCTCCCCTGTAAAACAAAACATCATTCAATCCGGAGGATGAAAGGGGCCCACATATTTTTTCAGAAGACCACAATGAAACGTGGGATGAATTTTCCCTAAACTCTTAGGCAACAGAAGGGTATAAGAGACCTTATTTACAGCTTTCTCAATTCTAAAAGGCCCAATATACTTCGGACCCAATTTCTTAGATGGATAACCCAATTTCAAATTCTGTGTGGACAGCCACACTAAATCCCCTTCACTATACTCCTCCCCTTCTCGTCTCTTCCGGTCACCAAACATCTTATACGAACGCTGTGCCTTCCCTAAAGCTTCCGCTACTTCCTTCCAATCCTCCCGGGCTCGTATCTTCCACTCCACTTTCTCCCCCTCCCAACTCCAACAGCTGGGGCAAAGGAGCCACCTCCTGACCATAGACTATCTCAAAAGGAGACCTTCCGGTGGACGAATGCACAGAGCTATTGTATGCCACTTCAGCATAGGGCAACAGATCAGACCAATTAGTTTGCTCTTTATTACTAAAAATGCGTAGATAAGCCCCTAACGATTTCTGCGTCCTTTCTACGCCGCCATTACAACAAGGATGATAAGAAGTCGTAAGACGCCTCTGAGCCCCCAGCACCTCCAAAAACCGCTCCCAAAACTGAGCAGTAAACTGCACTCCACGATCACTCAAAACTTGTTCCGGGCACCCATGCAACCGGTACACATGCTGCACATACAACTCCGCCAAACGTTCCGCAGAAGGCAACCCCTTCAATGGCACAAAATGGGCCTGCTTCGAAAACATATCCAGCACAGTCCAAATGTACTTATAACCTCGACTCGAAGGCAACTCCCCACAAAATCAGTGCTGACATGCGTCCACGGCCTCACAGGAGTAACTACCACCTGAATCAACCCCTGCGGCCGCAGAGGGAACTTTATTCCTGGCACACACCTCACAACACTCCACATATCGCTTCACCTCAGCCCTCATGGCTGGCCACCAATACCGCTTTTCAAGGCCAGCAGAGTCTTCGTGACTCCCCAATGTCCAGCAGACCTATGATCGTGGTTCAACCTCAGCACCTTTTCTCTCATACTCTGAGGGACATACACTTTATCTCCCATAATCCACAAACCATTCAACGACTTGCACTCCTTCTCATGGCTCTGCAACCATATATCACCTACATAACCCTTCTGCAACTCTAAACTCCACTCATCCACTACCCCCTCTTCTTTCTTAATCTCATTAATCTCTCGTCTGCACGGCCAGACCCCAATGTTCTCTAGCAAACACCTCCTCCGCCTTATGCATCTCATTCTCACCCACACTCGGATACCGAGACAATGCATCAGCCACCACATTCTCTTTGCCTTTAATATGCTGGAGTCTGAAATTAAACCGAGCAAAAAACTGCGCCCATCTCACCAACTTGGGAGATAACTTCTGGGGATTTCTTAAATATTGAAGGTTCTGATGGTCGGTCATCACAACAAAAGGGAAAGCAGCACCCTAAAAATTGCCTCCACGTCTGCAAAGCGTTGCGCACAGCAAACGCCTCCTTCTCCCACACTGGCCATCTCTTCTCATGCTCCCCAAACTTCTTCGAAAAATACGCACACGGCTTCATCCTACCCTGCTCATCCTCCTGCATTAATACTCCACCATACGCCCAAGCAGAAGCGTCACACTGCACTACAAACGGCTTATCCACATCTGGATGCATTAACAACGGCCCATTCGTAAATGCTTCTTTCAACTTCACAAAAGCCTCCTGGCATTCCTTCGTCCACTCCAACTTAGCCCCTGGAGACTTAATCTTCCTGGACTCGCCCTTACCCCTGGTCTTCAGTAACTCGGTAAGCGGAAGAGTTATCTCTGAAAATCCCGCTATAAAGGTGCGATAAAAATTGGCCAATCCCAAAAAAGCCTGCAATTGCCTACGGGTTTGCGGAGCCTCCCAGCTCAACACATCATCCACCTTGGCCGGATCCA